>OZ005657.1:256168326-256768326 GCA_963930645.1 Salticus scenicus
TGCTAGCTGAGGCAAATAAAGGTTCAGAAGCAAAACAAACATGATTTATTCATAAAGTCCATTTATTAAACAAAAGATCAAGAACAAAAAAGGTGGTTTATGTAGGATACCATTTATAAAAACTACGATTTTTGCTCCCTGAAGCAATTACAAAAAACATCTCCCTTACAAAAATGTAACATTACATGGTTGGTATGATGGTTAATACATAGTATGTCTCTCAGATGATGAAATACAGTCCTTACAACGCTAGGAATGTTGAGTATTAAATTATTGATCTGATCTTGGGGAAGATTACTCTATTCAGTAAGCAATGCTCTCCGAAGTTCCGGTACACATGTAGGAGGTGGTTGACGGACTACAACTCGTCGTAAAAGCATGTCCTACACATGCTCTATCGGATTCTAGTCAGGTGAGAATGCTGGCCATTGCATGCGAGTGATAGCATCAGATTGTAGCCATCCGTTTACAACGTTTGCACGGTGAGGATACGCATTGTCATCCATAAACACAAATTCTGGGCTCATGGCACCCCTAAACAAACGTACATGTTGCTCCCGAATGATGTCCCGATAAATCTGGCCTATCATTCTTCCGATTTGAACATGCAGATCTGTTCTGGTGCCCAATATCCCCCCTCCCCCCAAACGAGCACTCCTGCCCCACAGTAACGCGTTTAATGATGTTGTATTCGTAGTAACGGCTATCTGACGTTCTACATATGAAAGTCTGACGTGAATCACACTGCAAGCTAAACCTGGACTCGTCGGACAACATCACACAGGCTCACTGTGCCGCTGTCCACATTACATGTTCTCTACTCCAAGTTAACCGCTGGCACAGTGCATTGCCGTGAGTGGAACACATCTAACTGGCCTGCGAGTATATAGACCAATATCTCCCAAACGTCTATACACGATTTGACGGGAAACTGTGGCAATCGTGGCTACAGGCAGCTGACGAGACAGGTCTTATGCTGTGCTTTATCTGCTTATTTTGGCAGTTACTGCCAAATACCGGTGGTCATCCGGCATTGTAACTCGGGGCCGACCAGTACTGTAACGTCGACTAGCATTTCCATCATTTTGGAATCGTTGCCAAAGCCTAGAGATGACACTTTGGGCGATTCTAAGTTCCCCCTATACTTCTATCTGAGTACGCCCACATTCTAGTCGGCCGATAATTCTACCACGTAAAAAATTATCTGCATGCGTCCTCTGTGTCAGAACCATTCGGTTGTGGCACTGAGCGCACACAGAACGCTTGTGAACAATTTTCCTTCTTTGCTCCCATTCCTTATCTACCCCCTTCTTACACTTTCGTCATTGTAACATCATATCGGCGTCATTTGATGGCTTCCTATAATTTGCATATTATTCTTGAAGATGTGTGTGATATTTCTACAGGTAAAATTTTTGCATTAAAGTTCGATTTCAATGTGAATCTGAATCATCCTTAATTTATGGACATGAGTGTATATATATATATGTATATATCATTTTTTGTTCATACCAAATCACGAATTTTTAACACATTTTGTATATGATACTTGTTGATGAATAAATTTATATAACGAAATTTGTGACACGCTCGTAACGGGAAATAAATAGATATTATGTACGCATTTTTCATTAACGAAATTTTTGAAAAAGAAATAAATCGAATTTCTTTTCCAGTTTTTTGGGAAAAAAGGAAAATTTTGCAAGAAATTAGCAAAACTGATTAATTTCCCTGTACCATTTTCTTTTTCGCATGTACTGATAAACTGTAACATTCAACTAAAATTTTTATTGAAACGTAACGGTCATATTTATCTAATTTAAAAAAAAAAAAAATGCTATAAGCATATAGACATTCAAACTTTTCTTTAAAACACTTCCTAGTTATTTTCTATTTACAATGAAATGTGCGTTGGCAATAAATTAACATTACAAGTGAGTACGAGTTTCTCGATAGGAGTTCTCTGAAAAAATTAGAAATACTTTTTAACCATGTAAAGACGATCAATACTCATTAAAAGAAATGCTTTAAATCTTGCTTCGACAATTCCTCAATTACTTACAACCTATTCCCAAAAACTTTCAGTCTTTGCTTTAGTTTCCAAAACGCCTCAAGCTAAAAGATTGCTGAGATTTACTTGGCGCTAAATTCATTCACATTTGATGTATTTATCCTCCTAAATGCATAGATGCCAACATTTTAATTTATTCCGGAGTATTTTTAGCCCCACCTTTATCTCATGCCACTTATTTTTTAAGTGTAAATATATCTTTTTTTTATCGAAGTTATATATTGGAGAAAAATTTTCAAAAAACAAATTGGTACAAAATAGAGTTGGGACTAAAAGTACTCCGGAATAAATTAAAATGTTGGCATCTGTGCTAAATGGTATCCACGAAATAGATTTGTGATTTCCTCTGTCGTTCAAAACCCTATCTGAAAAATCCAACAGCTCTTACCTGATGCGACTTTCTGCCACCACTATTTATAATATAAATTTTTCATAATGTTCCATAGCTAAATAATGTGAAATTTTTTTCCAGAATAATTTGAAAATAAAAGTCCTTTGTACTTTGCAGGTACAGTGGAATTGAGAATAGCTAGACACTAATTCCACAGACATCTTCTAATACTTACAAGGAACATCACCCAAGCGTCCGGCTCGGATTTCAATGAAATTTAGGCGTTTCTTTCATAGAGGCGTTTCTTTCATATTTGATATGCTATCAAATTTTGCTCAAAAATATGTAAAAAATTTGTATTTATACAGCAAGTAAATACTTAAACATGAAAGCGCAAAATCATTTTTCTAAATCATTTTTAAGTCACGCCCATAGGCGGAGCTTACTGTTGTTATGTGGCTTTTAAGGTTTAAAAAATTCAATAAATATAGAAAACAGGAATGATAGCAAAAATTTCTATGATCAAAAATATTTGGTACATGCAGGGATGGAACACGGGCGCAGTATTCATACCATTATCAATGTAAGAAAATTTTCTACTTCTTAAATCAACGATATTATATGTAGTAAAATTTCTTAATCAGATTCCGGTATGAATTCTGCGCCCGTGTTCCATCCCTGTACATGCCCTCTATCAGAAATTAAAATTTCATTAAAACCGCAGCCGGACACTTGGTTGATGTTCCTTGTTAGCCACAATCGTTTTAGAACCTGGAAATACCAAAGTCGCTTTTTTGCCAATACAAAACAGTACGAAAAAGATAAAACTACGTTAAAACTTCGAATTTTGTATACTGAAACTTAATTTTTAACATACACAATATACGGTATGAAAGAAATAAAAATAAAATGAAATAAATAAATAAATGAAACTTTAGAAACTCCTATTGGATTTAAGAATAATTCATTTAAAAATTAAAAATTGGGAAAATTTTATTTAGATTAATTAAAGTTTTCTTGTTTTTTTATTAAAGATTATGTATCCAAATGTTTAAATTTATAAACTAAATGATACAATGTCTATTAAAAGTTCTAAAAAAATATTATTTGAAGTTATTTATCTCAGGGAGATTTATGAAAATTTCTAGCAAGTCCTATAAAATAAATTGAAAGGCAGAATTTAAGGCTGGATTTAAGCAGTCAGCGTCAAAACACAGTCTTAAATTCCGCATTAAAGAACATATTACTTACGTTCATAACCAAAAAACCAATAAATCGGCTATTTCTAAGCATTGCTGGGAGAATAACCATAATTTTAAATTTGATTCAACTAAAATAATTTGCAGACCTAAATCCACTCATGAACTCGATTTCTTTAAAGCTTTTTATATTTATAAAAATCTTAAAGATATTGTTAATTGTGATTTCTCTGTACCCCATTTTTTTATTGTTGGAAATTTAACATTCAGTCACATTTCCTTAATTCCTTTCATATTTTTAATAACTAATGTTTCATAATTCCTATTGGCCAATCACCAACCTTCCGTGTAATCTTATTGGCTGATCTTCCTGAGCTGAATTCGATCCCTTTCTTATATGTAGGAGCACTTCTCTCTCATTTCTTTACGCACTGAAGACGGTACGCAAAATGCTACTGAAACAGCTGTCTGCTTTCCTATTATTTTTATTTGGCGTTCTAGACGTTGTTGTTTGCCTTGTTTTTATAATCCCATTCGAAGTCTAACATAAGTATTTTATCAATGTTATACCCTTTGTTGATATCCCTGTTAAATATCCTTTTGTAACACCATTAGATTTTTGCGCTTTTGGACTTTTAAAAATGGATTTTTCAAATATCGACCTAAATCCCACCTCAGACTTTGGAAAACTGTTCAAGAGGAATGGGATAAGATATCTCTGTTAATATTACAAAAGGTTTTAATATCATGGAAATTACGGTATAGAAAGATAGTGAACAACAGTGTTGCAGATCTGACGTATTTCTTATTCAGTAATCACCAATAATTTTGAGATATTTGTAGACCTGCTAACTATGCTAGTTTATCCGTAACAGTATTAAGCCCCGCCTTTTTTTCACATCAGAATAGTTGTAGAGCAATAGTCTTCTTATTTAATCATGAGAACATATTGCTGAATATTACTCTGCAACTATTCTGGTGCGAAAAAAAGGCGGGGCCTAATACCATTACGGATAATCTGGCATAGTTAGCAGGTCTATATTTGATGTACATAATAGACTATCAGTCTTCGAAGTGATTAGACAAACGTTACAGTTAAAAATCCGCCTGATAAGGCAACATTGGTGAACAATAAGGGTTATCAAATAAAACATTTAAAACACAAAAGTATTAGGTAAAATATTTTAGTTAATACGCTGAAAATTGTCTAAAAATTTTCCGAACAGTCTCTGTATACCAGTCAGTCTTGACAGATCTGGCGGATTTTTTATTCAATAATCACCAATAATTTTTAATTGTAACGTTTCCCTAATCACTTCGAATATTGATAGTGTATTATGTGTATCAATTATCACTTCTCAAAATTATTGAATAAAACATTCGCCAGATCTGGTAACACTAATACCAGAAATTACAATACAATTATTTTATATAAATAATTTGACTTTTACAAAACATAATTTGATTATACTGTAAATAATATGTTTAACAAATCTGGTTCATTTTCGCAATTAAAATAACAAAACAAATTCAAAACCAGGAAGAGTTCACGATTTTTTGCAACTTGTAAAGTTACTTAGAAATGTATTTTTTATTAATACATTCTTAACAACTAATGTTATAGAACTAGCAATGTTTCTGACTTTACGAAATTATTTACGTTATTTAAAATATGCATACATATATATATACATTAGATTTTGATAAAGATTTCGGAATTATTTTGAAAATAAAGCCTTACTGGGTATTTAATGTATAACCTTATCGTTCAGTAATTCTAATGAAGCTCCTTTTCTTTAAGAATCTTTTTTTTTTTTATAATAATAGGATAACTTTTATTATCAATTATTCTTTTTTATTAAATATAAGGGGTATTTCTCGTCAGATTACTTAGAAAGAAATTAGGATAAAATCAGAATCTAATTATGGAAATTGGAAAATATCTCATACGTTTATTTTAGAAGCGACAGCTGTAAATGAAATTCCTTTTCAGAGTTTTCCAACGGATTCGTTAATAAATTTAATCTAGCGTAAAATATATTTTAAACATTTAATTGGAAAATCGTTTCTTTTCTTGCAATAATAGTCATCATACTAATCAATATAATATTACCGGTAATATACGAAACCTACTATTGAAATGAATTGAGAAAATATAAGATAAACATAAATATATAAATATATTAATTTTCGATATTTCGCTCAGTTTTTATTGTTACAAATACTTAAAACTTTTGAAGTGCATTTAAGAAGTGAATTATCAAATGTTTTTTGCTTTTCTACAAATTTATTCAAATTTCAAATTACTGTGTAAATTGAAAATTTATTTTAAAATATTTTATTAGTTATGAAAATCTTTCTTCTTCGTTTAGCTGCTTTATTGTTTTATTTTTAGCTTTTTCCTGACCCTGATAGGGTTTCTATGGTCCGTATTATTTTTTTTTCTCTCTGACTCTTCAATCACTATTCTTTTATAATAATCTTCCATAGTATGTTCTCATTTTCAATTACCGTACTTTCCGGCGTATAACGCACAGGCCACATAAGTTACACACCGGAAAATTTTATTTACAAATAAAATTCTATTTGTAAAAAACAAAAGCTTGTTTAAAAATGGCTTTCCCAGTAAATTTAAATTTTTGGTATGCAACTGATTTAACAAACCTGCACGTTATGAGCTGGAAAATACGGTAAGTAGAAAATTTCTATATAAATGTAATCCAATCGTGAAAATTCAAGGAAAAAAGGCGGGACCGTAGCAACTCTGATTATGCAAAGAAGCATTACTGTGATGTAAATGTCTTATAATGTTTGACATAAAGATCGCAGTCGAGGTACACACGGTTTAGGTAAGAAATTTATTTTATTTACCTGGTTTTATTTACTTGTGGCTTTAACTACAAAAATTTCAGCAGTTACAATGAAACATTTCCTAATATTTTGCATTTCATCTCAAAACTTCAACGAAGAGCAGATGCAGAAAAAACAGTGGTCCCAACTAGTGTATATTTTCTTTACCATTATTTGCAAATAATACATTTTTTTTTAGCATTTTTGTTCAATTAACTTTGAAAAATACAATTCGGAAATAGTAGTAGCTAAAAAAAAGACAATTTGGGATCCTTTTTGTAAAATCTTGTGTATAGAGATGCCGTAGTATATATTTTGCTTTTAATATTTGTTTAAGTTTCTTACCTCATCTTTTAAAAAGGGGAAAAAAAGAAAAGAAAGAATTTTACGATGACATTCCCTTTTGTTTACTTCTCCCTTTTTTCCTTACCGTTGTATATTTAGGAATATTTTATAATAAATAACAGAAGATATGTATATATATATTGCAGGATTTCAACTGTAGTGCATAAAAAATTAGCCAACAGAAATCTAGTGAAAGTCTCAAAGTTCTGGCAGCCTATTTCAATGAACCATGTCTATTTCATCTTCCATATCTATGACTGAGAAAGCCCAGTTGCTGATTTTTAGTTGACACTGTTAGAGATAAACACGTCGCTGATATGATAGGCGCTGAAGTTTTTAGAAGTGCAGTTAGTCATGTTTTAAGTCAGTTGATTCGAGATTATAACCTTATCACTGTATCCGGCAGTACTGCTGCCAAGTTTAAGTTAGTTTGTTCTTTTATTATTATTATTATTTATATATATATATAAATCCCGCCTTTTGTCATTTCTCTACAACGGACATTAGTGAACAAAATGAATTTACGCTTGGTTTCCAACTTTAACTCTCTTTGGCTACTGGAAAATTTTAATGCATTCCTGTAACAATTTTTAATCATTAAAAGTTGGCGAAAATATATTTCATAAAAATCTCAGAGGGATAAGGCTTACGTCAGTTTCGTGACCACCAAGACATGTTAAGCCTGCCAAAGTAGATAATCAAAACTGAAACTTAGAGGACACCACATATACGCCATTTTGAACGTTTGAAAGAAGATCCGTAATGGCAGTCAGATAAGTGTTCAGCGTTGTACTACTGTAATTATGCAAATGTAACCAAGAAAAGCATTCATAAAGAGACATTGTCTTTTTTCCATACCGCTTTTCTTGAAGGTAATTTTCCTTTTATTTAATCGAAATTACATATTGAAAAAAAAATAATACAAATAAAGTGTTGCTTAAAAATGACAGGTAAAAGCAATGCTCTTGAATAAAGTAACTCATTTTATCCCATTGTCCTAGTCAACTCTTTGAAGCACGGTGGTATATAATTCATACTAACTAGTTTTTTAATCCCAAATGCTATGATTTATCCGGAAATTTTCAGCATACGTTTGCTTTTAAAATTTTGAATCACCGAAACATTATTTCTTTGTTTCTAACTTTGATTGCAATTTCTGGTGGCAATCGATACTAGCTGAGCATAATTATCTTGTGTCTCAAAGGGTTAAAAAATTCTAAAATAATATCTTTTAAACCTACGAAATTTTGCAGATGAAAGTACTAAACTGGATTCCTTATCTTTTTAGAGCATTGTGATATGCACTGTTGAAAATTTCAACAGAAAACTCTGCGTAATCTATTATCTTAAGTCTTACGTAAAATTACAGAGAAAAATAAACAGAGATGTTAAAAAACTTATTTTATACATTCATTTTAATAACTAATATTAATTTAATTAATTATTGTTGAGAATATATTTCGGACTTAAAATGCTTTTTCTAAAGTACAAACAGTCATTTTTAACTTAATTAAAAACTTAAATAATAAAATTAGGTAAAAATACAGAATAAAGATTGAGAATCTCGATTATTCACTTTTAACTAAGAATTAATGTAAATTTACAGAGACTCTGGATAAATATATACATTAAATTTACAGAAATTTTTAACAGTGTGGAAAACGTACCACATATACAAATTTATTTAATTTTTCAAATATGATTGTATTAACCCTCTGTACCATACTGTAGACTGTAGGCAACATACCGTTCGATCGTGGTTCAAATTCAAAGAATCGGTTCTACAACGTAATCACGCACTGTAGCCTGTCGTATACACTCACAGTTAGAGAATCTAGTATCTAGAAACACAACTGGATGGCGCCGTATGTCGTAAGTTGAAGTTCATTACTCGACAGTGGGTAACTAACGACAAGTGCGGACCGGCTCTGATTCAAAAAATAATAAAAAATAGTTTTTCGTGTGTTTTGTGTTTTATATTGAAACAGTGAAGAGGTAAGTGTTTCAAATTCATTGTATAATATTGATTTTGACCCAATTTCACGTATTTTATAGGATTTTATGCTAAAAAGTGTTTGTTGCCTGTAGGTGTTTTTGTTTGTTTTTTCGAAATTTATGAGAAATAAAAAAAAAAAACCTGAAACACGTGTATTTTATTTTTTTCCAATTATTACGAAACAAATAAACACAAAAATATTAAAGGTCATGAGTTACAGAGGGTTAAAATTTGAACAAAATAAATTTGTATAAAACGGGTTAAAATATTAGCATATCTTCATAGTATCATTAAATGATTGGTTTAAATCATATCCGCCAAATGTTAAGACTTTCAGATGCAGGAATATTTTTTAAGCTTTAGTAGCACTTTTCTATGATAAATAAGGTGAACATTTCTATAAAAAATACATGTATGTGAAAATTTGTAACACTTAAAATTTATGATTAAACATGTAAATGGTTAATATCCATATCAGTTATAGTGTTGGCAACTTACTAGGACTTTTAAATTTTTAATTACCACTAAATCTGAAGAACAATTTTTAATACATGGGATAGTCGATTAGACAAACATTCAATAAGACAAATAATGCAATTAAAAATTAGTAATGTATGTTGAATATCATAGTCATTACGAGTTCGCAACAATAATTAGTTCACATTATGTGATATTAAATGGACGATTGTGGACGATTGTGATACTAAATTCTTAACAAAAAAAATCCAAAGAAGCAGAAGTAACTGTTCTAAAGAAACAATTCGTTCTTATATATTGGAACTGAATATTTAAAAAAATCTAAAATTTTGTATAAACTCTAAATATCGACGTATGACAATTAATTATTTTATATCGCAGGGATGGAACACGGGCGCAGAATTCATACCGGAATCCGTTTAAGAAATTTCTCTACCTATAATATCGTCGATTTAAGAAGTAGAAAATTTTCGTACATTGATAGTGGTATGAATTCTGCGCCCGTGTTCCATCCCTGATATCGTTAATCTGGATTTGTATAAAAAAACAAAAGGTTGTAAAATCATCTTTATTTGTTTTAATATAAATATAAATGTTTATTAAATTTTGCTAATCGGGTAAAGCACTTGCATTAATAAAATGAAAAAAAAAAAAAAATGTGCTGTAAAAGTTTCTTTATAAAAGTTATATATGTATCTCGTTTTTATTATCATAAAGAAAGTAAACATAATACAAAAGTGTTTGTTGCTTACAGAAATATATTTGAGATACCCAGTCTTTTTCTCATGAATATAAATTTACCGTATATCTAAAGATAATAAATAGTAGCTGACATATATTTGCGTTTAGACTTACATGATATCTGCTAAACTAACTGTTCAAGAATTATGAACTTTCCACATCATCAGCAAATATAGCTATGAATCTTCTCTGTAAGTGAATTAATTACAGATCAACAAACATATGACATTTCATTATGAAATTAATTAATGGATATTAGAAGTATGTCATTTCCGATAAATGCTGCTCCTGATATTAATGCAAAGTTTTTGACACATACATTAATCTTTCTAAATTATACCTCATTATAAGATTATTTTGTGTATTAATAATATATAAAATATGATTATGGGCAATTTTTTCCTTTTTTTTAATTTTTTAACTAACCATAAATTCAGTAATTCACCTGTTCATTCTTGAAAGTAAAGCCGTTGTGCTTAACTAAAAAACATTATTTAGCTATTAATTCAATATTTTTACTAAGTAAAATTTTTTGTAAGTTTAATTCCAAATCACATATTAAGTTAGTCAAGCATAGGGAATATATTTATTATTATTAATAATATTATTATTATTTTGCGACAACTTTTTTCTACCAATATTTCCTGCGATATTTAATAAATAATGTAATAGAATTGAGATGTGATAAATATTTCTGTATGTAAATGATGCCAAAAATATAAAAAAGGACTAAAAATTCATCGATAGGGACTAAAAATTCAGCGATAAGACTAAATGTTCAGCGAACCCATCCTTGTGTGTGAGTGGCATACATATGTCTCAGGGGTGAAATTGTTCGCCTTTATAAATAACAATAATCTCAATCGTTAATCGAAACAAAAAAATGTAAAAGTACAATTAATATTTCGTGCTGTCGATAAAGTAGAACACATTCACTCCTGAGGGTCCCTGAAATTACACATAAACTTTTAAAAAACAAATATTAAGATATTAGAACTAGAGTACATGTGAAAGGTAATTATTACTATTTTTTTTCTTTAAAATGTTAAGATATGAAAGTATGTTAGGGCTCTTCTTAATTTCTGACATGCATAAGAATATATAAGTAACAAAATATCGCTGAATGTTTAGTCTGTATACAACTTTTAATAATTTATCTTAGTTAATAAAACCCAAGTGTGTTTGCATTGTGTCTATATTTTCAGAATAAGAACTCGGATGAATCACATTGTATAACTGTTATTTTACCCAAAAGAAATGCTGAATAACTAAAATATTTTACTTTCATAGACGCCAATTACCATGCAATTTTTAACCCCTTCCTTCTCGCTCTCCTGATATTCACAGGCAGTGACCACGCCCCACGTGTATTTTTCCTTTAATATTTTAGGGTACATGAAAGCACCAGCCAGTACTAAACTATATATAATGTATTCGAAAATATGTACAGAATAAATAAACATATTATTCATATATTTATTTTGAATCTATTTTTTTTTTTTTTTTTTTTTTTTAATTAGACAAAAATGTGGATTTTATGGGCGTGTCTTTAAAAAATGTGCTACCGTTAAGGGGTTAACCCCTTAACACGCGCTGTCCTCGCTACGAGGACGCAAAATATAAGATCCAGCTGCAAAAATTCATCCCGGAAATTTTTTAGCAAAAATTTACGTTTATAACATATCAGAAAAGGCCGGATTTTTTAACCTTAAAATTTAAAATTTCTTTTAGTTTAATTTATTTAATGAATTCCGGTGGCAATATAATTTAAATGATCCGAATTGTCTTGCACCACAAAGGGTTAATAGTGTTTTATACGAATAAAAATTTTCACCTTATTTAATTAATGAAAACTGCTACATAAATTTATAAAGTGCATCTATTAAATTTACTGATAACAAAAATGGTAATTGTTTGCAGCTATTTAATTTACCGTAAGAATTTCGCATTGAACTAAATTTACTATAACTTTTATACAAATCAGGGTGTATTTGGGATATAAAAATTATGGGTGTTATTCTAGCTCAGAATTAACCACTTTTCTCGTAAAATAAACTCATATAATAACTTTCTACAATTTAAAAAAGGGAAAATTATTACCTTTATAGAGTATGTCAATTTCTACAGTTAACTGCGCCCTCACAGCTGAGAATAACCATACTTTTGTAACCCTCAAAAGAAGAGTTATATATATATATTTATATGTACAAATGCTATAATTAGTCTTTATTAACTACTATTGAACGCTGAATTTCTATTATACCACTATAACTAACAAGGAAACATTCAAAAGGTGTCATCTTCAAAAAATATTTAAAAAAATATATGTGATTCTATTCTTCATAAAACACCAGGAAATGCAAAAATTATCGGCTGAAATTAATTACAGCGACCACAAAAAATTATCAAAATTAAGCATATTTGAAGATTTAGCGCTGTTAGGCGATACGTTTGCTAGCAACGAGATTGCTGTGTACGAACAGAACCGTGTTTTGCTTTTCCGCCAAGTACTCAAAATCAATCGCCTAGCAGTATGAAATCGCCAAATATGCTTAATTTTGATAATTTTTTGTGGTCGCTGTAATTAATTTCAGCCGATAATTTTTTCATTTTCTGGTGTTTTATGAAGAGTAGAATCACACATTTTTTTCCAATACTTTTTAAGATGACACCTTTTAAATGTTTCCTTGTAAGATGTAATATAGCGTATTTTCCTGTGTATAATCCACAACTTAGAAGTCAGTTTTGCAGTAGAAATTTTAATTAACACAAAAAGCTATATTCGTAAAAAAAAAAAAAAAAAAAAAAAAAAAAAAAAAACTTTACATTGTTTAAATTTGACATTTTCTGTTAATTATATTGTCTGGTGCAAAGGGATTTGTCGGATCTTCGGATTATGTACAGGAAAACACTGTAATTTTCGACGAATAAACAAAAGATTAGATCCGTTTTGCCAATCAGTGTTGCTAGATCTGGCGGATTTCTTATTCAATAATCATCAATAATTTTTAATTGTAACCGAATCGCTTCGAAGATTGATAGTCCATTATGTATATCAAATATCATTTCTCAAGATTATTGATGATTATTGAATAAAAAATTCGTCAGATCTGGCAACACTGTTCCCACTTGCTGGTAA
The DNA here is from genome assembly GCA_963930645.1 of Salticus scenicus. Lineage (NCBI taxonomy): Eukaryota > Metazoa > Arthropoda > Arachnida > Araneae > Salticidae > Salticus > Salticus scenicus. Next base: position 256,181,476 of record OZ005657.1, read on the forward strand.
AATTTTACTTAATAAATACACTAATTATGAAGAATGTTTGAACATAGCCTCCTAAACTGAATGCCTGTCGCGTGGCTCGAAAACTTGGAAACAGTTCAAGCGATAGACAGCGCCACATGGCACAGATTGCGCGACTTTTTTATTCAACAACCACCAAAAATTTTTTTAAGTGGGATTTGATATACATAAAAGGCGAATAGAATCGAAGAACCGTCGATTCCTTATATCAAATATCACTTCTTAAATATATTGGTGACAGTTGAATAAAAAAACCGCGAAATATGTATCAGGTGGCTCTGTCATCCGTTTGAACTGGTTCCAAGCCACGTGACAAGCATCTAATTTAGGAGGCTATGGTTTGAAATACCTGATAATCGATTGAACAAACATACAATTAGACAAACATTTAAATTAAAATTTAGTGGTTAATATTGAATATAAAAGTTCCTACAAGTTGGCAACTTTGGGACAAACAAATTTGTATTAAATCTGTATTATACGAGAAATTTTACATAATAACATATGTGCCAAATCTCCCGTTTCTCAGGAGAGTCTTAATTGCAGAAGGTTTTTACAATATTATTCAACTTATTTAATTGTCGAAAATGTATGTGACCATAGTGGAAAATTGGGAGACTTGGTGTCTCCCAATTTCCACTATGGTCACATATAATTTCGACGTCAGTGAGAGATCGGGAGATTTGGCAAGTATCCCAATTTCGGTGGGAGACTTCATACTAGAAGTTTTCTACAACGATTTTCACTTTATGCAGGGATGGAACACGGGCGCAGAATTCATACCGGAATCCGTTTAAGAATTTTCTCTACCTATAATATCGTTGATTTAAGAAGTAGAAAATTTTCTTACATTTATAGTGGTATGAATTCTGCGCCCGTGTTCCATCCCTGCTTTATGTAATCACCGAAATCTAATAGGACATTCTTCTATTAAAAAAATAAGAGTGACAAAGCTGATTTAAATACTCAGAATGTTTTCAAATACGTGTGAAAAATTTGTTTAAAAAAATAGTGGTGTTGAATTTGATTAAAAAAAAAAAGTTTCACAGTTATGTAATAAAGTGCAATCTTTTAGTCTCTGGTACAAATATAGTTAAATATGTAAAGTAAAATTATTTATGTAAAACGTATATTTTTCCTGGGTTTTACAGGACCCGTAGCATCCGATTTCATTTTTCCAGGCCATTTTCCACAGTTAATTTGCAATAGCAATTTTCTCCATAAAATTTCTTGAATTTCGGCTTATAACTACAAGAATTACGTTTACTGCATTGCTTTCCAAATATAGAATTTAAATAACAGGGATGGAACACGGGCGCAGAATTCATACCACTATGAAAGTAAGAAAATTTTCTACCTCTTAAATCAACGATATTATAGGTATGGAAATTTCTTAAACAGATTCCGGTATGAATTCTGCGCCCGTGTTCCATCCCTGAAATAATTTAAACGCAAATACCAAAATTTTATTATAAAATATTAGAGAAACGTCAAAATGCAGACGTGAAAGGTGAAAACTCAATTAAAAATGGCACAAGGAAATTCATGGATGTGTTAAATCCACTTTTGGTGATGATTAACAGATAAGGCAATCGTGCCCACATTTAATCGAAAAAAAGTTTATATATGATCCATCATATGACCTCACACGTACCATACGACCACAGCAACAAAGTACTGTTTTCAAGCTACGGATTCCTGATGTCCGTTAAAGGTTTATAAAATTTCCTTCATTAAATATAATTTAACTAACTATACACATAGTTGTTATTATTATATAAATACTTTTACATTTCTTACGTATAAGTGCTACCTTTTCAGACTAATAATATCCTTTTCGATGTATGTATTGCAGGGATGGAACACGGGCGCAGAATTCATATCGTAATCTGTTTAAGGAAATTATCTACCTATAATATCGTTGATTTAAGAAGTAGAAAATTTTCGTACATGAAGTCTGCGCCCGTGTTCCATCCCTGATATTGCAATGGTATTCCCAGCTAAAAATAATCTTAAGGTTATTTTAAAGAAATCTGAAGAACATCAAAAGTTATTTATTACTGATCATAATCCTATATTTTGAAGAAAATATTAATATCGTATTCTATAGATTTTTTTAAGAGTATAATCTGAAGAAAATCTTTAGAACATAATCATAAGATTTTTTCTGCAAAAATAAAAGCTTAGGAAGTGAGCCACAGAATTGTACAGATTTCTTTTAAGTTAATTCTAAAATTATTTTTAGTGGGGATGTTCCATTTAATATGTTATATAATTTTGTTTTCTTTGAAATTCCGCGAATCAATATATATATATATATATATATAAATACTATCTATACTGTGTTTCCCATTTAATATACTCAAAACATAATTTAAAAAAAAATAAAAGAGTTATTATTCTGCTTCTCTCCATTTAATACCGTAACAATAGTACTGCAGTAGTAAGTGAGACATTCTGACTATTCGATGGATACTAAACTGAGTCTAAAGTTATATGTAACGTTCCTAAGTACTACTACCTTTCAATGATATCCTTTAAGTAAATATGAATTTAAAGTCTCTGAAAAAAAATTTCAAAGTCTATTTTCTACATACAATGCAATACTAAATTATTTGAAGGAACAAAGTATTCAAGCAACATTGTAGGTACGGGAACTCAGTAATAAGTCTGGTTTTAGTATAACAAATTTTATTATAAATTATACGTTACGCACATCACATATAAATAAATATTTATATGGGCAATAAGCCTGAAAGATTGGTTAAAGGTTCTAATTAGTTCCACACCTACAAAGTTTCGATTCTTGGTCGTACGCCATTGCGGCGAAACTCCAACCGCTGTTGTCGGTAGATCCACAGTCTCTCCCCAGTTGTTCGGTTTCTCGGCAAGGTTGGCAACAGGGTTACTTGGAGATGCTCAGGTTATAGCATTGGAGCGCTACAAAAAACCCCTCTGGCTCTGACGACGATCCGACGAGGAGCCAGGAAGGTGTTTTCTTGGTCGGCCTCTTTTCCTTTTGAGCAGCGTTCCCAACTTTTATAATTTATTCACGAGCATTTTTAGCCCCGCCTTCTTTTCCGCACCAGAAATTTTGTAGATTATTTCTCTTTCTCTTTATGTCACAACGATAAAATAAGAAGAAAATCTTTTTTCAAAATTTCCGGTATGAAAAAGAGGCGGGGCTAAAAATGCTCGTGAATAAATTATAAAAATTGGGAACTCTGCTTATGGGTGCCATAGGAGAATGGGCGTCTCTGACATTTTCAAAGGGAGTTAGAGCTGAAGCATGGTAGACCCGTAAAAGCTCACTAGGCTTGTCAGAGGTCACTATTTCGAAGGTAGTTCGTGAATTTGCGATCGGATAACATAAGGTCCATCTTTTCGAGGCATAAATTTTGCCGTTTTAGCTTAGTTGCCATTGCTTAATGAATGAAGTTTCACCCATACCAAATCAACATATTTGTATTTTGGACTTGCTCTACGTGATTTGTCAGCATATTTTTTTCCACGATCTTGATTTTTCTCATTGTTTGTTTTAATCTGTGACATGTATCTTTCGAAACGTTTCAAATAAAATGTGAGTTTGTGTACAAAATTATCATTGTGAATTACAGAAAGAAGGTCGTAGTGACGTCATCTAAAGTTCTTAATTCTCTAGCGAAAGTTAAGTAGGATGCTGTATAATCTGTTGTTTCACATTTTGCCGTATTCATTGCAAATCGAATAGCTGGTAACTGTTCAGTCCATGAAGAATGGCTGTTACCTACCATCATTGCTAAGCATGGTTTTAAATCTCTGTTTTCTTTTAACAGGATTTGCTTGTGGGTGGTTCACAGGAATAAGACTTATTGATGTTTAGGACATAGCATAACTGTTGCATGACTGCACTAACATATTGACTTCCATTGTCACTTATTAGACGACGAGGTAATTCATATCTTAAGAATACTTCATTTTGAAGGATCAAAGCACATTATTTAGCAGTAGCTTGTTTTAATGGGAATAACTCTACCCATTTTGTAGTACAGTCGTCAACTATGAAGATCCTCTTCATACCTTCATTTGTTTTGTTTTTGGTAAGGGTCCGAAAAGATCTATTGCTATACTTTCAAAACATTGGGCTGAAACGGTGTTCGCCGAAGGCCAGCAATATTCTGGTTTGAGGCTTTATATCTGATGCATTCTACACAACTCTTCACATAGTCAGTGATGTATTTTCTCATACCAATCCAATAATATCTTGAGGATATTCTGTAAAAAGTTCCATAAGCTCTATAATGTGCAGCTGTGGGAGCATCATGATATAACTTGAGCATCTTCTCTCTCTCATGAGAAGGAACGACTAACTGAGATTCCTGCACTTGAGAGTGTGGGAATAACAGTAAAAGACGCCTTGGTTCATGACGTACCCTCTTTCAAACCAATTTGCAAAGTCAACTCCTTGGTTAACATCTTCAAAGCAATCTATAATTTTCTTCAGTTCTGGGTCCTTTAACTGTTCTGCCCTGATCTCACTTGCAGTTCTTGTTAGGACATCAAGAACGATAGTTTGTAATGCACAAGAAGTTTCTACATCGGTTCACACTGGTCTGGAAAGTAAATCTGCCACTACATTGCATTTTACTGGGACATAATCAATTTTTCAGTTGTAAGATTGTATCTGTAGTGCCCATCTGGTTAATCTTCCAATTGAAGACTTGAGAGTGAGCTGCCATCTTAAAGGTTGGTGGTCGGATGACACAATTATCTCGAAATTCTCTATATATCCACGGAATTTGTTCAAGGGCCAAACTTCTCTTTCCGTCATAGAATAGTTGCGTTCAGCTCGGGTAAGCAAACGACTGGCATATTCTATAGGATGTTCGTTTGAACCATTGCCTTGTAGTAGGACAGCTCCAATAGCATACTGACTTGCATTATTACGAATGGTATATGGTTCAATTTTGTCTGTTTTTGAGATGTTAAATGCTGACCTTCATCTTCACGAAGTCTACATGAATGTGACTCATCAGCATGTACTGCCAACAGAGTATTTATGTCAGGAGGTACTTTAATGAAATTATATGTTTTCTGAGGATCGTCGGCGGAAAACCAGAGACGTTGCTGGAGATTTAGGTCTACTCCTGCTTTACTTAAAAAATCTACACCAAGAAGTGTACTGGCATGATTGAGACTAAAAGTTCAATAGGAACAACTTTTGCTTGAATTTTTATAGACATGTAATAACAGACATGTAATAACAGATAGAGACATGTAATAAGCTGTTAGGGTGATCCTCTGTTGAAACACAGTAAAAATTCCTATTGTTGAAACTGGATTTCATGATATCATCTTTAGGCATGGATGGGTTGCAGGCGCGACATTTGTATTTAATAACATTAGGAGCTCCACATCCGTAACAGGATACAGAGTTTTTTCTATCTTGCAAAGTATCAGAATTTTTACCTTGAGGTCTCTCATTGTGAGTGGGATCTCGCCTACTTTCACTGGGGATTCCTGACAGAGGGTATTGGTGAAAGACATAATTTTGTGAATAAAGTTTTTTTCGAGTGTAGTTAACTTTCTGTTCTGTCTGTTTTGAAGGAAACGTTCTTTTTGCATCAATGCTTGTCATCTGGATTTCATTTTGGGTAGACGAAGGTTGTCGTAAGTATTAAACTTTTCACCAAGATGGCCAGGAGTTACCCATTCAGACCAAACATCTAAGAAATGTTCCTTGACATCTGGAGGTACACGTTTCCGCTGTTTGGTTCACTATGATTAAATCTGTTAATGCCTGGAAGTCGTAATGTTTAGCTCTGTGATCCATCCTTCAAAGTAGCTCTGCAGCTCGAAATGGAAATCTTTCCATGTTTTTTCTGGTGTTTATTCATGAGTGGCAAAATATGACAGTACTTGTCTGTACTCAATTTCAATCTTTGTAAAAGTATATCTTTAAAATGTTTGAAATCCTGGACCTTTTCTTCAGATTCTCTTGCGATGAGCTGTGCAACATCACTAGGAAGGACTCCAAGCAGGTAAGCAACCCAATTTTCTCTGCCAATTATCAAACATTTCACTTGTCTTTCAAATAAGTTCATGAAGTGAGAGATGTTCTTCCTTGAGGTTGAAGTATGTAAGTTTTTTTTTTTTTTTTTTTTTTTTTTAACTGGAAGGGTTGAGTGGGACTTAGAATGGGCGGAGCATATATAGATGGTGGTGTGATTTTATTGGCTTCAATTTGCAAACGGAGTTTTTCGAAATCAAACTCTTTTTGGCGTTCGAGTTCTTCTTTTTCACGTGCCAATTTTTCTTTTAAGTCAGGCTTGTCACGAGCATGCTTCTTTTTTTCTGTTTCCAAAGGCTCATCTATAATATTGGTCAGACAGCTCCGAACAAAGTTTTCGTCATAGTGGACTGATTTTAGAATTAATTCTTTTATTTCATAAATTTTTGTATTAGGAGTAAGTGAGATGCCCATTTCTTGGCTTAATTTCAAAACGTCGTCTTTCCTGCCAAAGAAAGCCATGATTTTGTTTATTTTCAAACCTTTTGTTTTAAAAAAGGGTAAATAAAGAAATAGTAATTAAATATTTATGACAGAGTTCAATTAAAATTTTAGGATAATAAAAAAAGAATTAATTATGTCAATCATAAATTAAGGAGTATATAATTATTATAATTAAAAAAATACAAATTAGTTGATAAAGTATGTTTTCTATTTATTCAGTTACTTATTTCAACGTTAATGAACTCTGGAAACACTTTAAAAAAATATCAAATGTAATTATCAAATTATTAAAATAGAACAGAGAATTCTAAAATTCAATCTTTCTACCTTTACCATTAATATAATATCATTAAATAGTTGAATATTTTACTTGTATGAAAGTCAGTAAGGTAATTTTAGCAGTAAATGTAAAACTAAACTAAACAAATATATATATATTTGTAGATATTGCTGATATTATAAGAAAAATTTCGTAAACGTGAAAAGAAATTTATGATTGATCTGTAAAACAGGAAGCAAAGAAATAACATTAAAGATTTTTTTTCAATGGATGTTTATGTAGCTATGCCAATATATTTAAATAAAACAAAATATAGTAAAATAAAAGCATATGCATTTATTCATTAATGAAAAAAACCGAAATTATTTCAGCATATATTTTTCAAATAAAGGAAGAAAACAAAGGCGGCTTGTTTGAAAACCACACACTTTCTTGTAATTAAAAAAAAAAAAAAAAAAAAAAAAAAAAAAAAAAAAAAACGAGTTCCACGTTGGGCGTCAGTTTGTATGTGTGGGAATTTGGTAATAAGTCTGGTTTTAGTGTAATAAATTTTATTATAAATTATACGTTACACACATCACATACAAATAAATATTTACATGGTCAATAATCCTGAAAGATTGGTTAAAGTTTCTAATCATTTTCACACATAGAAAGTTTCGATTCTTGGCTGTATGCCATTGCGGCGAAACTTCGACCACTCTTGTCGGTAGATCCACAAACTCTCCTCAGTTGTTCGGTTCTTCGGCAAGGTTGGCAGCAGTGTTACTAAGGGGCGCTCAGGTTATAGCATTGAAACGCTACAACTTGGAATATAGCACATTTAAATGTTAGAAATCTGAAGTGTTTATAGTAGTAAAAAATGACACTACTGAATGATACAATTTAGTATCAATTTTAATTTATAAACTGAGAAAACTTTCGGAATCATTTATACTTTTTCTCTAACAAATTAATATTATATACATTTTGATAAAATATCTAACACATACAGGCAATGTCAATCTAGGTTGTGAAGGATTCTTTACATATGCCCATAGATGCTAACATTTTAATTTTTTCTGGAGTATTTTCAGCTCTGCCTTTATTTAATACCTCTTATTTTGTAGGAGTAAATTATTCCTTATTTCACCGAAGTTATATATTGGGGGGGAAAATTCTATGAATAAAGTGGCTCGAAATAAAAGCGGGGCTAAAAATACTCTGGAATAAACTAAAATGTTTTCTGCTATGCATATACCACATATTCTAATATTAGTAATATAGGTTGACCAAAATAAAGTTGTTAAAATTTGGTTTGATAATTTTATCTGACACATATGTTTTTTGATGTGCTGAAATGGAAAATGAAGCCAGTTTTTCTCTATCACATAGATTTTCGTCAATACAGGGTGTTTACCGAGACAATTACTTTATTTTCGGTAGTTTTTCTCTGGTACGTTTCCATGATTAAACATAAATTAATGCTTTGATTAATCATAGCAGGGTCCCTACTTTGATCCGAGACTTAAGTTCTACATTGTAAGCAAATTTACTTGCGAAAATATGATATAAATTTTATTTTTTGGAAATAGTGGTACGAAAAGAATCTAAAAAATTATCGCATGCGGCAGCCCTCAACATACTATGAAAGTTATTATATAATTCTGCTGGTGAAAGAGTCACTGAAGAAATTGTGTCGTTAGGCTCTCCGTATTGAAAAAACAAAGATATAAGTGATTGAGAAAAACTGGATTTAGTTTCGGTTTCAGCACAGCAAAAAACGTAAAGATCAGCCAAAATTATCAGATCAAAAATTGGATGTATACCTGTGTAATTTATTCCAGGGTATTGCTACTTTTCCTTACACTACTTTCTATAAAGGATATTTTTCCATTTTATTAATTATAATTATATATTGGAGAAAATTATTTTATAATTTATCATTGTTAATACCCGTTTTTTCTTACACAACTTTTTATAAAGAATTATTTTCTTCTTGTCTAATCTTAATGACATACTGCAGAAAATTACTCTATAAAAAATGTGATGTGAAAAATGGCGAATACTAACATTGCATCGGAAAAAATTAGAAATTTTAGCATGACTGCATATACGTAAACGATATATTTTAAGAAAAGGCAGTGATGAAATATTAAACGCTTAACTAATGCATACCTGCTAACATTCTAATTATGAATTGGAAGATTTTTAGTACACATCTCTTTTCCACGCCACTTTATTTTTATAGTAATTATCTCTAAATGAAGTTACGATTAAATAAGTATAAAATTACTCTAAAAAATGACTGGTGAGATAAAAAAGGTGGGTACTACGAATTTTTCGATTATTAATGAGATGATTGGCAGGTATACTAATAAAAATTTACTACTATTTTTTACTATCAGAATTTTAATATTTTCTTTTACTTATTTAATAACTATTGCATTATGCTGATTATTACAGTTTAATGGAAATAATTGTCGGAGATATTTCGCCTAATCTGAGAACACTGACACAAATATTCTTTGACAATACAAACAATACTTGTTTTTTTTTTTTTTTTTTTTTTTTTTTTTTTTTCAAGAAATAGATATTATAAAAAAAATTAATAATAATTACATTGATTTTTATTGCAGTGTTACAAAATTTCTTGCTTTTGTGAAAAGGTTTAACACCGCTATCTTCGATCACGAATAATTTATTATTTAATCGTAGAAAGCACTTACTAAAAATTTCTATTGGAATTACCGGAATGGCTTCCTAGAAAACCGAGATAGTTTGAGTTGAGGGTATTATTTCATTTTTATTTATTTACTTATTTATTTTTCTAAACAAATGTCATGTTTTGTAATAAATAACAGAATATATGTCAATATTTAAAAAAGCTCATAGAAAATGCACATAAAAATCTTTTACAAAGCAAAAAAGAGAGCGTAGATTTCTGAAATTATAAAAAGCTAATAAAGTTATTCAAATCTTTCATATTGATTAATTTGTCACTTTTTATCTTTTACTTTGTACACAGTGAAAAAAATAAAAATCTACTTTGTAAGAATATTTTTCAAAAGAAATACATTTTTGAATAAATTTTCCATTACTTGAGAAATTTCTTTCAATAAATTATCCTTGAATTTTTCATGCTGACATTAACATTATTGAACGCTTTTTAAACGGATTCTTATGTGTAACAAATAATAAAATACTAAACTACATTTAAAATAGAAAATAAATTTAAGAACGGAATATTAAGTAATCATGTACAAACTTCTATTATAATAATTTTCGTAACTAACATTGTTATATAATCTGTATGTTTCTAGAAACTTTAATGTTATCCGTGCAGTATTTTATTACCTTGTGAAAAGATATTCACTTCTTCTATTCTGTAGAGAAATAAATATTATAACATTTAAATGGACAGGATAAGTTTATAATTCGTTTTAAATATAACGTTTCATATTTTTTAAACACTTGTTTAAATGTGAAAATGCCTTATTGTTTTCAAGGAATTAAACTTCGATATGTAATAAACTTATTTATTTTTAATGAATTGGAATAAATATGACAAAATCACAAATAATAACAATAATAATAATACTATTCACAGAATAAAGGTATATTGAAAATTAAACTGAGAATTTAGGGTGCATTCAGTTTAAATATTGGTTTGAAAACTGCCTCATATATCGAATGGTAAACGTATTTATAAAATCTGAAGGTCAGCATATTCTCAGTTTAAATATAATAACGCTCTTTCCCTCGTTTCTTATATTTAATAAATAATACCATTTGGATATATTTGAGATATTTAACTGATCTTGCAATGTTATAATGGGTAAATTAATAAATTTTCTTCTTTAAAACATTAGTGTTCTTTGGACCCTAGTGGCTAACACATTACATAGGTCGACGATGAAATTTTTTTCGCCCAGGTGATGTGTTATTCTGGAGTACTTTTCAATGCTGATTAAGGAAAAAACATTCAAAAATTTCCATCACGTACATTTTTGACAAAAATAGGATTTTTTGAGCTTACAGCTCTACTTTTTCAACTCCCATCTAACAAGGAAATATTCAAAAGGTGTCGTCTTCAAAAAATATTAATATATATATATATGTGTGTGTGTGATTCTACTCTACATAAAACACCAGGAAGTGAAAAATTATCGGCTGAAATGAATTACAGCGACCACAAAGAATTATCAAAATTAAGCATATTTGCTATTTAGTGCTGTTAAGCTAAATCGTTAGCACCGAGATTGCCGTGTACTAACAGAACCGTGTTTTGTTTCTCCGCCAAGTACTCAAAATCAGTCGCCTAAATATGGAAAATCGCCAAATATTTAATTTTGATAATTTTTTGTGGTCGCTGTTATTCAATTCAGCAGATAATTTTTTTCAGTTTCTGGTGTTTTAGGAAGAGTAGAATCACATATTTTTGTTTTTGAATATTTTTTGAAGACGACACATTTTGAGTGTTTCCTTGTGAGTTCTTTCCTGAAAATCTGGATGATGTGAGTGAAGAATAAGGAGAGTTTTTTATTTAGACATCAAAGAAATGTACAGTCATTTGCAAAAGTTTAAGACCACCCATATAAAAATCAGATTTAATGAAATTCCGCAAAAATAACATACATATTTTACATATAAAAGAACAAAATAGACTTTTACATGGTTATTTACTATAATTAAAGTCTATTTTATAGGACCTCCTTTTTTTTAATAACTTGTGCAATCCTCCTAGACATGCTATAAATAAAAGACTTGCAGTAAGCTTTAGAAATGTCTCTACACCAGACATGCTTTATTGCTTCAACAAGTGCTATAGCAGTGGATGATTGCATTTCGGCGACTTTATTTTACACTCCAGATTCTCTATTGGATTCAAATCTGGGCTGTTACCTGGCCAGCCAAACACTTTGATTTTCTGTATGTATTTCACAGTTTGAATTGTATATCTCTCATCATATCTTTTTAACCTTGGGCGACGGACACTTATAGCACGTGCACAAAATTGCTGCACACTTGACTCATCCGAAAATAAGACCCTACTCCACTGCTGTACTGTCCGATTCCAACATTGTCTGGCGAAAGTCAGTCGTCTCTTTTTTTGTACTTCGAATAAGTCGAGGTTTCCTTGCAAGTTTATGGGATGATAAACCAATATCTTCGGCCAAACGGCTTGAAACAGTACTCAAACTGATATTGGTGCCTTTTGCCTCCAGAGAATGTCTAATCGTTCTGCAGAAGGTTATTGGATCTCGTAGGATCATCCTTCTTATCACATGATCATCACGTACATCGTTTTTCTAGGGCGACCACTTCTTTTAATGCCCACAAATTTTCCCGAAATTTTAAATTTACTAATAGCCTGATGCACAGCTGTCCCGATCACATTTATCCTCGAACTTATTTGACGTTCAGAAAATCCAATTTTATGCAGGGTCAATATTTCTATCCTTTTTCTAACAGTAAGTGAAGTTTTTTTTTACCCTTTACAATAATTACACAACAGCACTGTCTAAGACAAAATCCAATAAACAACTAGCGATAAACGTGCTGGCCACCTTTATTTGTAGCAGTATAATGCGTCTGATGCGATCAGCACATTAGGTGACGCAATGATCTGCGCAAATGATGCAATGTGTTAAAATACTGAAAATCGGCTGATGGTCTTGAAATTTTGCAAAGCACTGTAGAAGACGTATAAGGGACGATGAAGTGTTAATATGTTAACGTATTATTGTTGGATGCTGAATAGAAAATACCCTCTCTTCACTGCCCCCAAACTGTGCATAAATTAAAAAACTCTAAAGGGATCTTCGATGTAAAGAAACACATTTTAAGGATTATTCGTTTTATAGCGTATTTTAATGTAATCTACACGTAAATTGTTTCAAATTTGTTATAGCATCTGGGTAAATTCTTCATACCTTCAACCTTACTTTCTGAAAAATCCTTATGTGGTAGGAAGAAAAGATATTCATTTCTGAATTCAGTGAATGAAAATACATTACAGACACCCAACGCAGTGCAAAATAATAATAATAATAATAATAATAATAATAAATTGAAAAGTACTATTTCGAAGACCTGTGTTACTAGTGTCATAGGTTGTTTAAAAATTTGAAATTCTACATATAATAAAAAATTTATAATTTATAATACTCAAGAAGACATACTTTATAAAATAATATGACTAGGTGTTTGATTTTCTTTTTAATTAAGTGCTATTTATTATAATCTTTCATTTTAAAAGAAAATTTTAATAATGAATATAAATCGTATTTCGAAAAATTAAACCAAATTTTAATCTTCTTATTGCCATTAACACATAATGTCTTTCACGTGCATTTTAAAGGGATTTCATTCACATTCTATAGTCAACTATAAATGCATTCTAAAATAAGCAATACCTTTAAAGTTAATAATAGATAATTGTTGACAAGTATATCATAGTAGAGTCCCCGTAAATCTTATTAACATATTAATTAATGAACTGTCTTCATCATCAGAAAAGATGACTACAGAGCTAATATGTTAATATATAATTTCACATCACCAAACTAAAGACATATCTTTATGCGTTCAATTAATGCCCAATTAAACGTGTCATTAATTGGCTAATAAATTTTCATTTTTTAATTTATGTAAATCACACTTCAATTATTATTTGACAAAACATAAAAATTTGATATGTTGGTATTTTATTTCATTTGAGGTAGCTATTACTTAGTTTGTTCAATCTATGCAATTTTTACTGTATTTTAAATAATGGCATACATATGATACTTTTAAATTTATAATTTTTTCTAAAAACAAGTATTTTTATTCTTTTTCCGTTTAAAAGTAGGATTTGCAATTTTAAAATTTCCATTAAGCGTTTATATTGATACATTTTTCTATCAGTTTGCTAACATCTCAAAAAAAGTTAAAATTCATACAAGTGTTAATTACGGAAAAAATTTAAGTAATGTAGAATATGTGACTAGATTTATAAATAAAAGAAAAAAAAAAAAAAAAAAAAACTTTGCTTTCCATAGCTGCTTTCCTTCTAATTTTTGCGCATCGCTATTTCTGAATAGTTAGCGTTATCTAATTTAAATCTATAATTTTTATTATTAAATAAAGTAAAAGTATTATATTAACACTTTCGCAACCGCATGTTTTTGTCTTTTTGACAGTAAGCTCCACCTGTGGGCGTTATTCTTTTAAATTACATTATTTTAAATCAATGCTTTCTGTATTCATATTGAAAATATAAATTAATATACATTACGATTATACTGTTTCTAATCAAAGTATTTGTATCTATAATGCATTGATTACACAAATGTGAATATTGGGGATAATGTTAAGAAATAATGTAACCTATGAACCCAAAGAAACGCCCACTGGCGGAGTTACAGATTTCAAATGACGGGAATTAACGTCAGCGGTCGCGAAAGTGTTAAAGCAGTTTAACGTTTAAAAATTGGGAAGGTTGAAATTTTTACATTTGCGAAGGCATAAAATTTGATTTCAAATGAAAGAATTACCACCTGCACTTAAAAATATTGGATCGTAGTAAACGAACTTTTCCTGTTCAGAGGCATCTTAGTCCAGTCAATAGGTATGTAAAAAAGGGCTTACCTAGCAAAAGGTGGGGTAGAAGATTTTTCTTTTTTAATTTGTACATATTAGTGTCAATAGTAAAAAAACGAGTTATCCAACATGATTGACCCCGGGAGAATTTTTGTCGGCTGAAAAACCTCGAAAATTTACTACTTTTTTGGCTTTTTTTTAAAATATCTCAGAAATGGCTAAATTTAGCGATATTTTTCTATTATGAAGTTTAAAGAAGATTAAATTTCCTACAATTTTCTTCATTACAACTTTTTTGTAGTACTAATAGTAAACGTGTTACAGGCTTTTGAAACTCGGCATTTTTCCTCAAGCTAATAAAATACAACTCAAAGAAATGAGTCGGTGCATAAACGTTTATTAGAAAACGGAAAGAAAGGAAGGGACATATTCAGCTGTCTGACCTTAGGAAATGAGATCTGCTTCATAGCAAAGAAGGTATTAAGGGAAAAAAAATCTGCCTGCGCCCCCCCCCTCTCTTCAATTAAAAAGCTCTCCCTTTCCTTTCCTCCTGCCTCTTCTCATCCTGTAGTACGCTGCCTCGGCTGGACATCTATCCATGTTATTCAGTTCCTATCCAACGTGCGGACGTACTGTTTCAACCCGTGAGCGTTTACTATTACAATTACCGGAGTGTTTGTTTTATTTTCGAAATCAGTTTGAATAAAGGTGAAGTAAAGATTCTGAAGGAGAAAGGTATACAAAAAATCTGTAAAAGTGAAATGCAAAACGTCAAAATGAAGAACATTGGTGTTTTTTGAAGAACCTAAAACAAGTAAGAATTCACAATGCCTGTCACAAACGATACATCAATGAGCGAATGATTGCAGCATATGTACGGCGTCATACAACGGGTGATGGAGCTAGTCCAAACAGTGCGGCACCATATCTTCCATCAAGAACTGAAGGTTTCAGTTTTAAAGATCAGCGTTTCTTGTGTGGAGAGGGGATACTTGAAGATTTCTTTAAAAAACAGGAACGACTTTATGACGAAATTTTATCCACCATGCTATGAAACTGGGTGTGAAAGAAACAATTGTAAATGGTGCCGAAAATCGTGGGGATGAGAGAAGGAAAAAAGTACTTGAATGCATCGGAAATGTATAAGGTAATATAGTTGTTATAAATGCTGGGAATCAGAGATTTTGTCATCAAAAACTGCATTGGATGCCTAATGCTGTTATTACACGGTATTTCTTGAAGCGACAAAAATTGCCGCAACAAAGGGTCGTTGAGCCTCCCTCCTTCACGACGTAATGCTATGGTTGCTACAGTTTCTACAAATGAACAGGAAGGAGGAGAAGAGACGTAAATGTCAATCAAACCGTGACGTCATTTTGAGACCACTTCATTGGCTGCTAGAAGCGACATCGCTTGCTTTCCGGCGATAAAATTGCTGCAATAAAAAAAAGTTGCTTGTTTCGAGCAACACATTAGGAAACCATAGAGTAGTACTGTATCGCAGATAGATTCAAGCAACTTTTGACGCTCGTGTAATAGGAACATAAAAGTGAGATGAAATGAGGATACTACCCTGCAAGTAACACTGATGAGGTAATGGAATCAATTTACTCTTACCCTGAAAACGACTCGGAGAAGTACCAGTCTCATAGAGTATTTGATGAATAAAATAGAGAGTGATTTTCGTCCTGGCATCAGAACGGTTACATCACGCCTTTGCAAAAATATGGTGTAGATGTTTTAATAGCCGAAACTGCCAACAAGAAAGCAGTTTGCTTCCAAAATGTTGGCTATAAAATACTCAGTGAAACTGGTATAGTAACAAGGACTCTGATCCTCAACAGGAAAATGCCGTACTAATTTCATCATTGAACGAGGCTGAAGAAGGTGATAAGCTATTGTAAGAGCTTATATAATTACTGCAAGACAGAGAGGAATAATTTGAGGACGGCACACCCAGAGCCTGATTAAGGGGAAAGCACACATTATTTATACTTACACAGTTATTTTTTAACAAATACTTTCCTCCTATAATAAACAGAAAATTCTCATTAAAAGTTATTTTAAAAGAATTCTGGCGTCTAATAACGGTGAGTAAATTGGATTGTTTTACACCGTTCATTTTTTATAAAAAATATTTCCTCGTCAAAGCGTGGTATTTCTATGACATCAAGTAAAAAATAATTGTAAAAATATTCCGGTGTGAGCGGAGATAATGTGTGCTTCCCCCTTAATCAGGCTCTGGGCACACCTTCCTTCTACTTCTGATGACTATTGAAATTTAAGAACCCGGGCTTTCAAAACAACCACGAAGAAAATGAACATGTATATTATACATTAATGCACGTTTCTTCTTTTGTTTCAAGGCTAAATGAATCTCCCTATAATTTATATACAAAGTTAAATTTCTACAATTTACTTTTGTAATTATTTGCTATTGTTCTTCAAGCAAGTTTGCCTATTTATGAAGTTCATTTAAAATTAATATTGTATATTGTTATTATCATCAATATTAATATAGCAGTAATTAATGTTTATTACAACGTTATGTATTATATCTAAATACCATTAATGTTTTATGATTTAATAAATACTAGAATTAAAATATTTATGTATCAATGCATAAAGTTTTGCTTATTAGCACCCTAATATCTATTCATTTACATTTATATACAAATATTTTTTTATTATTTTTTTATTTTTCTTTGTATGTGTTTGAGTATGTATTATGTGTTGCAGTGATAGAATACTATACATCGGCAGTTATTGGAGTCTGATGATGACTACTGTTTTTAGGCCAGAATTGTCAGTGCGTGGCCCCGGGGGGGGGGTTAATAAAAAGGGGAAGGGAAAAATTAAAAGGTGGCAGATTTGTTATCTGTTGTCGTTAGTAAAAAAAAAAGAAATGATCTCCAATTTATCTGGCGAACATATTTAATTCCTTTCAAAAATCACGATTATTTTAACAAGGTATATGTTAAGAGAACAATCAGGAATATAAAACAGTATTTCTTACAATATATAGTGTAAAAAAAAAAAAAAAAAACATCTGGCGTGGTTATTTCCGTATTACGTTTTTGATCACCAAAATCCAAAAATCCCAAGGACGACAGATATCAGAGCTATACCATTAAAAGTTGTTAAGCTTTCTGTAAATAAAGCTTCTAATTCTAATAATTACTATACGTTATTTATAAGGAGTAATGCCAGAGCATGATTAAGGGGGAAGCACACATAGAAGGTAAGTAAAGAAGGCAAGTAAAGAAGTAAAGAAGTAAGTAAAGAAGTAAAGAAGGCACACAGGAAAGTATTTGTTAAAAAATAACGGTGTAAGTATAAATAATGTGTGCTTCCCCCTTAATCAGGCTCTGAGTAATGCGCATTTTTTACGAAGTTGAGAAAACTGTTTACTTTCTAGAAGCAGTTACGCGCTTGCTATTAGTACTACAATAAAGGTGTAATGAAGGAAATTGTAGGAAATTTAATCCTCTTTAAACATTACAAAAAATATCGCTAAATTCATAGAAAAATATCGCTAAATTCAGCCATTTCTGAGATATTTCGAAAAAAGCCAAAAAACTAGTAAATTTTCGAGGTTTTTCAGCCGACAAAATTCTCCCGGGATCAACCATGTTGGATAACTCGTTTTCTGCATATTAGTACTAATATGTACAAATTCAAAAAAGGAAAATCTTCTACCCCACCTTTTGCTAGGTACAATGTATTTATTGACTGGACTATCTGCCTTCACAGTTAATGAAGATAAATACCATATATAGACTGTGAAAATGATTAGACATTAGAAAATGATTTCCAATTATATTTAAAAAAAAAAAAAAAAAAAAAAAAAAAGGAGAAGATGAAGAAGGTGAATAGTACCAAATGTTCATCGAAATTGAAATTTTTGGTTTTGCTGTCACGTATGCTTTATGAAATTTGCATAATCGAGGTAGGCTATGTAGTAAATTTCCTAATATATGTACATATTTCTTTTCGTAGCAGTTGGAAATAAAGAAAAGTCAATAATTATAATGAATGATCAGAAAGTGGATTGTGTAATGTTTCATTAACCCGTTAGTAGTCGCTATAGACAGCGCCACCTATTACAAATTGCGCACTTTTTATTTAACTCTCACCAATAATCTTAAGAAGTGATGTGATCGACGTTCCTTCGATTTTATTCGCGTTTTACGTATGTCAAATACTACTTCTAAAAATTTTTGGTGGCTATTGAATAAAAAAATCTGACAACACTGAAGGATGGGCGGTAAATCGACCAACTAGCGACTACTAACGGGTTAACGTTCGAATAAAATTTCGTATGCAAAAATGAAGTACAGTCAGCCAAAAAAAAAAAAAAACGCCACCCCCCCACCTAATTTCGCCGTAAATTATCGTAGAAACATGCGGCTGGTACCTATCGATCTGTAATAACGACTAGTTTTCAATGGTGTAGTCAGATTTTGCTTAAGGGGTCATCTACATATTAAAACAGGCATAAACTTAGACGACCCCTATTTTTGACCTCATATTCAGATTTCTGAGATCAAGGCAGTTCGGAAAACTTACCTATTTATATACTTTAAATCATTCTAAACAGAGTTACACATGAAAATGTGTAAGGGGACCGTCTATACATTTAGAAAAAATAAATCGTGATCTACCACCCAATATACATATTTTATTAAATTTTCACGCCGGAAAAAAAGTTCAGAAATGTTAGATATAAAATAAAAAAACGATTCAAATTCGCAGAACGTTTTGTGTTAGCTTATGAATTAAAAGATTTTTATTGGTTTCAATTTATTAATCATTGACTAGTTAAATACAACACTTCATATAAAGAAAATTAAATAGCTTGAATCATATGAACCCTACAATGTTGAATTACAAAAATCTAGATGCCAAGGTAAAACAACAATAGTAATAAATATAATAATTTTAATAGCGGTTAAAAAAAAAAAGTGTTTAATATTTAAGAAAAAGAATTGTCTACTTCTTAAAAGCAAAAACTGTTTTATTTAAGAGACAAAAATTTATATATAAAAAAACAATTAAAATCTACTAACTAACAATTATTATCTACTTCTTGTTGGGTATATTTTTATTTTATACAGTAAGCCTCGCATGAAAGTGTTACTATAAAGATTTACATTTAATTTTAGGCGTACAAACCAACAATAGATAATATAAAAAAATATAGATAACAAGATTTAAACTAAAATCTGAGAAAGGATATCTAACATTTTCGCGACCACTGACGTAGTTTCACGTCATTTTGAAATCTGTAGCTCCTTCAGTGGCGTTTCTTTCACAATTTGTGAGTTACGATATTTTTTAAGAATATTCCTTATATTCATATATATATAAACAAAATAGTATGAATACAAATACTTTCACTAGAAAGAGTGTAATTTCTATGTATATCCATATGAAAAGAAATATAGATATAGAAAAAACGGTTTCCTATTGCCTAGAACAAGTATTCCCCGTTCTGCAGTCGTCTACTGTACTTGAATTCTTAATTTTAAATGTGTAAAATCTATATCTTTAAGAGTAATAAGACATATTACTTTGTTTTAAATTCTTTTTCCGTGATAAATGGGACGCCAGTTTTACGTCGTGATTAGAATAATAGAAAATAAATAATATTGCGCTTTGTTTCAATAATAGATAATAAAAACATAAAAAAAAAACACTTTATTATTCAGTATTAAAAAAACCTTTAATAAAAATTTTATTTTTTATTATGTTACGTCATGCGATAAAATTTAAATAGCATAAACGGTACAGTAAGCGAATGCGAAAATGTTACAATAAGATTAAAAAAGAAAATTTGTTTTAAAAAATCTGATAAAAATTAATAAAAATCAATAATATTAATTTAAAAAAAGGAAAAAAACAAAAGTATTGTTCACTGCGTATTGCTCTTTCAAATAATAGTCCTCGTCTTCCCGTGTTTATTTTACTGTCATGATACTTAACTTGAGGTGCACGAATCGTAGAATATTCAAATTAAAAACAAAAGACAAAAGGGACAAAATAGAATTTTAGCAGTGAGAAACTGGGAAACGTTATGGAATATTTAAGAACAAAGACTTAACATTCCACAATCGAGTATAAACCTCTTTGCAACGGCATCCACGCCTTTACACCGTTTTTCTACAACTTTACATTATAAAACAAAATTACTTTACATACTTCCAATTAAATCATTTAAATTTTGTCTTCAGCATTCGATGTAGTAAATACCATTGACATTTATGCATACCAGCGTCACATAGAGAGTCATATACGAATACAGAAACTAGTTTTTTTAATATTGTTTCCGCAAGACAGAGGCGGGGCTTCATTTCTTTTGGAATTTTTTCACAATCTCTCGCTTGCATTGCGATAATTTTATAAGAATGATCCAATTTGTATCATAAACATCGAAGTGTTGCTTAGAAAACAATTAGAATGACATTAAGGTAAATTAAAATAGTTTTTCGTCAAAATATATACAGATATTTACTTACAGAGGATACAAATTATTATAAGTGACGGCCCCCTAACAACAGTAAAAAATGAAATATCACTGTAACTCAAAAAATAATGTTAAGAACGAGCTGTAAATTTAGTAACCCATGCTTTTGATGATGCCCGTTCTATTTATGCAAAAATTAACATATGTCATAATTCATAATTTTTTCAAATATGAAATTATTAAAAATTTTCATATTTCAAAAAAAAAAAAAAAAAAAAAAAAAAAAAAATCAAAAATATGCATGGAATATGTTTGGGTCACTTCATTCTATCATATAAAAAAAACATAATATGAACATCATAATTATTTTGGAAGATATAAATTAATGTTTGTCACATTCATTTAACATTAGCGCCCTCATAGTTTGACAGCTTATAACTCTGTGAAGAATTGAGCAAAATATATAAACTATACGATTTTCCGCGATGATTTTCTCCAAGGAATTCAAGTAAATTATAAAAAATGGGGATTACCATTGAAAAAAATGAAGTTGATGCCAGTGTTAATATGTAGACGACCCCTTAAGCAAAATATAATTATAAAACTATATAATTATAAACTAGACGTTATTACAAATCGATTGGTACCAACCACATGTTTCTACGATAATTTACGGCGAAATTAGGTGAGGGGGGGCACTTTTTTTTTTTTTTTTTGGCTGACTGTACATAGTTCTAAACTTACGGAAAAAAAAAAGTCTTTTATTAATCCACATTAGGTATCTCAGAGTCACGTCAACCTTAATATGCTAAATTTTCCTGCGTACGTACGGTGTATTACGTTCTTTACAATAGCACATAAAATGTAAACTAGGATATCTATAATTGCCTTATGTTCTACTTAAAGGAATCTCAGCTTCGTAACGCCGCTAGTATGACTGATTTAAAAAACGCTTACACCTACAGTCAAAAAAGACGTGGAAAGATGTCTGGGAAACGAGATGATTATTTCGTAGGAAAACATTAGCTAATAACTCTCTCATTAATAAAATATAGCCATAAAACGATCTGTACTGACCAAATAATATGTGGAAGTGATCTGCCTTGTCTAAACTTTGTTGTTTCCAAACTCTGACTTACCAGGAAACCAACCCATACAGTAATCATAAAAAAAATCCAACAAGCATTAATCGAAAGATCTTATAAAAACATGTTTTTTGACGTATAAAATAATAGCCCTTGTCAACTCGTTCTCGAGTTCTAAATTCTGAAATTTCTCTAATAATGTGTGCAACCACGCCTAACAGAAATAATGAATAAAATCCAAAACAAGCTATAATCGAAAGAGAATCTACAAACGTGTTGTTTGATGCACAAATCAGGTACCCATTTCAGCTTTGAGATATATTCTATTGAGATATAATGTCTAAAAATTCGCTAATGTAGAATCTACAAATTGATAAAATTCATTGTTCCGCCAGAATTTATCGGGAATCCTCCCACTTATTTCTTGTTACTGCATTTTTACCCTAACTTAACTATACATTTCTCGAGAACGCGCTTACGAGCGCTAACAATTACCGGGTCGAAAATCGCGTTAAATGATGTCTTCTCGAATGAACATAATGTAATTCATTTCTATTATTACACTATTCGGATGGTTTCTTAGTTAAATATAATTCAGAAATGAAAGATGTTCGCAGAATTTTTCTATATTTCTCACCAGTAACGGTGCAAATAATAGATACTGAAGGAGTGATATTCTCATAGCTGCCAACATTGATAATTTTTAAATCAGATTTATACACCAGTTTTTTTTTTTTTTTTTTTTTTAAAGAATCTGTCACATATATTTTTAACAAATGACATACTTGCTTAACATACTAATTAATATTCCGTAGTGTTGTTAGCCACGCCTTCTTTTTCACAACAGTATCTTTTTAGAGTGTTTTTATTCTTGTTTAATCGTAATTGCATTTGGAAAATATTACTTTAAAATTTTTCTGGTGTGTAAAAAAGGGCGGGATTAGCAACACTACGGAATATTAATTAGGATTGGCAAGTATGCAAATAAGTAAAACTAAATAAACTGAAAACATTTATAAAAACATTCTGGTGTGAAGTCTCCGTTGAAAATACCGGAGACTAGGCATCTATGTATTCTCAAAAGTGTACAGTCACCCAAAAAAAAAACGACCCCCCCCCCCTAATTTCGCCATAAGTTGTCGTAGAAACATGTGATTTGTACCAATCGATTTGTAATAACGTCTAGTTTATAATGGTATAGTTAGATTTTGCTTAAGGGGTCGTCTACATATTAAAACTGGCATCAACTTCATTTTTTACAATGGTAACCCCCATTTTTTATAATTTATTTGAATTTTTTAATATACGATAAAATGAAGTGATCCAAACATATTGCATGCATATTTCTGATAAAAAAACATTTTTTGAATTATGAAAATTATTAATAATTTCAAATTTGAAAAAATTATGAATTATGATCTATGTTAATTTTTGCATGAATAGAACGGGCGTCATCAAAAACATGGTTTCCAAATTTACAGCTCGTTCCTAACATTATTTTTATGAGTTAAAGTGATATTTCATTTTTTACTGCTGTTAGGGGGCCGTCACCTGTCATAATTTGTATTCTCTGTGAGTAAATATCTGTATATATTTTGACGAAAAACAATTTTAATTTATATTTTTGTTATTCTAGTTGCTTTCTAAGCAACATTTCGACGTTTATCATGCAAATTGGCTAATTTTTATGAAATTATCGCAAAGCAGACGAGAGACCGTGAAAGAATTCCATAATAAAATGAAGTCCCGCCTTCATATTGCAGAAACAATATTAAAAAACTAGTTTGCATATTCGTATTTCACTCTATGTATAACACTGGTACGAAATAATGTCAATGGCATTTAATACATCGAATGCTGAAGACAAAATTTATATGATTTAATTGCAAATATGTAAAAAAATTTTGTTTCATAATGTAAAGTTTTAGAAAATTGTGTAAAGACGTGGCTTCCGTTGCAAAAAAAAATATACGCAGCTGCCAATATTTAAATTTATTCCGGAGAAATTTTAGCCCCGCCTCTAATTCGTGCCATTTATTTTTTTAAAGTACTTTTAAGTTGTCTTATTTTATGGAAATTATGTATTGAAAAAACTTTTTCTATAAAGAAAGTGGTACGGAATAAAGGCGGGGCTAAAAGTACTCCGGAATAAATTAAAATATTGGCAGCTATGAATATTCCCGATCACTAAATGTGAAGTCTTTCTTCTCAAATGTTACATAACTTTCCTAGTTTCCCACTGCTAAAATTCTATTTTAACTCAGTTCTCCCTCTTATTTTTACTTGAGGGTTCGTTATATTGTAGGGTTCGTACACCTCAAGTTAAATATCATAATTTAGGAAACGCGGTAAGGCGAGGATTATGGTTTGAAAGAGAAATAAGCATTTTTTTTTTCTTTTTTTTTTAATTATTATAATTAACATTTAATATTTTTTATAAGATTTTTTCAAAAGAATTTTCTGTTTTAATTTTGTTATGACATTTTCGCATTTGTTTATTGTACGTTTGCAAGCTTTGTGTTATTTAAATTTTATCGCATGACGTAACATAATATTAAATTTTTAATTAATGTTTTTTTAATACAAAATCAAACAGTGGAATATTTTTTTTTTCATTAAATATATTATTGAAACAAACGCAATATTTTTTATTTTTTATTATTCTAATCACGGCGTAAAATTCACATTTATTATGGGAAAAAAATTTAAAACAATGTAGTATGTCTTATTAATTTTAAAGATATAGATTTTACACATTAATAATTAAGACTTCAAGTACAGTAGACGACTGCAGAACGGGGAATATTCGTTCTAGGCAATAGGAAACTGTTTTTTTTTATATCGATATTCATTTGCATATGAATATGCATAATAATTATACTCTTTCTACTGAATGTATTTGTATTCATATTATTATGTTTATATAAATATGAATATAAGGAATATTCTTAGGAAATACCGTAAAACACGAATTGTAGAAGAAACGCCCACTGGAGGAGTTACAGATTTCCAAATGGCGTGAAACTACGTCAGCAGTCGCGAAAATGTTAAATATTCTTTCTCAGATTTTAGTTTAAATCTTGTTATTTTTATTTTTGTATATTATCTATTGTGGGGGGTTTATAAGCCTAAAATTAAATGTAAAACTTTATAGTAACACTTTCATGCGGGGCTTACTGTATAAAATAAAAATATACTCAACAAGAAGTAGATAATTCTTTTCCTTAAATAATAAACACTTTTTATTTTCTTTTTTTAACCGCTATTGATATTATTATAATTACTACTATTATTCTTTTAGCTTGGTATCTAGATTTTTATAATTCAACATTGTAGGGCTCATATGATTCAAGCTATTTAATTTTCTTCGTGTGAATTGATATATTTAACTATTCAATCTTTAACAAATAGAAACCAATAAAAATCTTTTAATTCATAAACTAACACAAAAAGTTCGGCGAATTGGAATCGTTTTTTTGATTTTATAACTAACATTTCTGAACTTTTTTCTGGTGTAAAATTTAATAAATAATGTATATTTGGTGGTAGGTCACGATTTATTTTTTCTAAATGTATAGACGGTCCCCTAACATATTTT
Organism: Salticus scenicus; assembly: GCA_963930645.1. Taxonomy (NCBI): domain Eukaryota; kingdom Metazoa; phylum Arthropoda; class Arachnida; order Araneae; family Salticidae; genus Salticus; species Salticus scenicus. Next base: position 256,206,982 of record OZ005657.1, read on the forward strand.
CACGTGTAACTCTGTTTAGATTGATTTAAATTGCATAAATAGGTAGGTTTTTCGAACTGCCTTGATCTCAAAAATCTGAATATGAGGTCAGAAATAGGGGTCGTCATATGAAAAATATGAAGTTTATGCCTGTTTTAATCTGTAGATAACTCTTTAAGCAAAATCTAACTACACCATTAAAAACTAGATGTTATTACAGATCGATAGGTACCAGCCGCATGTTTCTACGATAATTTACGACGAAATTAAGTGGGGGGAGGGGGGGGGGGCGTTTTTTTTTGGGAGGGGGTGACTTTACAATCCTACAATATATCTGCAGTGACTGTAATCAAACGATTAATTTGCTGTATGCAGTAGCACTTGATGTATCACTGTGGACTGATCGGATGCCCAAATTCAGCAGTTGTGAATATTAGCTGGTTGATTGGGTAAAATCGATCCTCGTCACCCCCAATATTTTCTAAGGACTATTATTGTCGATTTCCTTATAGGCAGGAAAAATTGTGAGTTTCAAGCGCTTCTCATAATCTGGTACTTTTAGTTCTTGCTCATGAATGATTTTACACAGATAGGAAAGGTTTCCACAAGTCTTTTTAATAATAGCACAGAGCAAACAAATCCTCAAGCACTTAGGCCACAGCTAGTCGCTGTGTCCAGTCAAAAAAGTAAAAATAAAAAAAACCACCCCTACACCTAATTTCGACTGATATTTTTGTAGAAACATGTGGCTGGTACCGATCGATTTGTAATAACATCCAGTTTATAACGGTATAGTTATAATATGCTCAGGGATCGTCTACATATTAGAAATGGCAACTGGCATCAACGTCATCTTTTTCAATTGTAACCTTCATTTGTTTTTTTTTCATTTTTAATGAATTATTTTCATGAAAACATCGCGAAAAATAATATAGTCTGTGTATTTCGCTCAATTTTTCATAGAGTTATGAGCTGTCAAAATATGGGGATGCTAATGTTAAATGAATATGATAAACATTAATTCGCATCTTCCCTAAAAATCCTTCTCTTTATATTTTTTCTTTTTTTAAATACGTTAGAATGAAGCAACCCAAACATATTGCATGCATTTTTTTTTCTTTTTTAATTATGAAAATTATTGACAAATTAATATTCGACAAAATTATGAATTATGACCTATATTAATTTTTGCACGAACAGAACAGGCATGATCAAAAACATGGGTTTCCAAATTTACAGCTCATTCGTAATGTTATTTTTCGAGTGACAGTGAAATTTCATTTTTTAATGCTGTTAGGGGGCATCACCTGTTATAATTTGTATCACGTGTAAGTGAATATATGAATATAATCTGACGGAAAACTTTTAATTTACTTCTATGCTATTCTTATTGTTTTCTAAGCAACATTTCGATAATTATTATACTAATTGGCATATTTTTGCAAAATTAGCGCAAGGCAGGCGAGAGATTGAGAGTGATATCGAAAAGAAAACAAGCCCCATCTTATATAGCGCTGAAACAATGATTAAGAACTATTTTGCATATTCGTATTTGACTCTATATGTGTCGCTGGTATGCGTACACCTCAATGGCATTTACTACATCAATTGCTGAAGACAAAACTTAATGATTCAATCACTAATATGTAAAATCATTTTGTTTTATGATGTAAAGTTACAGAAAAATGTGTAAAGGCGCGGCTGATGTTAAAAGATAGGAACATATTCCAGGGTTGTTTGTGGCCCCGGAGTTTGTTACCTGAATTGTTTCTCCAATGATGCCACTGACAGTTTTCTAGCGTTTGTAATTGACTATAACCAAAATTATAATTTGTAATTTCTGGTGGAAGATAAAATAAAAAACCCGGAACTCAAACACCACTCATATTCGATCCTGATATATTAAGCATAGCTGCCAATATTTTAATTTATTCCGGAGTACTTTTAGCCCCGCCTTTATTTCGCACCACTTTATTTATAAAAAAAAAAAATCCGATATATAACTTTGATAAAATAAGACAAAATTACTTTTAAAAAATGTTAAGCCTTTGTACTTGTTAAGCCATTCTTCTTAACACATTCGTGACCGCATGCGTTTATCTACTTGACAGTACTTTTGGGCGTTATTCTGCCAAGTAAAAATATTTCAGAGCAATATTCTCTGTATTCACAGTTATATTACAAATGAATATACATTGTAATTTTATTCTTTCGAATCAAAGTATTTGTATCCATAGTATATTTTATTGTAAAAATATGAATAAAAGGTATATTCTTAAGAAATAAATAACACACAAATTGCTAAAGAAACGCCCACTGGCGCAGTTACATATTTTCAAATGACATGAATCTGCATCAGCGGTCGCGAAAGTATTAGATATTTCCCAGTTTTTCACCGCTGAAATTCTGTTTTAACCCTGTCATTAAGTAGTGAACGTCAAAGGGTTATAAATGAAATCTGTTTAGCATATTAGATAAAAATAGTGTGCTATTTAATCTGTTTTAAGACCATAAGAAGTGTACTTAACATCCAGTTCATGAATTTTAATTGAGAAAGGCGTGATGAACTACTTTTCCACGACTACTGTTTTTAATATAAACAACAACTATTAAACTAATAAACAACTAACAAACAGCTATTTTTTCGGTAAAATTACTTACAATGGCCGTAAAAGAAGTTTCAGAAAAAAAAAAAATTAAAACAGACTGTGACATATTCTTTTCTATTTTGATCTTTCATGTATTTTAATGAGTAAAAAATCCGACGTAGTAAAATAGCTTCCCCATTTGATAATTAATGATTTTGGCGGGCGGCATCTCACGACCTCATAAACGGTTATAAAAAATTAAAAATTACAAATCGTACAATAATCAAATACAAAATATGGACACCAAGACTCAAAACGAAAATTCGAGTTAAAAAAAAAAAAAAAAAAGAAAGAAAAAAAGAAAAGAAAAACTTATTAAATATTGAAAAAAGATATCGATTGATCGATTATCAAATGCATATTGGTCTTTCAAACAGCAAGTTCTCCCTTATCGCATTTTAATAAACATTACATTTCACTTAATGAGTATGACCTCTCCAATGTTCAAATACAAAAATATGGACCTCAAAGTTAAAACAAAAATTAAGTTGTGAAAAACTAGGAAAATTTATTTAAAATTTAAGGAGAAAGATTCAACATATCCACGTCCGATATGTTCCTACCTTCAAAAGTAAGCTGCGTTTTCACGCCTTTTTCTAAAACTTTACATTATAAAACAAAATGATCTTACATTACCGTGATTAAATCATTTAAATTTTCTCTTCGGAAATCGATGCGCCATGTTGCAAATGCTGTTGGCGTTTATGTATACCAGTGTCACATATAGAGTCAAATACAGATATGCATTTATTTTTTATTTATTTTTTTTTTTTTGAAGAGAGGGGGGGGGATTCTTCCGCAATGTCTCGCCCAATGTTGCCTAATTTAATGACTTTTTTAACTCAATAATTACTTATAATTTTGAAGAGCTATGTTTGATACACATGATAAACGATTAATCTTCGATGTTATTAAGAAAACATTACTATTAAAAATTATTGGTTGGTATTGAATAAAAAATCCCTAAAATTGACAACGCTGCTTTTGCCTGCATTGTGTTAATTTTACAAAAATAAGTTAATTTGCATAATAAATATCGAAACGTTGCTTAAAAAACAACAAGAAGACAAACAGAATAACATAACATAGCTGCCAACCTTTATATTTTTTAATCAGATTTATCACCACAATTTTCATTTAAAGGGATACATGTATTTTCTACGATTAAATAAGATAAAAATAATTATAAAAATTTTCCGGTATTAAATCTTCCTAGAAATTTGGGAGAGGTGGAATCTATGACATAAAAGTGAACTAAAAAGCTTTTCCTTCAGATTGCATTCAGATATTTTTCAGGTAAGAAAAATGATAACATATCATGCATTCTATAGTAATTGTGAAAAGGAATACATACAATAACTAGTAAATTCAGGGTGGTTACACAGCCACTATTTTTCCCTGATTCTTCTACCAGAACATTTATATGATAATTTTTACTTAATTAACGGTGCAAACATACTATTTCAAATTCCGAAAGATAAATATTGGTGGAAAAATCAGGGAAAAATGTGCTTTGTGACCACCCTGAATTTAATGATAATGAGCTGTAAACTTGGAATCTCATGTTTCTGATTATGCTTATTCTATTCTTGCATAAAGTTATATAGATCTTAGTTTATAATTTTTCAAATACGAATTTATTAATATAATAAAATATCACTGTAACTCGAAAAATAATGTTAAGAATGAGCTGTAAATTTTAAAAACTTTATTTTTGATGATGTCTGTTCTATTCGTGCAAAAATTAATGTTGGTTATAATTCATATTTGTTTTTTCGAATATGAATTTATTAATAATTTTCATATTTCAAAAATTATTTTTTAATAAAAAAAAATTCATGGAATATGTCTGGGTCACTTCATTCTAACGCATAAAAAAAGAAAATTTGAATATAATAATTTTTCGATAAGATTTGAATGTTTGTCACATTCATTTAATATCAAAATCCGCATATTTGATAGATTATAACTCTAGAAAAATTTAAGAGATATACACTCCTTCTCATATTTATAAGGACACTTTATGTTTTGAAAGAACTAATGTAAAAATAATTGTGAACAAGATTATACTAAGTGCAATTAATATATCAAGTATTCTAAAAACCAAAACTGCTATAATTTTTTTAATATGAAACAAAATTAATAAAAAATAATGCAAAATATTTTTTTCTCCACATTTTTAAATGTTCATAATTATAGCGACAATCAAGATTTTTTTCATTTTATTTAAATTATTAGCGGATAAATTACAGTTGACATGCGAATTTGTTAACTACTGGGCTAGATTATTTTGTGTATAAGCCTTCAATTTTTCGTGGACGGACATTACTGATAATTCATCGAAAAAAAGAACGTTCATGTAGTGAAGTATGATAAATGGGTTTTTAAGTGGAAGGATAATTTCAATCCGTCGAATTTCTAATGAAATTCGAAAATCTAAAATTGCTGAAGGAAATGTGATCAAACGTTGACTGCTGGTTCGATAGGAGAGAGATCTGATGCAAAATCAGAGTTGTTTTGCAGAGATCGAAGACTCATAATTCCTCTTACTGTTCTACTCATAATTACTGCTGAATTTGCTCGTAATTTTTAACTAAAGTTTGGTGTCTACATTTATGCATGTTTAAAATAATTAATAATATGTTAAAATGAATAAAAAACCTGTAAAAAGCAATAAGCATTTAAGGGGGGAAAGAAGTCAGTGTTAAAGTTGAATAAAGACAATATTAAATGGTAAAATGTTGCATTTTTGAATGAACAACATTTTATTCTTGATTAACCAAATGATTTTAACAGTTGCTGGAACGATCTGAAGATAGCGAAAGACAGAACAGATTTTTTAAAGGCAGATATGAACCGGACACTTTAAAGGTGGATCTATGGTGGTCAGGGGAGCTGATTTTACTGAAGGCAGAATGAATTTAGCAATGTTTTCTATTATTATGAGCATCAAGAGAATATCCGTAAATTTTACACGTGGAATTCTCAGATTTTTGTTAGATTTAGGGGGGTAATAATATTTTTTCAGCAAGACTTACATTCTTTCTCTACTTCTAGAGTAATAGGAAATAGTTTGAAGAAAGAAACTTCTGTATTTCCCGTGGCCTAAAAGTTGAAAAAACCTTAACTTATCATAATAGAAAAGTACATGCAAGTGGAAAGCAATTTTAAATAGTTTAAATGTATTCAGAATATCATCTATGCTGTATGAAATGGTATTGAAACTGAATATTAAAAAAAAAAAAAAAAAAAAAAAAAAAAAAAAAACGTATATATCAGAGAGAATGTCTGACTATTTCACCCTAAAATGAGACCCCATAAAATATTAATTTAAAGAATAGCTTAAAAAAAAGTACTAAGATTCGAGCTGTCCTTATAATTGTGAACACCTGGAAAAAAATCTTTCTGACCGTATTTAAAGTTTTTTAAGATAAAAAAACGATAAAACTTTTTAAATATAGTCTATTAACGAAATTCAAATTAATAAAAAATATATTTGTTTAAATAATAGTGTTCAGTGTTTAGTTAATATAGAAAAAGTCCTCATAATTATGAGAACCAGTGTATATAAACTATACCGTTTTCCAGGGTGATTTGACCGAAGTAATTTTTAAAAAATATCAATAATGGAGTTACTGTTGAAAAAAATGAAGTTTATATCAATTTTAATATGTAGACGACCCCATTACGAAAATCTAAACATAATATTATAAATTAGCCGTTATTGAAGGGTTAAAGTGTTCAGCGCCTTCAGCACCAATATCTTTATTTAGAAAAAATTAATGTATATTTATATTAATATTATGCTCTTAATTAAGGTAGTGGTTGTTGTTAAAAAAATACGGATGGACTAGATCCGTGGGAACACTAACAAAATGGTAGAGCACCGAAACTTCATAATTTCGGCACGGTATACAGGTGAGTTTCCGACATTTGGTGAAAATTGGAAGTTGCACAGGAAGAACTGAAATGTGACGGTAAGTCCATGTCTCAAAAACGGAACTAACTATTTTTTCCAATGTTTTTCACATAAACTCTATTTTTGATGGCCTTTCATATCTAATAGTTGGTTACTTCAGGAAAATCGATAGACGTATTGAATAAGCAGGTGAATTTTTGGTCTCCTAAATAGATTTCTTAAAAAATAGCCTTATGAATTTCCTTCTCTCACCATATAAACCCTTTTTCGGATATCATTTCGTATGATTTAGTTATTTTTTTTGATGAACAGATGAGTTTGCTAAGTCATGGTAAAAATTAGAAGTGGGATTGATAGTAGATCTCTCAAAAATGTTTCTACCGATTTTCTTCAAATTTGCTACATAAATCTACTTTAGATCTCCTTTCACGAAACGAATATTTCAATAAACAATTTTTTTAGCTCTCTCTATAAACTCTGTTTTATGCCTTTGTGAGGTACGTATGGAATTGTTGAAATTTGTAAACGTCTGATTGATTAGATGAATTTTAGGTCGTATGACAACATCTACAAAAAGAGATAATCATTGGTGCAAGAGTTCCCGTCTCCAAACTGAAATTTAAACCACTTTTTTTTACTAATAATTTCTATTATAATTGTACCATAAATTTTTAAGATTGATTATGATAGAAATTATTGATGAATATTAGTGGTGTATAAGTTTCATCTTGGTACGGAAAATATTGCACCCTTGGAGATTTAATATAGGTAGTAGTTGGTAATAAAGGTCATGTGATTGTTATGCAAGAAATGGTTTTTTTTTATCCAATGTTTTGTAATATATTTTTTTGTTTTTGTTTTTTTGCGATTAAATAAAGTTAAAATCATTATACAAAATAGTGTTGAGAAAAATGACGTTTGGCGAAGTCCCTGCATTTGTCTACTTCGAACTTTATTTTTATTTATTTTTAATATATATCTCTTGACCTTAGATTGTATGTAATTAAGTCGGACTATATAATTAAAACTAATTACAAAACTACTTTTGTTGAAATTTAACATATCAAGTATTGAACTTGCTCTCACTAAATGAAATATGGGGATTAAGTTGTTAATTTAAATGTATTCTTCGACTTATCGTTATACATATATTTCATTTGTGCGTGTGTATGTCACTGAACTCCTCCTAAACGGCTGGACTGAGTTTAATGAAATTTTGTGTGTGTCTTCATGTGGATTCGAGAATGGTTTAGATTTACAAATGAAAGTTGTAGCTTAATTAGTTCTTTCTTAATTAATTTTTAACCAACTCTTTCAACAACTTTTTTACCTAGATGGCGTGAGTGGTCGTAAAGACGATGTCAGAATTTATTTAATGTTGAAATGAAAAATGAATTTTTAACCGTAAGTGTTTAAAATATTTTTTCAACGTTACTATTGTTAAAATGTTAAAATTAGTTAAAATGGTATATTCTTTTAAAAAGTTCGTCAATATCCGACGGAGTTATTTTATGTTAAAATGAAAAATGAATTTTTAGGCCATTATTATTTGTGCAGATGGAAAATGTACTAAAAGTTTTCCGAAAAATTTCACGATCACAAATGTTGACGGATATCCAATATATCGTCGAAGAAATCCCGATAATGGCGGACAATCTTATTATCTATGGCGGTCATCTATGTCAACAACATAGATATTGACATTGATAACCGTTGGGTGGTCCCATATTCGCCTCTGCTGAGCAAAACATTCAATGCTCATATTAATGTTCAGTTCTGCAGTTCAGTGAAGAGCATCAAATACATTTGCAAGTATGTGAAAGAAGGCAGTGATATTGCTGTATTTCGAGTTGAAAATACCAATGTGAATGCTCCTCCGGTGAATAACAACGATGAAATAACACTTTACCAAATTGGCCGGTACGTCAGCTCCAATGAAGCTGTTTGGCGTATCTTTGGTTTCCCAATTCATGAACGGGATCCAGCAGTTCTTCATTTAGCCGTCCATCTTGAAAATGGCCAGCGCGTATATTTCACGAGCGAGACAGCGATTGATCGTGCTATAAATCCACGCAAAACTACTTTTGGTGCTTTTGCACGGACATTACTCTATTCAGAAGTAACACTCTATTTCACATGGGCTCCAACAAAAAAATGGATGCCCCGCAAGCAAGGCACGCCGATTGATGCATGTCCCGGTTTATTCAAATCAAACACCTTGGGACGAGTATTTACAGTCAATCCAAGGCAGACTGAGTGCTTTTGTCTTCAACTGTTATTGGTTAATGTCATCGGCCCTTTGTCATTTCAAGATTTACGTAAAGTGAATGGACAACAGTATCCAACGTATAAAGATGCATGCCTTGCACTCGGCTTGCTGGAAGACGACAACCAGTGGGAATGTATGCTTGCTGAAGTAGGACTGAACTGTACAGCAAAACAAATTCGTCTACTATTCGCTATAGTGTTGACTACATGTTTCCCGGCCCGAGCAGAGACATTATGGGATAATCACAAAGATTCAATGACTGATGATATATTGCATCAACATCGTTCACGATGCAACGATCTAACGATAGTATTCAGTGACGCTATGTACAATGAAGCATTGATTGCTATTGAAGATCTTTGCATTATCATTGCCAACTTACCACTCAGTCATTTCGGTATGCATTCAACAAATCGAAATGCATCTGATTTAATAAGCACTGAATTGAATCGTGAACTACAATACAATACTGTAGAAATGGCAGCGATTGTTGCTCGCAATGTCCCACTAATGAATGAAGAACAAAGAACCATTTATGACCGCATCATGCTCGCAGTTTTGGCAGGACAAGGTGGTTTTTTTTTTGGGGGGGGGGGGCACCAGGTGGAACTGGCAAAACATTCCTTATTTCGCTAATTCTTGCCGAAATACGATCAAATAATGGCATCGCATTGGCTGTTGCATCATCTGGCATTGCGGCAACTTTATTGGATGGAGGCAGAACAGCTCATTCATTATTTAAACTGCCACTAAATATTCAAAATAACCCAGACGCAGTGTGTAACATAAAAAAACAATCGTCCATGGCCACAGTGCTGAAATAGTGTAAAATTCTTATCTGGGATGAATGCACTATGGCACACAAACTTTCGATTGAGGCGTCGAACAGGACATTGAAAGATATAAAAAACAACGACAAACTATTTGGCGGCACTCTGTTACTCTTTTCAGGTGATTTCAGACAAGCACTTCCCGTTATTCCGCGTTCAACATACGCTGATGAGATCAACGCGTGCTTAAAATCATCGTCATTGTGGCTTAATGTTGAAAAAGTACAGCTGAAAGTAAATTTGTGCGTTCAAAAGCTTCAAGATCCATCCGCTGAAACATTCTCAAAACAATTGTTAGATATCGGCGATGGAAAAGTTACTACAGATGAAACTGGATGCATAAAATTACCGACCGATTACTGCACAATCATTGATTCTCAAGATGCTCTTATTGACCAGATATTTCCCGATATACACAGACGATACACAAATCATGAGTGGCTGGCAGAAAGAGCAATTTTAGCAGCAAAAAATGTGGACGTCAACGAATTGAATCTCAAGATACAACATTTGTTACCAGGATACTTGGTGTCATACAAATCTAATGATACAGTTTGCGATGCCACCGAAGCTGTAAATTATATAACAAAGTTTTTAAACTCATTGGATTTACCAGGCATGCCACCGCATATTTTACAACTGAAGGTTGGATCTCCGGTTATTTTGCTTCGTAATTTGAACCCACCACGGTTGTGCTACGGCACGCGATTAGTCATAAAAAAATTAATGAAAAATGTTATCGAAGCCACCATTTTAAATGACAAATTCCGAGGTGAAAATATATTACTACTGCGAATCCCTATTACAGGGATGGAACACGGGCGCAGAATTCATACCGGAATCCGTTAAAGAAATTTTTCTACCTATAATATCGTTGATGTCAGAAGTAGAAAATTTTCTTACATTGATTGCGGTATGAATTCTGCGCCCGTGTTCCATCCCTGCTATTATACCCAGAGACGTGCCAATTCAATTTAAACGCCCTCAATTTCCAATTAGATTGGCCTTTGCAATGACTATCAATCAGTCTCAGGGCCAAACGATGTCTGTCTGTGGCTTAGATTTGAGCACATCGTGTTTTTTCACACGGACAATTATACGTGGCTCTCGAGTGGGCAAACCATCCAGTTTGTTTGTAATGGCGAAAGATGGGATAACAAAAAATATTGTACACTCTGTTGCATTAAGGGATTGATATTGTTTTTTAGTAATATTGTTATAAGTAGCGATATGTATATAATTTTAAAGAATCAATTTTAATAAATTAAAAAAATAAATGATTGGTGTTTTGTTATTTTTATATTCTTTCACCGTTCACAGCGCTCCATACATCTTCCACTTATATACCACATCCTTACACACTTACAATAAGTTAGTTATTTTTTTCTAGCATAATATTCTCTAGAAATAATTTATATGACAAAACAACGTTTGTCGGGTCAGCTAGTATTCTATATATTTTTCTAAATAGTCCTATTCATCTTAATTAGATAATTAAATATCCAACATAAATACTAAATTTCTTCTCTAACGTAAAAAAGGAAAATTTCTTTATTTAATTTTAAAAATTATTGAAATGTTTATATAAAGAAGCATAGTAACTAATAATTGTCTGGATTACAACAACCCTTTATAGAAATAAAATGAATCATTGACATAGAAATTAATGTAATATAAACTAAACAGGACTAAAATGGTTTGAACACCATATATAGTATGAGGGATACAGAAAAGGAACACCGTAAAAGTATATGAGGACGGAATTTTAAAAAGGTGCGATTTTATCTTAGGCAATGGAGGATGGAATTTTGAAAGAATTTAAACAAACTGAATTGAATAGCGCATAAAAGGATTTAGAAACAATTTTGAAACAGCTATTTAATTTTTTTATTAGAGAAAATTTATACACATATGTTTTAACGCTTTAACGTTTATATGTTAAAAATCACCCATAAAAAAAATCAACAAAAAAATTTTTAAAGATAGCCTTCGGAAAAAATGAAGATATTTCAGACTTACTGAAATAAATCTGTATTAAACATTAAAATAAAAACTGAATATTTCCGGGAGAAGCCTTCTATTTTTATTTTTCTTCACACTACCTGTGTAAACCTTTAAAATACCAACAAAATGCTATAGGAAATCCGAAGTATCTGCAATATTCTTCCAGTTTTTGGCTGTTGTTTTGGAAGGGATTGCACTGAGAAGCAGATTGTGTATCATCACTTAATAATATATATATATATATATATATAGATAGATAGATAGATAGATAGATAGATAGATACATTTTTTAACTGTATATATATATATATATATATATATATATTAATTTAATATAGGAAAATAGGGTTGTTAAGCTGCGCCAGAATGCGTCTTCTATATGGTAGTGTATATGCTACTATGAGCATATGTATACATACCTGGTAACAATTATAATTTATTTTGGAATATTCTTGGTACCCGATTTTTTATCATTCCACTATTTTAAAATTGCTCTTTTCTTCGTATTTCATCGTAATAATATATTTTTGAAACTTTCTCTACAAGCAAAGTTTTGTGGAAAAAAAAAAAAAAAAACGCGGGTACTAATAGTAGTCTAGAATAAACTAAAATGTGTTTATATGTATAACTGCCAACATTTTAGTTTATTCCGTAGAATTTTTAGCCCCGCCTTTATTTCACACCACGTATTTTTTAAGAATAATTTTTTCTTATTTTATCACAGTTATATATTGGAGAAATTATTAAAGTGGTGCGAAATATAAAGGCGGGGCTAAAAATACTCCGCAAGAAATTAAAATATTGGTAGCTATGATATATGCCACAGCTGTACACGTTTTAAATTTTACACGATAAAATAAGAAAATTTTATTGAACATTTACACGATAAAATAAAAATAAATTTATTTAATAAAATAAGTGGCATGAAATAAAGGCAGGTTAAAAAAAACTCCTTAATAATTTAAAATGTTGGCAGCTATGATATGCTACCATACACATTAAAGGTTAAAGTTTAGGTGCTGCTGCAGCTTACATATTAAATACCACTTTTTTACAATAATAAACTACTATTAACCGTTTACAAAATAAAGAAAAAATAGTATAAAAAATACTAGTTCTGAAAATACAAAATGTTTTGATCCCCGTAATCTTTAAAGTGTCTTTCATGTATAAGACTTGTATATATTCCACGATAAATAACAAGAAATTTCACAAATAAATTTCGTAAAATTGTGAATAAAAAATAAGAGATTAATAAAACATTTTTTGTGGGGAAAAAAATCAATTATCATTTTCTTTTCTTAATATATATATATATATATATGCATGTGTATTCGAAATGTTAATAATAATGAAAATTGTATCAAAGATGGGCTTTAAAATGTCAATGCGCATTTTCACCAATTAGTTTTCAGTAAATTAATTACATAAAAAAACAACTGACATTTTAGCTTGCATTCATACAGAAAATGTGACAAGTACAATATATAAAAATAAAAAAAAACTTTTAACACATTTATGGGATTAAAATATAAAAAGGTTCTTTGGATAAACAAAAAAAATGCTTATAAGTTTTTTTTTTTTTTTTTTTTTTTTTTTAATCAATTCTTTATTTAGGAAAATGCATGCTTATATTTTGATAATGAGAATTTATTTATACATTTTTCTATTTTGCATTTAGATGTTTTAAAATGCGTATATTTACAAAGAAAAAACTTATAAAAAAAGCCTTGTGTATTTATTTATTTATATATATATATATGTGTGTGTGTGTGTGTGTGTGTGTGTGTGTGTGTGTGTGTGTGTGAGATAGACATATAAATTAACAATTTCAAAACATATATCTATTTCAAACAAAATTGCACAGATGCCAAGTATCCCGTTTTTTAAGGGAGACTTAATATCATAATATTTTTTTTAATAGTTGTTTTCAGCTTAGTTATTCGTCGAAAACATATGCGACACATTCCTTTTAAAAAATAATAGTGATAAATCCGATTAAAAAATTAGAAATGTTGACACTGTGAAATTGTTAATACAATAGTAAAATATTCAATGCATTTTCACCAAAATAATAAAATACAAAAAGTAAGTTGTTAAACAATTATTTCGCTTCTTAATTTGTTGGAATCGTGTTGTTGAAACAGTGGCCGAAATTCGTCGTTTGCCAGTTATTAAATATGACACTATACTAGGCACCGAATGTATTGGTTCTTTTGAAAAAAAGTAATTGTTAGGTTGTTAATCCTAATTAATTAACACAGAGGTGCCAAATTACTACTGATGAAAAATCAATGTCATACTGCAATAAAGAAAAAGTAAAACTTGTCCCATTAAATTGCATATAACTATTGCAAAAGATTACATTAAAAAAATTCCGGTAATAAGATTACGGACAATTCGTGATAACTTGGCACCTCTGTTAACATAGATAAAATAAAATTTATTCGAGATTTTTTTTTTTTTAAAGGATGTTTCTTGGGCCAAAAATCTTAAAGTAATCAGTATTTGACATTAATAACATTTCTTCTTATTAGATTATTGTTTCTGTTTCAAATTTATCTAGAAATTATAAACATTATTAAAATTAGGATTCTCTTTTCCGGTGATGTCAATATTTACAATTTTTCAAGCAATAACTTGTTCAATATTTAGGAGAAATTTTAACCAGTTAAAAGTTTCACTTTTTAATATCTTAAAATTACAATATCTGCATGATAATATTTATATTACTTTATCGTCGAAAATTTTCAGAAAACACTTTCCAACTTTTCCGGTTTTCTTGATTTCCCTTTTTACCTCTAATTTTGAATAGAAAATTTTAGTAACAATTTACTATTAATTAACTACGGTTAATCGTAATGGAAAATGCTGTGATTATTTTTTAAAAGGAAATCTAAAATTTGGCAAATACGAGTAAGTTACTTTTTGTATAAATACTGGTCCAATATGTACAAACTATACCAAAAGTAATGATGTCCGGCTGTTGTTGTGGCAAAAATTTTAAGCAGTTACAATACCGTAACTACCAACACTCTAACTAATACTCCATAATATTGTTAACTCCGCCTAATTTTTCACACCAAGAATTTTTTAGAGTAATATTCTCTAAATTTAACACTGCTCTGCTAAAAAAAAAAAAAAAAAAAAATCGAGATCTGATACTATTCTTGCAGATTCTTATATAAAATGACTTCCTAAATCCGAAAATGACCACCATTTTGCCCAATCATCCACCGTTTTCTAGATACGCCCCTCCCTCATTTTTATCATTGTTTGGTAATTTTATACCCATCAGTTTGATTTAGTGAAGAACAATGATTGTTTTAACCATTAAATGTCTTCTGACCTGAGGAGCTACAGAGGTAGAAACTTCTAAAACACGAGCATTTGTAGTAAGGAATAAAATTGAGGGGATTTGTGCCCAGTAAACAAAAGAAAATCAATAAAAACAATCAGTTTCTTTTTTTTTTCCCGCAATATTTCTCTTATTTTTTACATATTCAAACTTCCAGTTTGCCCTTTTCTTACCAAAACAGCTCAAATAATAAAAATTATACAGTGAAATTTTTTTTTCAAAATGTTGGAAAAGTCTCAAAGTCCCCGCAAGAAAGTTTGACTAATTCACTATACGACGTTTGCTTTCAATAACTCCCAAGTTAAATGTTTTGGGCAGCAAAACATGAACAGTAAAATCTCCTGCTTTGACACGTGTTAAAGGTCATTGCTCTTATTATTGTAGTCGTCAGTCGTTATCTACCTTTAGTACACGTTTTGCGATAAGAGAGTGAAATTTATGGTGTTCTCGACGGTGGTAATCTTGTGTGGTGATCTTTAACACTTGTCAAAGGAGGATATTTTACTGTTCATGTTTTACTGCCCAAAGCATTTAACGTGGGAATTATTGAAAGCAAACGTCGTTCAGGGAATCAGTCAAACTTTCTTGCGGGGGCTTTGAGACTTTACCAACATTTTGAAAAAAAAAATTATCTGTATAATTTTTATTATTTTGGGTGTTTTTGTAAGAAAATGGCAAACTGGAAGTTGAAATATGTAAAAAATAAGAGAAATATTGCGAAAAAAAAAAAAAAAAAATAGAAACTGATTGTTTTTATTGATTTTCTTTTGTTTTCTGGGCACAAATCCCCTCAAATTTCCTTCTCACTACAAATATTCGTGTTTTAGAATTTTCTACCTCTGTAGCTCCTCAGATCAGAAGACACTTAAAGGTTAAAATAATCATCGTTCCTCTCCAAATCAAACTGGTGGGTATAAAATTACCAAACAATGAAAAAAATGAGGGAGGTTGTGTATCTAGAAAACGGTGGGTGATTGGGCAAAATGGTGGTCATATTTGGATTCAGGAGGTCATTTTACTTAAGAATAGGCTGAAATGGTGTCAGAGGCAATTTTCATGCCGAGTAGTGTAATTACAATTAAATAAGAAGAAAAATATTCTAAAAAAATACTGGTGTTAAGAAAAAAGGCAGGACTATCAATACTACGAAATATTAACCTTCTAAGCGTTTGAACCAGATTTTTGTAACTCAAATAGGCACCTTTCAAACGGTTTGAGGCTAGTTCTTGTAAAGCAAGAAATCTCTCTCCAACTCGTGGGAGACATAAAATTGTAACTTAAAATTATGAAGCTAGAGTGGTCAACAAGATTATTTTTGTAGAAAATAAAATTAGTTTTTAAGTAGAAATGTCATTTGAGGCGACAAGCTGAGAGGATTAATTAGGATGTTGGCTGGTATGCAGAAATTAATCCCTTTATATACAATTAAAGCAGAATTTTATGTGCCTAAAAAGAACTATTTAATTTGGCTCAACTGTATGTATCGGCGTTACCGTTGTATTAAATGAATAATATATTTGATAAAAAGTTACAAATTTTACAAGTTTGCTATTCTTTGTGACCGTAACATTTTATAATCTACCCATACTTGTTATAGGGGATTCTGGTACAATGTATATAAAAATGCTACTAAATCTTTCCTATACCCATCAAAACGGAAAAAATATTCTTGACGAGTCTGGCTTGTCTAAGCCTACAGTGGCACATGAAACTATTAACAATCCCATAGCTGCCAACCTTTTAAAATTTTAAATTAAATTTATCACCGGTATTTTAAAAAAGTAATTTACCGGATATATTTTCGAAGTTTAAATAAACCGAAAACAAATATAAAAATTTTCCGGTACTTATTTTCCCTTGAAAGACGGGAGACTTGGCATCTATGCAATCCCAACTTGTTATTGTACTTGTTTATTTTTGAGCATTGTTAGTGCATTCTTCATATTTTCCTCATCACTTAATTTGTACAGTAATTAGCTCCAATATGAAATTACGCTTGAACAAGGAGAAAAATACCTTTGAAAATAAAGTAGTGTAAAATTTAGTGGGTACTAGCATTGTTCCGGAATAAATAAGAAATATCTGCACGTTTATTATTCATAGCTATTTATTTGTCGGTCCAGACTCTGTTCTTATTCTAAATAACTATTAAATTTCATAAAATTAATATATGTTATTTTTAATTACTACAGCATATGAAGAGGGTATGTACAGCACTTATGACTGGAGTTTAAGAACACGTATAAGAATTTTTCCATATTATGCTCTATAGCAGGTGTTCTAATCCCCGCCCTTTTTTCAGGACACTTTAAAAAATCAGAATTTTCCGTTTTTTCTGCCACCACTCTTCTTATGCGAAAATATTCATAGTATTTCTATAGTAATGTGTCGTGATTAAGTAGGATAGAGATTATTGCTTAAAAATAGTGATATCAATAAGGGTGAAAATTTCTCATCCCTGAGAGTGCCCGAAAAAAAGATAAAGAGTACAACATCTGTCTATAGATTTCAACTGCATGAAAAAAAAAGTAATAGTTTATATTCAACATAATTATGATGAGAATGACAAGCAAAATTATGTTTAAATTCAAAATTTTCTCTACAAAACATATTGTATAAAGTATATTAAAAAATATTATGGTCACTTCACTGTTAGTGTAAAATGCAAATATATATTTAATCTTTTATTTAGTTTAATTTAATTTACCGTAAAATCCCGAAAGTAATCCCCCCATCGAATATAACCCCCCCCCCCTTTTCTCGCTGAAAGTTAAATGTCTTTGTTATCCTGAAAGTAACCCCTCCCCCTCATTTTTTTCTCTCCATCCAACAAAGCTACATCCAATCTTCGGACGCACTTACGGTACGTCGGCATTGCAGGATGAAGACACTGAAGATGATTTTGACGGATTTTCCGAGTAAGGCTATTAAATTTAGCCAAATTATTCTTGTAATCTTCTTTTGTTTTGTATATATTTAAGGTAGTATGTTTATGTATAAATTTTTCTTTTAAAACTTTAATTTTTAATATTTATATATTATTTCTAATTTAACTAATTTTTCAAAAAGTGTAGGATGCACGTTATCAATGGAATCATTATGCAGTTTTTTTTTTTTTTTTTTTTTTACCTCCCTTTTCTTATATTTTCTTATAATTTTTTTTTAAAGAATCTTGATTACCCCCCCCCCCATCTGAAATTTATCCGTTTTGCTTTTCAAAAAGGGGGGGGGATACTTTCGGGATTTTACGGTAATTTAATTTATGTATTTTTATTGAAGGAATTTCATATACAGCCAGCAGAGTTGTCAACATTTTAATTTATTCCGAGCATTTTTAGCCCAGCCTTTAATCCATGCCACTTTTTTTTTAAGAGAAATTTTTTTCTTATTTTGCTTAGTTATATATTGGAGAAAATTATTATATAAATAAACTGGTGCGAAATAAAGGCGGGGCTAAAAATGCTTTGGAATAAATTAAAATGTTGGCAACTATGACAGTCAAAAAAAAAAAACCCGCAAAACTCCCTGTTTTTTCGGTATTATTTGAAGCAGAAGATTCTAATAGATATTCAACATTAAATTAAGTGCACTTTTTGAAAATTGCATGAAATATTGAAATAGGGTTCATCTACATATTAAAATTGCGCCAACTTTCATTTTTTCAGTTTCAACACCAATTTTGACTTCATATTTGAATTTCAGTGCGGAAAAGTATATAATTTGTATACTTTTTCTTTCGCCTTCTAACGGCTGTATTCACCAATAACTTCAAGTCCCGGTTAAACCTGAAAACGTGAAAAGCGTATGACGTCCAGTTGCAAATTTTCAACAAAATATGACGCGTTGTTTTTGTCATGTAGTGGCATCGTTATTTTCAGACTTTTAGATAAAAATAACCAATCAAAGATTATATGAAACCTTCGACGCTAGATGGCAAAAGTAGAGTGAAATTTTTGTTGGAAAGCTACATCCTGACTTTAGATGCTTTTCAAGTTTTTGTGTTGAACCGGTAGTTGAAGTTAATGGTGAATACGGGCGATAGAGTTAAAACCAAAAATGTGTTAGGGGGTTATCCGTAAATCTAGAAAAATAAAGTTTGTCCTAGAAATAGAACAAAGTTGTATTGTTTTACACGGGAAAAGTTTTAGAAAGGGAAAGTTAAAGAAATAAATGATTCCATCAGCATAAATTTCTTTATAGCATCTTGGCTATCCCCGATTTCGATTTTTGTAGATATATTTAAATACATAATTAGGTAATAATATAAATACATATATGAAGGCAGAAGGTTTGGAGGTCGTCAATTTTAATTTACTTAATTCTGTACTATCAAATGACACCATTTCTAATAGCACAATAGTCAGATCCTATCTGTCTTATAGAATATTGTCTTAAAAAGTTTTATCATTCAGTACCGTTTCTGTACTTTTCCAAAATGTAAGGAATTTTTTTCTATAAGATTTTAAAATAAAACGCTTTCATATTTTGTAATGTTGTTATTTTCTATAAATATTAAGTACTATTAATTTTAAACATATGCATCTATTATTTTTCTGTTGTAGAATTGTGAAAAACTATGGTTCTTCTGAAACACTTGTCATGCTTTTAACATCTTATCACAGTTTTCATTAATACGTTTTATAAAGTAAAAAGTACATTACTGAAAAAATAAATAAATAAAAATAGATCGTGTGGAAAAGACGTTCACGAGAAAATAAATACTTTTTTGAAAATTGCTTGCATGTAACTTATAGATCAATGTCTGGCACTTACAGGAGATTATCTATGCCAGTTATTTTCTTCGGAAACTGTACTTTTTAATTTTAATTTAACGTGTAACATAGACAAGAGGTAAAGCTAAATAATGTTATGTCTTACAGTGACATATATTGAAAAAGACAAAAAAAAAAAAAAAAAATACTGATAATAATAATAATAACGCTATTCAATAAAGAGATTAAAGCAGAATTAGATGAAGATGTTTCACTCCTTACATGGCAAAATGTCAAGTTAATTTTTTTTTTTTATTTTAACAAATGTTGATAAACGAATATTTGCGGTAAACATTCTTTTCTTTCAATAATATCTATAAATAAAAATAGCCGTAGTTTATGAAGGCTTTTATGGATTAATATGTTACATTAGATAATTAAAGGTAATATTTTTTAAAAATAAATAAGCACATACATGCATATATATATATATATATATATATATATGTTACCGCTAAAGTGCAGAAATCAGTTAATCTGCAGATTAGCTAGGTAATCTGCACATTAACTAGGGTGATCCGTTAAAGTGAGGAAAATTGTTTCGTTTCTCAAATTACCTAGGTAATCTGCGAATTACCTAGATAATCTGCACATTACCTACTAGGTACTCGTTAAAGTGAAAATAAGATCTCTGGTGGTATAATTTTACAGCACGCTGTGTTGTATTTGTTTTTTTCATTCGGGAAAAGAAAAAAAAAAGATTATTTTGCTTTTCTTTTCTTTCTTTCTTTACTTATTATTTTAATATGTATGTGTTTTAATTTTTATGTGTTTTAAAGTTATATTTGTTTTATTTATTTCATCTTTTTTATTCTGTCAATATAAGTTTGAAGATGTTATGCATTTTTAATATGAAATATAATAGCTTTAATAGCTTTCAATAAATTCTATTTTATAAATGAATGTTAGAATTGTAATACAGTAACTATTTCTTTTCAAATAAATATATTTAACAATTTAAATTTAAAAAAAAAAAAACGTTTTATTAACAACTTAAAATATCTATTACTATATTAAAAAAAAAAGTTATGCACCAATTTTTAATTCGCTAAAGAAATATTAAATTAGACAAATCAGAAGCATTTTAAGAAGCACTTCAAATAATTAAAACTGCTTTAATAATTTTTAGAACGCATGAAAATTAAAATGAGAGTTTTCCAATGCTTTATTAAACTATATTTTGCAGCACACATATAACTGTACAAGTTTAGGAAATATATTAATTTTACAATTAAAAAAAAAAAAAAAACTTTATTAACACATTTTATGTGATAAACTACAACGAAATTATTTGAAAAAGCGAACAAAATTAAAAATAAAAATATAATCATGATATATAAAATATATAAAGGAAACTAGAAATTGAAAGAAACAAAAAAGAAAAATTGTAATGAAATGCTAAAAAATGCATAAAAATTTCTTATTAAGTATTTATTGAATAATGCCATAATATTGAATGCTATATTTTCCAGAGTTAAAAAATAATGCATCTGTTCTTTTTTTCAGTAAGTAATAGTAATTTAAATCAATTTTAAAATAAAGTAGTTTTAAAAAGTTGTGGTTTAATAGTTTTATTTCGGGAGAAAATAATTACTGTGCTGTAAATTCAAGATTCATAATTTAAAATGAAGTTTCACGAGAGAGAGCTTTTAATTAAGATTATATTTCATTAATAAAATGCAGACCCTTATCAAACTTATTTTGACAGAATTAAAAAAGAGAAGAAATAAACTCAAAACAATTATAACTTACTTGTACTTTAAAATTTGTGTTGATCATAATAAGAAATCTAATCCTCATAGCTTCGATGACCCACGTTTTGTGTTTACTGTTTATCACAGCGGAGAGGAAGGGATAAAAGTTTCGGTTTGTGTTTGAAGGTCAATCGCGTCACAGACTAATCTGGGATTCGCGTATCTGTATCATATGACTGTTTGACGTCATAGTGAATGTAAAAAAATTAAGGCTCGAAACAAACATTTGAACTTTAACGACACAGAAGCCGTTAATCTGCAGATTACCTAGTTAAAATGCGGAAAACTCTTTATTCCGCACTTTAACGGGTCATTTTAGTTAATCTGCAGATTAGCTAGGTAATCTTCAGATTAACGGGTTTCGAGTTTTAACGGTAACATATATATATATATATTATACATATATATATGTACATATACACATACAGAGGGTGTTTACACATATTTTGTAAGAATTTGAATTTTACCATTAATGTAAATTTAAATTTGAAAATAAAAACATGACTGGCATCAAATTCGTATAGGACTTAATTATCGTCTGCAGCATTAAAAATATTATCTGATTTAAAATGTTGCTGGTAAATAAACAAGGTATTGGAAGCTCTATTATTGAGGTTTCCGAAGAAATACTCTTATTCTATTATTAAGAAGACGTAAAAAGCATCGTTTTAATATTTCTACGAGTATAATAAATAACACAAATAATGAAAAAAGAAATAAACGTCAAAGTGTACAGTTGTTTGTAAAAAAAGAAAAATATATATACCCAACAAATGTACGTAACGTCTTATTAAATCTGAAGTCACATCTCATGTTTTAAAAGAAAATCACCCCCCCCCCCCTCCTCAAAGAGCTATTGCAAATTCTTTAAATATCTTTGTAGAAATTGTGAACTAAATTATAAAAGCTAATTTAAAGCTAATCAAAACAAAACAAAACAATGGCGATGATAAACGATTCAGGGGATGAAAACATGATGTTCATTGCTTAAAGTCGAAACCTGTTTCTCAACGTAAGACTGTGTGTGGATTATTGTATAAAAATTATTTAGCAGGTGAAAAATGGAAAAACATAGTTAAAATTCATGACGTTTATCTAATTGCAATAGAAAAAGGTCGATTTACTACCGAAAAAGAGGACAAAAAGACAAAACTTTGGTTTAGGGAAAACAAGGAGAGTTTTGCTAAACATTTTATGATTTTTACTAGATTCTCTTATATAAGAGAACTTAAAATAAGGAAAAGAAAGAAAAGAAAATGTCAAATTTAACATGGATTTCTATCAAAAATATGCGTTAACATCTATTTTCAAACACGAAATTCTATCCCTTTGCCCAAACAGACCTTAATTAATACCCTAATTACAACATTTGCACTTTAATTAAATAAAAACCTATTAACAAATAAGGAAAAATTGAGAAAAAAAATTTAAAAAAAAAATTCTCTTTGTACTGCAATCCACATATCAGAATTTAAACTAAGGCAAATAATTTTTAAAAATTAAAGAAGAAAAGGAGAGAAAAAAAATATTTTTGGCAAATCAACATTATTACCTACTATTTCAATCGGAAAAACGTTTGTTATTAAAAAAAAAAATTATAACAAACTACTCCCAAGATATATATATATATATATATATATATATATATATATATATATATTAAATGAGAAATCACACGCCGAACAAAAGCAGTACGCCCTAATCCCGACTAAACAGAGCAAATGCCGCCCTGAAAGATCGAAAATCAGTATACACAACTTTCGTCCGAAAGTAGAAGACGTAAGTCCATTGCGCAACAGAACACACGAATTCTATTCTGTGCAATCCTCGAAAACAAATTAAAGAAAAATCTGTTCTGATTAAAAAAAAAAAAAAAAAAAACATTAATTCAATAACAAACCCGGAATAAAAAAATAAATAAATAAATAAATAAAAACCACTAATTCAATAACAAACCCGGAATTTAAAAAAAAAAAAAAAAAAAAAATCGTAATGGATTTCAGCGCCAAAGAGAATAGTAATTATTATCCATTATAGAAACATTCAATCTCATCACGGAAACTAACTCTTCCGGAACTCAAACAAACAACCGACGAAAACAACAATCGAATTTCTCCTCAAAATGACTTAATCCGATCGAAGTGCCAAGGGAAAAAATTTTATCAACCCAGCCGTGTAGCAAACCATTAAATCAATGTGTACCCGCAGATACCAAATTTGAAATTTCCTCCTTTTCAATCGCAAGCAACCACTGAACCACTTTACCACTACATATCTGAAATGTAAACAGAGTTTCGAAAATTATCTTTCACGAGCATCCGCGGTAATGCACTTCGCTGACCTGGAGAAGACCTTAAAATAAAAATACAATACGAGTATATACATTTTAAAAGAGATCTAAAAGAATGTACACTGAAATTATAAGAAATTAACGAAATCCCACACTCATTAGCAAATCGGTCACATTACAAACATATCTAAACATTACGGGCCTGAACTTATTTGTATGATATACTTCCCGGAGTTGTACATGGAAACATTTCTTCCTTATTCCGTTTCAATTAACGAGAAGTTTGTCAACTGAAGAATTAACCCGTATGGATTTATTTTTTTCAGGGATTATTGGTGATTTAAAGGTATGTTTTTTTTTTTTTTTTCAGAGAGTTAATCTTTTCTGTTCATTTCTGTTTTACATTTGTTTTTGTTTTTTAATTGAGAGTTAATCTTTTCTCCCCATTTCTGTTCTTTTTTTTTTCTCAATTTCTATTTTGCTTTTTTTTTTTTAATCCCTCTAACACAAAAGAAAGTATATAAACACAAAAGAGAAAAATTAGTATACAAAACATAACTAGTGTGGGGAAAAGAGCACTTTTGAAACTCATTTACCTTTTAAAAACAACTTTAATTTTGTTTTCTACAGAAAAAAAACTAACATTTTTTAACTAGGTAAAAACAATATTTACTAGGATAAAAATCAACAAGCAACAAATACTTTAAAACCTCAGGTAAAATTAAACAAAACATTTATAATGAACCAAAATCTTCTTCTTTTTTTTCTTAAGCTAACAAAACAACAAATCAGCCTAAAGAGATAATTTTTACTTATAGAAACATATAACCAAAAGAAAGGATACCCAAGAAGCCCATTGGCATCAAAAAGCATGTACTTGCTAAACAAAGCACATGATAACATCATTTACATTTATATGACTAAAATAAAACAATTATTCCTTCGAAAAAAAAATCAAATATATCATAAACTTTCATTTTTAGACATGAGAACTCCCCATGAATTGCAACCACAGGGAAAATCATAAGCATAAGTATTTCAACATTCAATATAACACAATGAGAAATTTATCGCATACCAAAACATTTATGAAATTCAATCACATTATATACAAAAAAAAAAAAAATTAAAGTTCAACAGAATATCTAGTTTTTCTCTTTCTTAGAGCATATTTATGTATGCTCACTTTTGGCTTTTTCACTTCCACAGAGTTTTTCAGTGGAGCCAACTTTTTTTATTTACTTTTGCCATATCTACAGAATTGTCTACTTCGTTATTTACACTACTAGTTATCAGATTAACTGTCTGGGTATCCCCAACAGTCTAGGCTAGACCTGAACTCCCCGAAAATGTACCCAAAGATTTACTAGAATGACTTGAAATATTATTTTGTATACTATTGAAAAAATGAATAGTGGTATACGAAAATAATTTTCTTGCCAATGAAATAGGTCTGTTAAAATAATTTGCCAAAGGATGAATAATCAAAGAATCCTTACCGCATTCGGGCTTAACAACTGTTTTGGTATGATTTTCCCCTCTCTCCCCTTCTTCAGGCCACATTGGAATATAGGCTTGTTTATGATTTTAGAAAATCTGTCCACATGCACCCTCTGTACATTGTTAGAGTCATTAACGTGCTGTAAGGTAATTCCGGGTGAGTTGCCCCACCGGTAGAGATGCCCCACTTAATGTAATTTCGAAACGCAACGCTAGATGGCTCTGCAAGTCCGATTGTTACTTCAGATAGATGTTTAATGGTGTGCTGTGGAAGTTACGTGAACTTATTTCTTTGTGTTCTCCTGTCACAACATTATTTCAAGTAAGTACCATGCTTTTTTCACTCTGTTATAAGAGTGATGTTGCATTGTAAGGCTGGCACTAGTTAATAAAAAAGGATCATTTTTATATAAGCTTAAAAACCTGTTGTAAGAAGATGATTAGTCGACTTCGGCCATTGTGCCGCCATTTTTGCTTTCTTTTACTTTAAACAGTTGCCGGGGCATCTCTCCCATACCAAAAGGAGAGACGCCCCAGATTATATTCGGGTGAGATGTCCTACATACACTTTCAGGGAGAAAAGTCTTTTAATTGTTTAAATTTTAAACTAATATTTTAAAATCATATTGTTTTTATAAAATGCGTAATATTTGTAAATCGTTAAATTTTTCAACTTAAAAATATTTTTTGAAACTATAAATTTAGATTAAAATTCATCAAATGCAATTCAAATTCGCGTGATCGCTAGAAGTTGCAACTCAAAACGAAATCACAAAAATGCAGATTGAATCCAGATAAGAAAGCAAAAAAAAAAAAAAAACACTCAGGTATGTCAGACTGCCCTTTGACATTTAATCTATAACGTAAACAATTTTGGGCGCACGAAAGAAAAAATACTGGAGCAGTTCGTGGGACCTGGACATAAGACCATTTAAAAGAAGCTCTTAGGAGACTAGAAGCAGAGGAAATGCAATGAAGCTGCTAGGTTCTATGGAATTCCTTCTCAGACACTTCGTCGTAAAAAAAAAAAACAGATAATAATACCAAAACAAGCTCTTTGGGGCCACAAGGACGAAAAACATCTCACCAAGCACATCCAACGTTTAGAAAAATGTAGATTTGCACCTGACAGAGAGATAATTAGGACACTTGCATTTCAGTTTGCTGAAAAACTAGGTCTCTCTCAAGCATTGATTAAATTTAGAAGAAAAAATGGCTGGGTACGCCTGGCTGTCATAATTTCTTAGGAGAAACCCAGAACTAAGTATTAGACAAACCCAGTTGCTAGCAAGGGGGGAAGGCATGAACAGAGAAAGTGTTGATCATTTATTTTTAAACTTCTCTCAAGAGTGTTTGAAGAAAATGAATTCTTTACCAGACCGGGGAGTATTTATGATATGGACGAAACCGGCTGTCAGTTAAATAACGTTCCAGGAAAGGTCGTGGCTACCAACAGGGCAAAAGATGTTCATGTTTTGACGTCTACAGAGAGAGGAGAAAATGTTACAGTCATTGCCTGTTGCAATGCAGAAGGACAATATCTCCCCCCTTCAGTTATTTTTAAAGGCGTTCGGGAAAAAAAAGAACTTTCTGATGGTCTTCCACCTGGATCTATGGTGTCCATGAACGAAAAATCATCGTACATCAGTACAGATATTTTTTGAGATGACTTAAAGATTTTTTTGTTACAAGAAAACCCCACGAAAGATCATTATTTATTTTGAACGATCACGCATCGCACTTCAACTGTTATGACTGGCTAGAATTTGCGGACAAGAATATTATTGTAATTATATGCCTGTCCAGCCATATGACACAAGCTCTTCAGCCTCTTGACCGGTCTTTCTTTAGCCACTAAAACACAACTTTAAAGAGGAAGCAAGGAAATGGATTTTTAATCATCCAGGAAGGACTATTGGGAGAATACAAGCTTCAGAACTCATTGGTAAATCCTGGGAAAGGGCAACTTCTGTTGACACTGCTATTAATGATTTTCGGGAAACGGGAATTTTTCCTCTAAACCAAGCAGTGATTCTAAACCACTTCTTTTCCATAAATGAAGCATTGAAACAGACGGGTGAACAGTCCCAAATTTCTGAATCAACTGTTCAAACAACCTTCCCGATAAAAATATTGCACCAGATTTTCCCTGTACCTAGGTTAGAGGAAAGATGCCGAAAAAGAAAGATCCCGTCGGCTAAGGTTATTATATCCCAAGAGCGCATCCAAGAAAAAAAGCTAAAATCCGCTGTTAAATTAGCAAAGCTCCGAAATAGCTGGTGATGGACATGCCCATTGAAAAGGACGAAAATGATATCCTTCAAACAATTGCCTTGATTGTCAGGAGAACTATTATTTAACAAAAGAATCAGTAGATTGGATAAATTGCATAAAGTGCAATAAATGGTTACATGAATCATGCACAATTGTACGGGGATCCGTGCAATGTTTACGGGAAAGCGAAAATTAGAGAAGAGAAAAAGAAAAATATCTGAATAAATTTGATACATTATGTAATATTTTTTCATTATACTTTCTAAACTGTAAATATGAAAATTTCGCATATATTAAAAATATATATATATATATACATATTTATATATTTGAAATATTTTTTGGTAGTTTATGTGTTTTATTTTAAATTTTACATCTTGTCTATTGTAGCTAAATATTTTATAAATTAATGCTAAGGTCTTATTTATTATTATTGTTATTACTACTTTTTTTTTAAAAAAATAGCTTACTTTTCATATGTTATAAATTACTGAAAAATTAATATAAACTATTCACCAATGTTAAAACCTTTTATTATTGTTTTTCTAGGTAGGGCATCTCTCCCATGTGAGTGGGGCATCTCACCCACAACTTCGGGAGAGATGGCAAAATGTAGTACTGCCGCAATTTTATTTTTTTCTTTAGAAAATTTACAATATGGTACAAAAAAAACTACTTAGTGGTAATAAAGAATATCTATTATGTGTTTACCACAAATTTTCGTTGTCATTGTTACTACCCAATTTATTTTATAGCTCCTTTTCCTTAAGTGGGGCATCTGTCCCGGAATTACCTTATCTCAAAATTTTCAGGACTGGTTTTTCTGATAACACGAAAAGGGCCAGTATTAAATTTCGTAAACTTTCTGCACAAACCAGGTTTAACTACTAGTGGATATAGCATTACCAAATCACAATTTTTAACAATTTATCCACAGATGATTTATTTTTCTATAATTTTCCTGTTTTTCGGCTACAGACTCTAAATTTCTTTTTACTCGCTGAAAGGCATCTCTCAAAGAAGGATTTAAAGCTTCACAAAATGAAGGGCAGTCATTATAATTCAAAGTTGGGTTTTGAGCAAACACATTGTCATTGCAGGGATGGAACACCGGCGCAGAATTCATACTACAATCAATGTAAGAAAAATTTCTACTTCTTAAATCAACGATATTATAGGTAGAGAAATTTCTTAAACGGATTCCGGTATGAATTCTGCGCCTGTGTTCCATCCCTGTCATTGTATAGTAACCTAATATCACTTCCAGTTGCCACAAAATAAGGGTTTCATTGATTGAACTATGTGTAGTACAGCGAAGAGCAAGTATGACAAGTAATCTAATTTTTCGTCCCAGTCGTTATGATAACTGTTTACTAAATGGGCCAGAGTGGACTGCATAGAAGCACGCCAGCTTTCTATTTTCGCATTGCTACAAGGGTGGTAAGCAGAGGTATTAATATGCTTAATTCCTAATTCTTCATAAACAGCTTTAATAGTTTTACTCACAAGGTTTGCCCCTTGATCCCGGAATGGGACGATTCGGCGCAGCCGTTTTGTCGCCGCCTTTTCGGCGCGGCCGTTTTGGCGTGAAACCCATTTCGAAGAGGACGTTTCCTCGCAGCCTTTTCTTAACGAAATGGCCGCAGCTTTCGGCGCAGCCTTTTCGGTTAAAATTTATTTAATGATAAATACTCTTCGTGTCATTAAATTTTCGTCAAACCTTTATTAAATAATGTAATTTTTGATTTCTTATTTATTTATTTATTAGGACCTAGGACTAGTCTCAATCTGGGATTTTTGCGGTGTCGTTTTTCGGTAGTTGGACATTTATCGAAATCTAAAATTTATCGAAAATATAATTGAATAATTTGAAAGCGACGTTATAATTTGAACATAAATAATTAAATAAATATATAAATAAATATATAAATAAATAATTATAGTCCTCCGTCCTAAACTAAATTCTGCTTTTGTCAGAATTTCATCAAAATCATTTTTTTTTCAAAGAAAAAGAAAAGAAAATTAATAATAATCAGTATCGAAACAAACGATATCGATTTTTTTTTTTTTTTTTTTTAATGCGTGAGCAAAGAGAAAAAAAAAAAAAAAAAAAAAAAAAATTTAAATTATTTACTAAAGATATTAATGATGAATAGAATTTTGCGTAATTTAAAGGAGCCAATGATAAGATGAGAAACTAGTTTTTTGCAATTAAAGATTTTTAAACTTAGCATGCTTGCCAACCATCTCATTATGAAGCGTAGTACTTTTAGTCACCGCCTTTTTTTGTACACCAGTAATTTTTTAGAGTAATTTCATTCTTATTTAATCGTAACACTATTTGGAGAGAATTGCTCTAAATATAAAGTGGTGTGGGAAAAGGGGCGTATTTTCAAGGGGCGTTAACAAGTCTACGCTTATTAATGAGATGGTTGGCAGTCCTGACTTAGTCATCAGACGGCAACACATACGCAGCAATTCTAAAGATTCTAACCTATTTGGTGATAGAGCTTTTTTGGGCTAATAAAATAAACAATGTAATTTCTGATTTTTATTTTTATTTATTCATTGATTTATTTTTTAAAGTTTGAACCAAAAAAATTTTTAATGTTTTATTGATGATATTAATGATGAATAGAATTTTTCGTAATTTAAAGAGCCAGTGATAATCTGAGAAAAGAACTCGATTTTATAGTTAAAACTCATCGTCGCACGGTTCTTTGGGAGGTTCTTTGGATAATAAAATAAACAATGTAATTTCTGATTTTATTATTATTTATTTATTTATTTATTTATTTATTTTTCATGCGTGAACAAAAAAAAATATTTTAAATGATTTACTAAAGATATTAGAGTATCTCAGAAGCATTGCTCACAGTTATCAGATGAATAGTTAAATTAAAAATGTAATTCATAAGTTAAGAAATTAAAAATTTTAAAAATCCTACTAATGTCTCCGTATTCATACTTTGTTTTTGAATTTATTACTGTACATATATACAGATAAATATTTTCGGAATGGGACGATTCGGCGCGGCCGTTTTGGCGCTTTCGTTTTGGGCACGAAACCCATTTCGGCTCAAAAAGTTTGGAATGTAGACATCTGGCACCGAAACGGCCGCGCCACAATGGCTGCGCCAAAACGGATGCGCGGAATCGTAACAAACCGCCTTGATCCGTGATAAACACCTTAGAACATCCATGACTACAAACAAATTTTGCTAACACCTCGCAATTTTATCAGAAGTTATTTTTTCTACACTATTGGCCTCTGGCCATTTTGAAAAACTATCGATACATGTAACTATATGTTTGTTTCCATTAAATGTTTGGGGCTAAGGACCACTAATATCTAAATGCACAGTATGAAAAGGAGTACTTTTTTATTTCAAATCTCTGTAGATCAGTTAATTTTCTAGGCATGTGCGCCTTATACTCTAAATATGATTAACAAGTTTTATTTAAATTCTGTATATCTTTTAGCATGCCTGGCCAAAAATAATTTTCTTTAACTCTCTTAAATGTTTTGAAAAGACCCGCATGACAGGCAGTAGCTCCTTCAGGAGTTAAACTAAAAATGCGGGCTATCAATGACCTGGGTAAAACTACTTTAACCTTTCTATCTCTTTCAGACTTAGGTTTCAGCTCCTTGCACTTTAATATGTCATTTTGTACAAAAAATTCTGAATGTTTGGGTCTGACATGAAGATCCTTACATAACCTATTTATCACACTTGAACAAAATTTATCTCTTTTTTGAGCTACTCTGATTCCACTCAACAGAATTTCAGAATCATTTACATAAATACCATTATTTTCATTAACCTCATTTGTTACCTGACTAACAGAATTTACATTTTCAAGAATATTTACAGTTTCTATACTATAACTATATTAACTAACAGGCACAACATCATGTTCAACAAATCTTGACAGAAAATCTGCCACAGTATTGCTTCTACCCTTGATATATTTTACATCAAATTTGTAGTCTACAATGGCAGTTATCCAGCGACATATTCTGGAAGGTGGGTTTGACAGTTTTAAGGCATGGGTTACGGCTTCATGGTCAGTATATATTGTAGATTGATTATTATATAAATAGCACTTAAAATAATTAATAGCCCACACTACCCCGAGCAATTCCCTTTCAGTTTCAGAACATCTAATTTCAACATCTTTTAATTTTTTACTGGCAAAAGCAATAGGCCAAGGAAAATTATTATCATCAAACTGTGCCAAACGGATAGGAGAAATTTTGCTTAATTATAACTACAATTACATTGTTAATAATAATAATTGCACTTAAGTGACATTGTTGTAAGGTCTAAACAAATTTCTAAACGAATATTCTGTATTGGGGGTGGATATTTGAAACCAATAATTAAAAAATCAGAAAAAAAAAAAGAAATTTTAAAAGAATTGCAAAAATTTATTTAAACAAAAAATATTAATAAAACCGAAAAATAATAAGACCAGATACAGATTTCAAAATAACATTAAGTTACTAAATAAAACGCTTAACTTAAAACTAGTACATTTCCTTTTCAATTTGAATGGTTTCTAGCTTGTTGACCGAATCTTTCGTTATCCACAATCATTGCACATATGTACATGGTGAGGTTATCATGCAACCACCTGCCACAAATGAACCTGTTTGAGATGATGTGTGTATACAGTGCATTTTCCAGCAAAAAAAAAAAATATAAATAAATAAATAAATAAATAAAAAAGATAAAATATACAGACACGACATTATTTCATTATTTTAAACATGAAAATCTGACATTGACAGATTTTAATTAAGTGCCAGAGGCCTACTGCTAAACTTGTTAATATCGACAAATTCTTCTTTAGTTAAATCGTGACGATCAAAATTCCATGATAAAGTTTTCATTAAATCAAACCAATGTGTTTCAGCTGCAGATACTGTAACAAATAACGTTGGAAGTCCAAACTGTCTTATAGCCGCAAAACAACGTTTTTTCTCTTTTTCCCAATGAGGGGGAGGTGTGCCTTGGGGGGACTCATGTCAAAGGTGTGCCTTGGGGGGACTCATGTCAAAGTTGTACCTTGGGGGGGACTCATGTCAAAGTTGGGCCTTGGGAGGACTCATGTCAAAGTTGGGCCTGGGGGGGGGGACTCATGTCAAAGTTGGGCCTTGGGGAGACTCATGTCAAAGTTGGGCCTGGGGGGGGACTCATGTCAAAGTTGGGCCTTTGGGGGACTCATGTCAAAGTTGTACCTTGGGGGGGGACTCATGTCAAAGTTGGGCCTTGGGGGGACTCATGTCAAAGTTGGGCCTTGGGGGGACTCATGTCAAAGTTGGGCCTGGGGGGAGACTCATGTCAAAGTTGTGCCTTGGGGGGACTTCATTCAATAAATCCCCATTCAATAAACCGACTGAAATAGGCCCTTAGCACTATTAAGAGTGACGTATAAAAATTCGACAACGCTGTACCGACTGAAATAGGGGTACCTTGGGGGGGACTCATGTCAAAGTTGGGCCTTGTGGGGGGACTCATGTCAAAGTTGGGCCTTGGGGGGACTCATGTCAAAGTTGGGCCTGGGGGGGGGACTCATGTCAAAGTTGTGCCTTGGGGGGACTTCATTCAATAAATCCCCATTCAATAAACCGACTGAAATAGGCCCTTAGCACTATTAAGAGTGTATTATAAAAATTCGACAACGCTGTACCGACTGAAATAGGGGTACCTTGGGGGGGGGACTCATGTCAAAGTTGTGCCTTGGGGGGACTTCATTCAATAAATCCCCATTCAATAAACCGACTGAAATAGGCCTCTAGCACTAATTAAGAGTGACCTATAAAAATTCGACAACTGTACCGACTGAAATAGGCCTCTAGCACTAAAAAAAAAGTACTACTTCATATGTGTAAAATAATACATGACTACTATTTGTTTATTAGTTTATTTTTTCCTCAAAATCTTCCGCACAAAAAAGTTCAAAACACAAAAACCTAAATTTCACTTGGTTTGAAATTTTCTCGTTTCAACTTTAAAATCCTTTACGTTTATTTAATTTGTTTTATTTTATTAAAATTAAGACTATTACAGTCCTTAAAAAGAAGTTGGAGTAGGCTGATATTTTTTGCTTGCATTTAGTTTTATCGCTTTTATTTACGCAACCGACAGCTGTACAAAACTTGAGCATCATACTTGAAAATATTGCAAAACTAAACAGATATACAATAACATTTAAATACTTTCCAATAAATTTCTGATAGGCTAACATTAGTATTCGAAGGTAAATCCCCACAGAAGTGTGGCTTTTGTTGATCGTACCACTCCTGAATATTGTTCAATTTCCGATTCTGGGGACAGTCTCCAAAAATATGCGCTGTCTCAAATGGGTTGAACTAGTCCAGTTACTTGTCAAAATTATTTCCTAATACAATTCTATACATTCAACAAACTCATCACCATTGTCTTGTCAATACCAATAAGATGCGAAATCTCTATTAGTACATAACTTTATGAAAATCAATGCGCAATCTCTCCTAAATATCAAAAGCTCAAACTCTCCCATTATGATAGGAGAGATTGTGCAGTCTTTTATAAATAATTATTCGCTTTTAGAGAAAATCGTGGTGCTCGTATCGTTAGTCTAGTTTACTAGCTTATGAAAAATTGTTTAAATTAAAAATATTTTGTGCTATTACCATTGTATTTAAATTCCTAGGAAGAGTTGTGAAAATTGAAGCATTTATTCGGTGCATAATCCGCAGGTAAGATAAGTCAAATTTACACATGAAATATTAATTGACAAATATGTATTTGCTCGAGTGGTTTCTTCGAAAAAATATAGATTATTATGTTAAAAACATTTCTGGTGGTGGAAGGACGTATGTTTCCTGCGTTTAAGGGAAATTGCTGCTGTTGCATTTTCTTTTTCATTATACGTTTTTAACACTTTGTACACATTTTTTAGAGTGATTATGAATTGGTTTAATTTGTTTGTCAGTCCTTCTGTCCGTCTTTCCGCATTTAGCGTCTGTAATTATTTTCAGATTTTTTTCAAAATGATATATGTTATTGAAGTTCACTATGATATGTATGAAAATTGCTGTAATTACATTTCCGTTTGTGTTAAGTGTAAGTGTTTTTAGCACTTTTCAAAAATGATTAAGAAGGGAGAGAGGGAGTAAAATCAAGTAGTCTATCAGTCTGTGTCATTTTGTCCGTTATGTGATCACGAAAGAAAGGTACGGTTAAACGATGAAAGGAGTACATTCAGATAGATAGTGTTAATTATCTACGCGAACCACATAATTCATTTCGTTCGTTCTTATTTAAAATGCAATTGTTTAAAAAATAACAAAATAAAAACAAAAATTTCTACTTTCTACACTGAAATATTTGCACTATTATGTAAACATCAAATTATGAAAACGATATATTTATTTTCTTATTCGATATGTATATTATATTGGTAATCAGTCAGTGAAATTTAAGGATTATTAAATATTATCAGTATTCATACAATTAAATTTATCGAAAACAAAGACCACCAAATCAAACAAAAATGGAATAAATTGGAAATAGATAAATACATATTTGCATTCTAACGTTATCGAGGGCCTGGTAGAACACAAATATGCAAAAAGAATGTTTTTTTTTTTTTTTTTTTTTTTTTTTTGTCTCAAAAGAATATCTTTGATCCGGGTCCGAAACATTCTTTGGAGCCAAAACAAGAAAAAAAAATGTCAAAATAAAACTAATTTCAAAATGAACTCATCAAAAAAAAAAAAAAAATGATAAACACATAAGAATTATGAAATCCAGATCACTAATAAATGTAGTAAAATTTCCATATAAAAATCACGTATACAATAGTCAAGAAATAAACAACTAAAGGATGTATGCAAAAAGAGTGTTACATGTTAAATTCAATAACCAGATAACAGTTAAAAGTACAGTTAATCACAGTACAGCAATGGCTAGAAATCATGGAGAAAATAAAGTGAAGTTATATAAAAAAAAAAATGGGGAAGGGGGGGGGGATCCTTTTACTAGGATTTAGATAATTACAGATTATGAATTGAATAGTGCTGCCATCTGGAATTATAATTTGAAAAAATAAATCAAAATTAGGAAGGAGTAATAAGTCAAAACTAGGAAGGCATAATAAATTTTATTATGATGATACACCATTTGGATATTTAAACTAATAATGTAACATAATTTAAAATTAAGTAATTTAATATCTAGACCCCCCCCCCCCCAAAAAAAAAAAATAAATAAATAAATAAATAAATAAATAAATAAAATATTTTGGAATAAAAGTCAATTAAAAATAAATAAATAATTACATGTTTGGGATAACCATTTATCATTGCTAAAGTTTTAAAAAACCGAAATTGTCTGTTTTTATAATTATCAGACACTAACTGTTTTATTTGTAGATTAAAATTAAGTAGAATATTAACAAAAACAGATTTATGTAAACAAGTTTTAAAATTAGTAAAAAAAAATTACTTAAAAGTGAAAATCTTTACGTTTGTCATACAAATCAAATTCCAATTGGCTATTACGGTTAAGAATAATTTTTAAATCAAAGAAATTAATTACATTAGATTCCAGATCAGTGTTACTGAGAGATAGATTATCAGTATAATCAACAGGTAAATCTTGATTTGTATTATTCAAATAAAATATAATTATATCATCAATATATCTTAGTAATCTAAAATTCGTACATTCAATGTCACGTTCATAGTAATATAAATATAGATCAGCCAACATACTAGTTGCAATTCCACCTTGTGGTAACCCTAAACGTTGTTTATATAAAGAATTATTGAATAAAATATAGTTATGATATAGTATAAATGTAGTCAGAGTTTTAAAAGCTGAAGGCGTTATATTATTATTTAGATAAAGATACTGCAGAATTTCAATAAAAATTTATTTATAATTTCAACCATATCTTTAATAACAACATTATTAAATATGTCGTTGAAATCAAAAGTATTAAGACCAGTAATATTAATAAGATTTTTTATTTTATTTTTAAGTTGAAAACAATTTCTTATACAAAAATTATTCTTATTAATCACAATATAACTATATAATTTTTTAAGTATGTTTAGCAGCATAATATTTGCATTAGAAGTGTAGGAATTACAAGCCACAGTAACTGTACGAAATTTGATAGGATTTTTATGAAATTTTGGAATTACAACTAGATAAGGATAATTATGATTATTATTCTTATAATTTATTAATTTGTAATAATTAAAAATATGCTTGTTTTTAATTTCTATATTATTAGAAATCGTAACAAAAATATTACTAGTATCCATAGTTTCAAAAAGAAGTTGTTTATAATACTTTTTGCAAATAATTGCATAGTTATTAGCCGCATTGTCAACATAAGTAATGATGAATTTAGATTGTAATTCGAGAATTGCTGAATTAATATTTTTGAAATTGTAGTATTTGATATTTGAAAGATGGTACATATTATAGACTAAATGCAAATCTAAATTTATCAAGTAATTTACATTTCCACTCATTAAAAAATTTTCACAGGTTTATTATAATCAATAGGTATTTTGTATATAAAAAGATTCAAGTCCAGATTAAGTTGAGTAATGATATTAATAAATTTGTATTGTGAACGCATACGAAATTTAGTACCATACTTCATCAAAGATCTTAATGTAAAATTTTCCACAATATTGATACCTCCAGTAATAATATGACCATGATATTGATTGACAAATGATTTATATTTGGAATCAGAACAATAGCACAGAAGCTGTTCATTAGAAGTAAGAAATTTGGCAAATTTATTATAGTTAAAAAAATTTCTACCTAGAGTAGTATTGCATTTAAAAGTTTTTTGAATGACAAAATTTTTTATAGGAAAAGGATTGGAAGGATCATTAAAAATATTGTGAAAATGAAGTTTATTAAAAACAGGATGAGAGAAATTTATCACCAAGGTAGAGTTATTTATTTTTTGACCAGATTTTAAGTTAAATTTAATATTAAAAGATTCAGCCCTATAGTGTAAAATATCAAAAAATGCATCACTAAAATGAGAATCAAAGGAATATGATTGGAAAACTTTAAAATATTTAAGAAGAAACTTCTTTTTAATTACAAATATAAAATTACAAATACTTTTCGCTTATAAGTCTGAAGAAAAAGATGTTCTAAAGATTTTATATTGTGTAAGATAGATGAATTGTCAAAATTTTGGGAAAACCTAGAAGAACCCCTAGTAGTTATAGTAGTCATTTTAAATAAAGATTGATTTAATGTTGCATAAATATTTTTGTAGAAATCAATTTTTGAAACCTTGGAATAAACAACAAATTGTTTATTATAGACTTGAGAATTAAAACCAAAAGGATAAATTGTATTCAAAGATTGAATATATTGTGATTCAAGTAAGAGACATTCATTCAAATTCTTCTTAAAATTAAGAATTTTTATAGCAATATTATTAAAGTCATGTTGATGGAAATGGTTAAATTCAAAATTAGAAGTAAATTGATGTTTATTTTTTAACATCAGAACGATGTAAGTTAATACGCATATGCAATGGATTACTAGTTTGACCAATATATATCATATTACATAAATTACACTTGATAGAATAAATTATATTAAATATATATATTTATATATACATACATATATACTATATATATATCTATATATATATATATATATATATATATATATCATAGTATTGAATGCATTGCCTTGTAATATTCCTCAGATTCATTTAAATCTTTCGTATAGATATTTAATTATGCTATATACTCTTTTTACTACTTCTTACTTTAAAATTCCGACTATAGGTCTGAATATAATATTTTTCAGAAAGGTTTTTCATAAAGAAAAAATCTGAACTTCTGTTCATGACACAATGAAAGGAAGAATGTCCGATCCTTTTCACCCCAATCCAAACCTCCCAAACTCTATTGAGAGAGAAGTACTACAGATCACGCATTGATAATTGAACTTTCGAAAAAGTGCTTAAACGAAATAGAACATTATTCTAAACAAAAATTTATAATGTGTGCGTACGGTTCTGCTGTAAAATACTGAGTAAAAAACTTTGAAACTCATATATACATATTCAAATTCGATGTAATTTTCATTGCTGCTGAAAAGCATATTGTAAAAATTCTTGATTAATTTTTAATGAAATATACACATATATTAATAAAACTAAAAATATATTGGAGTTCATACATTTTTATTATATAAACGCATTTTATAGGAAGAACAAAATAATTTAATATTTTAAAAACAATATTTAACTATTTATTAGATATCTGTTCTGAATAAAAATCTCAATATAGAAATTTTTAATTTTCTGTACTTAAGAAATTTTTCAAAACACGATTTTTCTATGGAGTTAAAAATTGCAATTTTCCATTTAAGAATAAGAAGTACGTATTTCTATTTTACTACTAATCTCTTACGATCTCTGTTACGATCTCTATGTTTATGCTTTATCATTTCACGAAAACTGAATTTGAGAACTAGCGGTAGAAAAAAAAAATTACCTGGATTTTGAGCCTAAGTTTTTTACTGCAACACATTTTGTTATTTACTTTTATTTATTTATTTTATTTTATTTTATTTTATTTTATTTTATTTATTTTATTTTATTTTATTTTTTGCAATATGTGATTGATATTTTTAATTCTGTACATTTTTAAAATAACCATATATTGATATTTTAGTCATTGAAACATTTAAGAAGCACACTACAAAAAAAAAATTCTATAAAAATGCAGTAATTTGCATACTTCAAATTCAGCACAGTTTGCTGGTAAATTTTACAGCAATTTTTGGAAAAATAATTGAAACTTGGTATTTAAATCACATACACAGAAAAAATAAAGGAGCAAAACTACTTAAAAATAAATAAAATTGGGTTAAATTTGAGTATGGCACATACTCAACATTATTCCGGAATAATATACTCAAACATAAAAATTCCGCGTACTTATTATTGAGTGTATTAACACTTTCGTGACCGCATGCTTTTGCAGAGCTGCCAACTAAAACCGGAAAATTGTTAGTACCGCCTCTTTTTCTACACCACTTAATTTTTAGAGTAATTCTCTTCAAATATATTTACGATGAGTTAAGAAAACAAATACTCTAAAAATTAAGTGGTGTAGAAAAAGGGGCGGTACAAACAATTTGCCGTATTAGGTTGGCAGATCTGCTTTTGTCTTTTTTACAGTAAGGTCCACTTGTGGTCGTTGTTCTCCCATGTTACTGTATTTCAGAACGCAATTTTCTGTATTGACATTTATATTACAAATGTATATACATTATAATTTTGTTCTTTCTAGTCAAAATATTTGTATCCGTAGTGTATTGATTGTACAAAAATGAATATTGAATAGATTCTTAAGAAATAAATAACATACAAGTTGCGAAAGAAACGCCCACTGGCAGGGCCTGATTAAGGGGGAAGCTCGCTCATACCGGAATATTTTTACAAATATTTTTTACTTCATGTCATAGAAATTCCACGCTTTGACGAGGAAATATTTTTTATAAAAAATGAACGGTGTAAAACAATCCAATTTACTCACCGTTATTAGACACCAAAATTCTTTTAAAATAATTTTCTTTTTATTATAGGAGGAAAGCATTTGTTAAAAAATAACGGTGTAAGTATAAATAATGTGTGAAGAGCGAGCTTCCCCCTTAACCCCTTAACGCGCGGTGCCCTTGCTGCGAGGACGCAAAATTGAAGATCCAGCTGCAAAAACTCATCCCGGAAACTTTTTAGCAAAAATTTACGTTTATAACATATCAGAAAAGGCCGATTTTTTTAACCTTAAAATTAAAAATTTCTTTTAGTTTAATTTAGTTCATGAATTCCGGTGGCATTATAATTTAAATGATCTGAATTGTCTTGCGCCGCAAAGGGTTAATCAGGCCCTGCCACTGGCGGAGTTACAGATTTTCAAATGACATGAAACTACGTCAGCTGTCACGAAAGTGTTATCATGCCCAAAAATTGGTATCGACTATCGTGAATCCCAATATTCCAGACAAAGATTCTCATTCATATTTTCTTCAGTAAATCAGCGCGAAACCTCCACGAAATATAGCTCTGGAGATTTGAAGTAATAGATTTTGTGTTTGAACTCTTTCTGTTTAAATTAGTATAAATTCTCCTGAAGAATTCTTTTAAGTTCAGCATATTTATAATAAATTATGAAGTAAATAGATATTATTTCAAAACATGTGATATTTGATAAATGAGACAAGTATGTTTTCTTTTTTGAAACTAAATTACTCATTTCGAAATGAGTACGTTCACTTACTCATTTTTGAGCACTTCATCTTTAAGAATGTAGTATAGTATATTGGTTGCGAAAATTTCCCAAGCCCTTTTCATGCATATCACTTGGTTTACTGATCAATTAGCGCTGATTTTGTTCTTTTCTACTACTGTGACGCAAAAAAAAAAATGGACAATTCTTATGAGCCCACGGGCTAATTTTTAAATGAACTAGCTTCCAGAACAAAGTTTGTCAGTTTGAATCCCGAAATTGGTGTGGATTTTTCTCAAATTCTCTTACTTTGAAAATAATTGTTTATAAATATGTATTGAGCCCTGTGTACAAGTGTAATAATTCTGCAGCTGTCAAAAATTATAATTTTGCAGTACCACTTTAATTATTTAATTTTTTTAATCAATGAAATTTGTTACAGAATTATATATAAAAAAAATATTAAAAATTTCTGGCCAAGTATCGCAAAAGTTGGCAGCTATGACATGGCAAAAAAAATTTACAGCACAGTATTACAGCACAATTTTTACAGCTGTATTACAGTATACCTATTTTACAACACGCTGTAAAAGTGAAGCCAGAGCATAGCTGCCAACTTTTATGCTTTTAAACTACCGGAAATATTTAATAGAAAATTTTAGATATTTCTGTAGCTGTTTTCACTGGTAAAATTAAATCAAAATTTTTGTTAAAAATATTTGGTCGCTAAAAACCGTAAATGTTGGCAACTGTGACAGGGAGTTCCTAGTGGCTTTACCAGCACATTGTGCTGTAATCTTCAGCAGAAAATATTTACAGTGCGTTGTTTATACTCATTATACGGAATATGGAAAATATATTTCCTTTTACAGCAAGATTTACAGCATAATTTTTTTCCCTTAACTGTCGTTATTTTACAGGTTATTATTATTATTATTATTATTATTCTTGATTTCATGATTTCTGTTAATATATTTCATTAAATTATAACATGTTTATTCACTTGCTTTTAAATTTTACTCTCTTAGGAATAATTTTTTGCTTTCAGCTAATAACTGGACAATAATATATTTTAATTATATTTTTATATTAAACTCACTATATATTAAATTTAAAGTCTCCAAAAAGAAGGGGAATGAAAAATACTGAAAAGCTTCATTATTCCTCAAAAAATATTTTCTTACATCTTAGGACAATACTTTCATCAGTGAACGCATATAGTTGCCAATTTTTACGCTTTCCTGTACAAGTAAAAATTAATAGAAATTTTTATTTTATGCACTCAGTGAAAACTGTTTTAAATATATGTATAAAATAATTTCGATTAAATTTTTCTAGTAGCCTAAAAGAATAAAAGTCGGCAACTAAAAGCGTACGTCATCTTACTCCGGTCTTCTTTTTAGAGAGAAAAAGTAAATTTCTTTAGATAGGCTTTTATTATTATTATTATTATTATTATTATTATTAAATCTCAAATAACATAATTTGGCACAGTGTGCTCAAATATCAGTGAAATCGTGTTCTGTTATCACAGTGATTAAGATCTTGTTATAACTATATAAATATACAAAATTTCTTCGTAAAATTGTATTATGTTTAGTTTTTATTTTAAAACAATATGGAAAAAGATCTTTCTATAAAAATATTTTTAGTTGTTTTTATGTAAAAATATATATATATATATATATGGTATAATTTCACTAAAATCAATACAATTTTTTTTAAATAAATAGCATTGTAAGCTATAATGCATTTTGATAAGGTTTGACTGAAAATTTTTCATGAAGCTATTAATACCAAAAGGAATTATTTTTGAATTTCTATTTTTAAATATCCCTTTTAACTTATTGATAACTATAAAATGAAAAATCTTTTTTTCCCCTGCTAAAGATAGATGATATTTAAAATAACATGTGTATCGCGAAGATAGGAGTTTGAAATTTGTGATGCTATAAAATATTTAACATTTTTTACATCACCGAAGTCAAATTATAAAATGTCAAATTACACTTGTATGTCCTTGTATTCTCCTTGCATGTATCCCTTGTATGGGTCCCACTATGGGAAAGAAAGTTTCATGATATCTTCCCTCAAAAAGTTTATCAACAGCAGAAGCAGACTTTTCTTACTGTGTTCGAAATAAATAGGACTATCAAAACCTTTTGTTAGTGATGCAATTTGTTACATTAATAAAGTTTAGGGACATATGGGTACTATTGCAGATTTAGTAGGAAAAAAAGTGAAAACAAAACAGAATTCTTTTTTTTTTTTTTTTTTTTTTTTTCTTAATCGAGGATTTGCTACAATTTAAAAAAAAAAAAAAAAAAAAATGATTTTATAAGCGATGAAGGCAATAAACTGCCGGTTAGAGTCCTGCATCGGGTCGGGTGCGGGTTGAATTACCACCAATATTGAACCTCGGGTAAAACCGCGGATCTATTTTTCTTCGAAGTGTTAATTGAATACGATGAAATAAATAAGAAATATATTCGAAGATAATTATCTTCGAATATTTTTCTTCGAAGAATTTTTTTGTTGCTTTTTTATGAATACAATCTTTTGAATACAGAGTTTTAATGGCATTATTTTCCTAAATAACATTTTAAAGCAACAAGACTCAAAACATAAGTTTAATTCGTAAAGAAGAAATGCATAAATATTAATACTTGACCGTTAAAATTTTATATGAGAAAATTATTTGCCTTCCAAGATATATTTGATTCCTTATTTTACTTATTTATATATATATATATTGTGAATGCATAAAACAGGAGATATTTTCAAAATGGGTGTATCACAAGAAATTTTGTTAAAATATACACCGAAATTTTGTTTATAATTAGACTATTTATTTTTAATATAATTTTAATTATACACTACTTTTAATATAATTATATACTTGAAATATTTTTTGTAATAATTAATTCTCTGAAGGATTTGCTCAATAATATAACT
Source organism: Salticus scenicus (assembly GCA_963930645.1). NCBI lineage: Eukaryota > Metazoa > Arthropoda > Arachnida > Araneae > Salticidae > Salticus > Salticus scenicus. The sequence goes on from OZ005657.1 coordinate 256,250,822, forward strand.
CTGCATATTTCATGAAATAGAAATTTAATTCAGATTCTTATATAATGTAAATTGAATAATACTTTTTTGCGAGTGAGAAGCTGTGGGCTCTGGTACAGTTTAGTCGACCCGCGCATGACTCTATTGTTAGTACGGATTTAACCTTCGACGTCAAAACATTATAAAGATTGTCCGGTGGCATGTCTTAATGTGGAAAGAATATTTGCTGCAGTTAAAATTTTTTGGATCCTTTTTGCACTGAAGACGGTACGCTGTAGGCTACCGAAACAGCTGTATGCATTTCCAATATTTTTCTTTGGCGTTTCTGACGTAGTAGTTTATTCGGGTTTTAATAAAATTGTTTTACTTGAAAAAAAGGCGAAATTTTACGACGGAAATTCGGAAAAACTCATTGTTGCTTATTTTAACATAAATTATAAATAATCCTTTTTTCCTGGATTTCAAAAATTATTGGATTTATTTATACAATTGGAAAATAAAAGTCTAAAAATTATAAAAGTGATAATTTTATGAATATTTAAAAAATGCATTTCCTTTTAAGTATATATATATATATATACAGAGTGGGCGGAAAGTAACTCCCTATTTTGAATTTGGAATAGCTATTGATGTTATGTGTAGATCGCAACGAAAGTTATCTTGTTTTGTAGACTGTGGTGTGCCATTATTTATAATATTTTTTTTCTTCTTTTTCAAATGTCTAATATATGGCAGTGGCTTGATGAGTGATTCACAGGACGCTGGATAGGCCACCGAGGATCCACAGAATGGCCTGTGCGTAGTCCAGACCTCACCCCATGCGATTACTTTTAATGGGGTGGGCTAAGGAAGAAGTGTACCGCAGCAAACCTCAAACTCTTCGTGACCTTGGTAACAAAATCCGTGAGGTCATAAGTGGTGTTCCTGATGAGATCTTGCGGAAGGCCATATCAAACGTACCTGTTCGTTTAAGACAGTGTATAGAAAATACTGGGCTACACATTGAATTGTAACTTTTGTAATTATCATGCCACACAATAAACTAAATGTGTACAAAAATTTGCCTTCATACCAACATCAATTTGGGAGAAAAAATTATTTCCATTACAGGGATGGAACTCAGGCGCAGAATTCATACCACTATCAATGTAAGAAAATTTTCTACTTCTTAAATCAACGATTTTATAGATAGAGAAATTTCTTAAACAGATTCCGGTATGAATTCTGCGCCCGTGTTCTATCCCTGCCATTAGGGAGTTACTTTCCGCCCACCCTGTATATATATATGTATACATATCAGTACAAAAACCCTTAACGGGTTAAAAGTTTGTGACGCAGCTACTTTATCGCTATAAGAATTTGAAATATGGGTCTTAAAAATAATGATATCAAATTTTAAGTGACGCTTTGCTATTGGTTAAAATATACATAGATTTTTCTTATTTGATCATTTGCTTTTTTCTTTTATTTATATTTACAATGCAAACATATTTTTAACTTCAAGATAAGACAAATATATAAAATATACTCACTGATGCTTTTTCATTTTGCATTTCCATTTCAAAATAACAGTTTTAAAAGGAATGATATCAAAATTCCAGTGACGCCTCAATGTCACTTTAAAAGATTTGTTTTTAGATTCCACTAAAATTACCTTTGTTTTGTCTAATAAAGTATATTTACACATTGAAACAGTGCTTTTAATTTTCAAGTATACTGTCAAATAATCACACTTTCACTGAGTTTGCATTATAAATTGAAATTATTTATTTCAATAAATTGATTTGTCTTTTGCGTCACGCTATCCAAAACTGCAAGTAAAATTTGTGCAAATGTTTTCTTTGCATCACACTATCTCTTTGCACAAACAAATTTTGACTTAGTTGGATACTATGATACAAAGTAACATTTACATAAATTTTACTCACAGTTTTGGATAGCGTGACGCAAAAGACAAATCAATTTATTGAAATAAATAATTTCAATTTATAATGCAAACTCAGTGAAAGTGTGATTATTTGACAGTATACTTGAAAATTAAAAGCACTGTTTCAATGTGTAAATATACTTTATTAGACAAAACAAAGGTAATTTTAGTGGAATCTAAAAACAAATCTTTTAAAGTGACATTGAGGCGTCACTGGAATTTTGATATCATTCCTTTTAAAACTATTATTTTGAAATGGAAATGCAAAATGAAAAAGCATCAGTGAGTATATTTTATATATTTGTCTTATCTTGAAGTTAAAAATATGTTTGCATTGTAAATATAAATAAAAGAAAAAAGCAAATGATCAAATAAGAAAAATCTATGTATATTTTAACCAATAGCAAAGCGTCACTTAAAATTTGATATCATTATTTTTAAGACCCATATTTCAAATTCTTATAGCGATAAAGTAGCTGCGTCACAAACTTTTAACCCGTTAAGGGTTTTTGTACTGATATCATTACTTTTTAAGGGTTATTGATTAATTAATCAAAAGATTAAAACAAGTCTTTCTGGCTTGGGTACATGACACTTTGGTCCCACTAATTTTTTGCTATCTTTTAAATATATGAGGTTTTTTTTTTAGTATGATATCATATTTATTGATTGATATTACCTCATATTCAACCTTTGTTGAAAATGATGTAACAATAGGACACATGGAACAGAAAATTTATTATTTCAGATCGAATTTTGAATGATAAAGTGTATCAGTTAACACCGAAGATCTAAGCATTGTTAATTTATCAAAGTCCCCAAAATTTCAGTTTAAATAAAATACAAGGTTTTTAATATAAAACACTAATGCGACTCTTAATTATCACATTCAAATTCAGATAGCTCGAATACAAAATTTGTAGGAAATTGATGCTTTATCCAAGCATTTCCTAAATGTTAGTTTAATAATAAAAGAAGATACGAAGAACCTAAATAATGATCTCTGGATTTAATTTGTACAGATCTGCTAAACTTGAGTCATTTTCTTCTCTGTCAATCCGGATATATTTGTCAAACACAGGCAATAGTTATAATCACACAGAATTGGAAAAGCATTTTTCTTCCATCTTAATCCCTTACAATATTGTTAATTTTTTTTTTTTTTTTTTTTTTTTTATTAAAAGTGTCCCCCCCGTTTTTTTTTTCAAATGCACTGAAACAAATTGCAAGGTGCTACTGAGATTTCAATGTGGGCAAGGGCGTTGTTTTTAGTCATAGGGAATAGGGACATAACATATTTTTTTGAAAAAACATAAGTTAAACATGAACTAAAAAGATAAGAAATTGTGCATCAACATTTTCTAAACCTTGACACATGCAATGTGCATATTTGATTAAATATTGGACTACTTACATTTTTTTCATTTTAAAAATAAAATCATTATAATTGAAAGAAAATTAATTTATGTACATGGTTAGCAAATTTACGTACATGATTAACATAATTAAATATCCCGGACAAACAAACATACATTTTATTATTATTATAAATATAACACAGATTTTGAAATAAATTCCTCTTAGATTAATGATAAAAATTAAATCACAATCAAATCGAATGAAACATCTCTCTTTCTCTCCCACACACATACATATATATATATATATATTATATATAAATTAATTAATACAGTAGAGAGTCAAAAATCCGGACAGCTCGGGACCAGAGGTTGTGCTGATTTCAGGATTTCGGAGTCCATAAAAAATGATTTTCACTTTGAATAATAAAAACAGAATATTAATCAAACTAAACACATACTAGTGAATAATAACACTGAATATTAAATTACTAGGTACATAAGAATAATAATGAACATTAACAAAAATATATAATGAAAACAATAGGTAAAAATGAAAAAAAAAAAATTGTCAAACTTAGATAAAATCTGTTCACACGTAGCTAATTTTAAACCGAACTTGAACCTGCACGATTTATTTATTTTTTTATTTATTGTAAATAGTAGTAACACAAATTTATTTTTCTACAATCTTTATTGAGTTCTTCCTTAAAAATTATGCCTTCATCAAAAAGCATTTTAAAAAATTAGTTTGTTATTATTTACCTGATTGATATCATCATATCACAATAATCATTATTTTCTTTTGATGAATTTAATATACTGTCAATAATTTCATTAGCAGCAACTTGGACCTTGCAGTCTTACATATTATTATTTGGTTTTTCTTTTTTGTAATCATAAAATGCAAACATAAAATTATTATTTAAGATCTTTTTCAAAAATTCGGATTTGCAGTTTTGTAATTTATTAATAGTGAATTTCATTGTTTGTATCTGACAGGTTGTTGCGGATTTCAGACTTCGGCAGATTTCTGGCTCTTTACTGTTTATAAATTTAAAAACTTCATAAATGATCACACGCTTATGCGTATGAAAAAATAGTCTATGATAGTTGCAAGTTAATAATTAGTTCATTGAAAGAAATAGCATTCTGTCACTAAAAGCAAATTACATTTAATATCCTAAGGTTTTCTTTCTTTCTTTTTCCTTTTTTTAAAGAAAACTATCTGTATTTTATTATTTTTAAATTAATTGAGACTTTACTAATAAATATATATTCAAATGGCGATTCCTTTTCAATAATAAGGTATTGTTGTTATTGTTAACAATACTTTTCAAGTCACAAAATTTAGTAACTAATTTTATATTAAAAATCAAATTACATCGATTAAAGTAAGTTAAATCTAAATTAAAAAAAAAAAAAAGAAAAAAAAAAAAAGGGCAATAGCAATAGCAATAAAAAATAATAATTAAATATATTAAATTTTCATTTAAAAAATCAGAACAAAATTCCCTGAATCTCAATGGCTAGGGAGCAATCATAATGTTGAAAATTTATATATTTACCTATAAGATATTCCTTATTAAAGATTTTTTTTATAGATTACCTGCAGGTTATATTATACACAAAATTACGGTAATTAAAATAATTTCATGAGTAAGACATCATTTGAAAGCTTTGTTGATTTGAAATTGAACAATAGATTACAGAAATTTCTACCACCAGATGGTGCTGCAATATTTTAAAATTTCAATATTTCAAATTCTAATTATGATTAAATTATTTTTAATACATTATTCGAATGATATTTTAAAGTACTTCCATATTATCGAAAGTGGAATTCAAGATTTCACCTGATTTACACATTTAAAGATTTCCTGATTAGGTTTTCTTTGGTATCTAAGTTACTAATTAAAATAATTTCATAAGTAATACATCATTTGAAAGCTTTGTTGATTTAGAATTGAACAATAAATTACAGAAATTTCTACCACCAGATGGTGCTGTAATATTTTAAAATTTCAATATTTAAAATTCTAATGAGCAAGGAAGGTGTTGTAAGTTATAAAACGGGGATAAGGCGCCATCGAGCAGAACTTTGCTCAAAGTCATAAATTTGAAGGATCATAACATGGTGAGCGAACAGGCTGTTTCATGTAGTGAAATGGGGCTTTATGAAACCCCCACCGAGCGGGAGTTTCATAAAGTCGGATTTTTCAAGGATCGCGAGCCAGCTGGTCGCCGAAAGCGGCTAGTATAAAATAAATATCACTCATTAACACATTTCTTTCAATAATGCATAAGATTAATGAAATTCTCACAACTACTCTGTATTGGCCGAATACTTAGCACAAAGTACAGCTCTAGTTTTAGCCCCCCCCCCTCTCTTTTTATCATCTGATTTATTAATTAGAGCTGCATCAAGTACTTGATATGTACTTTGCACTCAGCTCATGGGTGAAAGTAAAAAATTTTCGCTGGACTGAAGTAAATATATATATTTTTTGTAATATTGGGTAAAATATAATAAACTCATACATAATGTATATAGATATTCAAAACATACATTTCCAAAGGTTACATTAATAAGCATAAGTATGAAAACTTAGGAAAATTATTTATTAATATAATTGAATTAACATTAATAGGGATTATAACACATAAAAAAAGACTGAATTCAGTCAATAGACTGAAAACTTTCACCCATGACTCAGCTAATCTGCTGAGTACTCTATATGCAGTCAAATTTTGACCAAGTACTTGGCCAATACTAAGTAGCTGTAAGAATTTCATTATTTTTATGCACTAAATTGAAAAGAAAAAAATTAGTAATAGTGTTTATCGATAATATAAAACTAAAAATTTATAAAAATATGTAATTAAACTTTAAACAGGAAACAGGTGAATAGATTGCCACTAAATGTAAATATTAAATATTTTAAACTAAATACATGAAAAAACCTTTACTGACTTCGTTGCTTGCCGTTAAACTTTTCCACCGGGTTCCCGGTTCTCGTCAGACGGCCTCCTCTGTGCGTGACTTGGACTGTTGTGATGGTTTTTACTTTTCTAAACATGGCGCCACATTCTGTCCGGAGCTACTGAGCCGCTGTCATTGCAAGTGTTCCTATTGGTTGCTATCTCAATGGATCCGCAGTACATTGCATAGTTATAATCCTCATAATTGTCTATTTTAGCTGTTTGTTCAAAATTTATATTAATATCTTCTTTGTAAAATGTTTTGGCCAAGGCTGTATTCTGACTTCCTGTTTTGATATCTTTTATGTGTTCTTTTATTCTTGTTTTAATTTTTCTCTTGGTTACACCGATGTACGAACCTGATTGGTTGTTTTGGTTGGTGTAAGGTATTTTGTAGACTCCCGCGGTTTCAAGAGGGAAAAGGTTTTTTCATGTATTTAGTTTAGTAATTCAACACTTCGTTTTAAATTAATATAGTTTAAAATTAAATACCTTACACCGATTGTGTGGAACGGTAATTTTAAAGGTTTTAAATGCTTTTAATGTAAAATTAAATATTTTATTTATTTTTAATTAAGTGTTTATCAGAATGATAAATCACCAACATCCCTTTACACGCCTGCTATTAGATGGAAATAATAATCACTTCAACTTTTCCCTTCAAAACAGGTGAAAGGTGTACACTGTAAAGTGAACATTTTTCTTGGATTTTAGTGTAACGTAAAACGCATCCATCAATCAATTGAACCGTTCTCGGCTATTGGCTAATTTTTCACTTTTCATCTCAATGTATTAATACGCCAGAGAACAAATCGTAAAAAAAAAAAAAAAAAAAACTATAGCACATTAAGGGCCGTATTCACCAACTTCTTAACACTCGGATTAAATCTCGCATCAGCGGTAATCACTCGATCATACGAAAATCGGTATTCTCCAACGAAAATTCGCAGTTCACCGGCTACTTTAACACTTCTTTTTTGATCCTCGAATATGGGAGAATTAACAGAGATAATTCTCGGATCTTTTCGTAACACATGCGTACTACGCAGCTTAGCTTCGTAAATATTGAACATGAAAGAAATATAAATTTTGTTTTATTAGCAGCAAATTGCTTTTAAAATCATTTTGATGATTTTTTTTATATTTTAATCTTGAAACACAGTCTTTAAATACCTGATTTTGAACAAGAGTTTGATTAAAAAATATGCTATAATTATTTAATGATACACATTTATCATTGTGTTTTTACTTAATTAAAATTGAATTAAGTTAATATTATTTCTGACGACATTATACTCTGTTCTGTCATGTCAAATAAAATTTTGCTGATTAAGCGATTTTTGCTATCAATAAAGATATATATCTTCTCCTTCATTTCCATGAGCTTAATCGTTAAAGATTAATTCACAAATTGATTTATTTTAATGGGTAGCATAGCAGAAATTTTAAACTTTTCAATTTTAACCAAATATCTTTCATATGATGATATAACTATAATGTATGAAAAATGCACCAAATTATTTTTTGTTGAATGAAGTTTGTAAAGTAGCACCTTAAATTACAAATGTGTGCAATAATAATATAGTGTCGAATTATCGTGCTTTTTTTTTCTGCCTGATGAAAGGTTGTACTTCGACGGAAACAATTGTTGCGTGTTTCATAATTTATGGTTTTAGCTAGGGATGAAACGGATAGTGATTTTGCCGGATACCGGATATCCGGAGCTCTTCTGCCTGCCGGATACGGATATCCGGCATTAATTTTGTTTTTTGTTGTGTTGTATATTTCTTTTCATTTTCTTTATTTTAAAACAATAAAATATAAACATATTTCATATACTATTCTTTTAAAAACATTTTAAATATAATTTATTTAAACATATTTAATATTCTATTTATTTGTGCAATATTGCCATGAAGAATAAAATTTTAAGCCTAACATACTCATTCCTACACTTGCAATTTTTGGTGAAAAGCACTATCACAAAAGATAGGTTTTGTTCAGAATTATAAAACTAAAACTTATTATTTACATATGTTTTAGAATACTATTATTAAAAAAATGAAATAAAATATTTTACTAATATAATCACAGTTGAAGGGTTATTTTCACATGAAAACTAATATGTTGTGGCCATCACAAAACTTTCTTCTACATAATTCTATATAACAGCGCCACTTATGGTTTAAATCGTATAAAAGTTTAACCATAGCAATAAATATTTTACAAAAGGAGTTTATGCAATTTTAATGAACAGATGTTGAGATATACGCTTGCGAAAAATCATAATAGAAGCTCCACCTGTCGGCTGATATACACATAAATAAGGTCAACATTTGCTATCATAATGGTTTTCTTATATATCAAGTTTCATGCACATATGTCATAGAAGTTAACTTAGCCTATTCATTGGGTTAATTGTAGTGCAGTATTGCCACCTGTTGGTCAATATACACCTAAAATAAATCGCAATAGTGTTTCACAATGGCTGGTTCTCTCACATACCAAGTTCCAAGTTCTATGCAATTATACGCAATAGAATAAGAGATATAGCCTTCCCCTTTTTGGGGGAAATTTCTGTATTGCAGAGCCACCTACTGGCCAACACGCACCCAAACAGAACCAGCATAATTTCTCATAATGCCTTTCCAACATGAAGTTTTGTGTAGTTACATGAAATAGAACCTAAAATATAGCCTTCCCTAAATTGCAGAAAGCACTGTATAACAGCACCACCTGTAGAGCGATTGGCACCAAAATTTGATAGGCACTAATATATGCCAAGTTACATGCAGGGTTGGCAAAAACCCGGGTTTTTCTAGAAAAACCCAACCCACTTGGGTTTTTCTGGGTTTTTGCGGGTTTTTCTGGGTATTTGTGGGGTTTTCTGGGCTTTTGTGGGTTTTTGTTTGAATACATTTGCATTGCAATGTTAGATATATGTTATTTAGCATATTAGTTGTAATACACCTAATTATATTAAACTACTAATTAATAATTAACCTAATATTTATCTTAGAAATAAAAATTGATTTGATTCTAATATTAAAATAGTGTTAATAAGTAAGATTAAGCTATATTTTATTTTAATGTATGCTTATTCAAAATAATATTCTTAATAACAATAGCTGATAAAATAAACGAATTTAAATTCTTAAGTACAATACATATTAAATTTTTTAGTTCCACATCATACTATAGATGGAGAACTTAGGTAATCGTGAAAATTTTCGACCTCATTTTTTTTTTCATTTTTACACATTTTCACGTGTAAGGAATACGAAAAATGACAAAATTTGTATGGTGTGTATTAGTTTGTTAGTCCATTAGTCTGTGTACACGATATCTCAAGAACAAATTATCACATAGAAGTCAGATCAGTTTTAAAATATTACTTTTGACACTGGCAAGAACCCTATTCATTTGCAATATTCGAATTAAAAAACTTTGTAAGTTATTAAAAATTTAGGTTTATAACATATGAAAATAGGGCAAAATTTTACATTTAAGTAAAATTTTGCATTAAATGGAAAATTTTTATGAAAAAAAAGTGAGACCAGTTTTAAAATATGTGTTTTGATGTCGGAATGAACATCAGTAACTAGAAACATGCTACTTTGAAAATTTTGCAAGTACTGGCATGAATATCATAGAGTATAAATTTTCCAATTAAAAGAATTCGTAAATTATTTGGAATTTACAATTTACTTAAAATGGCAGAATAGGGCAAAATTGAGCATAAATGTCCATTTTGAGGATCATAAATATATCAGACAACTTCAAAATAACATTTATGATACTTGTTTGAACATAATTGACTACAAATATTCTAATAAGAAAATTTTGCAAGTTACTCGTAATTTAAGAATTTATCAACATAGCAAAATGGGGCGATATCCTATATAAATATGCATTTTGACATTTTGAGGATTGTTGCATTGGAAATAGTAGCATGGAAATGAAACTACGAAATTGATCCTAATAAAATAAATTAATAGATTAGAATAAGATAAATATATCAAAATGAATGGTGGATAGCCTATTAGGTGGGGATTTCATTCAGTGTTAGAAATAAGAATTTTGAAACTAGGCGACAAAATGATGCCTGGATTAAATTTTTTGGGCGTCAAAATGAAAAATCTAGGTGCCATCTATAATTAAATTTGTATATTAAAAAAAATAATAATAATAAAGCATCAACTTGTCAATAATACATGCGAGATTATATAAAACATATTTATGTAATGAATGTAAATACCTTGACAATATTAAACATATTTAAAATCGCAAATTCATTCTACACCCAGAAGATACATCATTCCACCACAATTTAATAGCATTTTCTTCCAATTTAGGGCTGTTTAATTTAATCATTAACAAATCGTCAACTACTTTCATAGAGATATGATTTCTTAAATCATTTTTTATTAGGTTCAATTGACTGAAACAGACTTGTTTATAGTCTGATGGGATTTGGAAAATTATTAGGTATGATGAGGGAAAAATCCAGGCGTCAAATATGGCACCTATGATTGGAATTCTAAGCGTCAAAATGAAAAAACTGGTCGCAAAATGCGACTGACGACCGCTTATTTCTAACCCTGATTTCATTGTGTCAAGTGTTTAGTCGATTCATTTCTCTTAACATGATAATCATGTTAAGAAAATGTCCTGTACTAGAAATGTATGAGAACATATATATGATGGGGAACTGAGCAGAGTCCACTTATGCCAACTAGTTTTAATTATAAAAATAAGTTGCACTGCTTTATCTTTTTTTTTTTTTTTTTTTTTTTAAGTTTTTTAATAGTTGAAACGGTTATAGAAGAAAATTTTATGTTATTAGATTTATAATTATGTTGCTACTAAAATTTAAATAAAATTATAAAGTTTTAAAACTAAACAATTTAATTTGTTAAATATCGATTCTGGGCAACATTTATATCCACTGTTAAACAAAAATATCGTTCGGCTTTACAGGAAAAGGAAAATTGAACCAATTATAGAAGATAAACTTGCTTTTATTATATTTATAACTGTAGTTACTTTTTATGTTTAATACTATTTTCTAGAAAATAACAATAAGAGTTTTTTCTTTAAAGTTAAGGTGTTTTCTATACTTTATAAATCGGATTTGTAAATTATAAATATGTTTTAACAAAAACCCACTTATTTGCAAAAACCCAGTGGGTTTTTGTTGGTGGGCCCGCCCAGAAAAACCCGGGCGGGTTTTTCTGGGCTGGGCCCAGTTTGCCAACCCTGGTTACATGTACATATGTATTTATAAGAAATTCTGTGCAGTAGTTTCTGAGATATAGCTTTCCTCTATGTTGCAAAAATCGCAGTATGGCAGCACCACCTGTTGAGCCATTTGCACCAAAAGTTGGTAGGCACTGATTTATGTCATGGTGCAACTACACATAAATTTATATGCAATTGTAGTACACACTAGTTCCGAAGGTACAGTTGAACAGAATTTTTGTCACATACACACAGACATGTTTTTTAAAATTGGTCAAACCAGGTTCTGGACTTCTTAAAATGTGTAAATCCATCAAAAACCAGAAGTTGTAAATTTTTATGAATCCAATACTTTCTTTTGAAACATTTATAAGAAAACATAAAAGAAAGAAGAAAAAAAAAATAAACTAAAAGCTTCAAACTAGTATGTTATGGCCATCACAAAACTTTCTTCTATATATCTCTATATAACAACGAGCTGCTTACAATAAAGATTTTAGATATTGAGTTTAGTGCAATTTTAATCAAAAAATTTTGAGATGTAGCCATGTGGAGAATCACAGAAGGTGAGGAACAGCTGCGCCACCTGTTGGTCGATTACATCTAAATTAAGCCAACTTTTATTCTAATATTATTTTTATCTTGTTTATCTCTTAAATTTAATAGATGTTGAGATTTAGCTTTCCTATTCACAGAGTAAATTGCAACATAGTATAGCCACCTATCGACTAATATGCACCAAAATTGAATCAACATGATGTTTTATAAAAATGACCCTTTCCCATACTAAATTTTAGCAATTATACACGAATGAATCTGAGATATAACTTCTCCATTCACGGGAAAATTGCAGCATCACCTATTGGCCGTTATGCACAGAAATTGAATGAGCATGTTTCATAGCCCTCCCTGTGACACACTTAGTTTATTTTTTTAATTATACACAGTATAAGCTGAGATATAGTCTTCCTTTAAAGGGAGAAATCACAGTATAGCAGCGCCATCTGTTGAGTGATTTGTACCAAAAGTTGATGGGCACTTTTTTTTTTTTTTTGGGGGGGGGGGGGGGAAGATGCAACTATGTATAAATTTATATGAAATTCTGTGCATTAACTCTTGAACTGCACAAAATAGACATTTTCCAAAAATGGTCAAATTGTGCTTTGGTTCCTCAAAATGTGTAAATCCACCGAAAACTGGAAGTTGAAAATTTTCACGAATCCAATACTTCCTTCTATTTAATATAGAAGAAAGTAATAATTCAAAATGAATTTATACTTTTAATTATTTTATATTTTTATATTCTGTATAGATAAGAAAGAAAATTTTACATTAGTTATTAAAATTCTTTAAGTAAGTAAAGTTTTTCTGCAGTACAAAATCAAAAACTTTAAATAACTGAATATTTTTTTTTTTTTTTTTCTTATGAACAATATGAAAGTGAAAGCACAGACTCTCTGAAAATTTAAATATGTACTTTTATTTGAAGTAATTTTAATTTTTTGGGCTATATCTATGCAACGCAACAGGGAATTCTAAATTCAGGTGCTTTAGTAAGATATTCCATTAAAAACGCAAATTTATATAAATTGGAGGGTTTTTAAAAAAATCCAAATCGAATAGGTAGATGGCGCAAGTAATGCCAGGCTTCTGCTAGTATAAATATATGGTCACAAAAACAACAGCTTTATTTTGTATGGAAAACTGGATTGTAAATAAACAGGTTCTAGTCAATAAATGCACATTATTTGACTCATTCTCGAAACAATCTAACAACTTTAACATCCAAGACTAACAATATTACTAAACAATCTAACAACATATTAGCAAAAGACATGAAAACAGAGTTATATATACACTGCAACTACAGACAATAAATATCATTTGTTCAGGAACAACAATGAACAGCTCTTTTTATTGTTATGAGGAAGATTAGGGGGAATATTATAGATCACTCTGGAAGAAAAACCTAGCTAACTCTGTACAAAATTAAAATAGGGCTTCTATATTTCTTAGACCTGAAGCTACTTTTGGCTAAATTTGTTTGCTAATGAGTCTAAAATCGATTTTCGCAGAAGCCAACTTTAAAAAAAAAAAAAAAAAAATCCTTTACAAGCTACAACTGATCTAAAAAAAAAAAAAAAAAAAAAAAAAAAAATTGTCGCAAAATTTTCATCTGATGGGAAAGCTTGAATTTTCACCTTCGGATATCCGGCTTGAAATTGCCGGATATCCGTATCCGGTGTGCTGATATCCGGTACCCCGCCGGATATTTAAAACTCAGCTGGATAGGCCGGATACCGGATAGTTACCGGATATCCGTTTCATCCCTAGTTTTAGCTTATAAAGTTTTCATTAATTTATATATTTTTCCCAATTTCTCATAAAATTATTTAATAAACTTCTATATTTTTTAACCTTTTTATTAATTACTAGTTAGAAATGTACCCGAAATAACTACTGAAAACTGGTAAATAAATGAAACAAGGGAAAAGCTATCTTCATTTGATTGTTTTAGTTTAAAACTTATTCCAAGCCAAATTTTTAAGTAATCTAATGAGCTAACTAAAATAAAGAAAAATTAATTAAAGTTATTTAAAAATATTTTCAATTAAAAAAAATCACTAATTTTTGAAGACTGCTTGATATAGCGTATGTAATTGGTCTACAGTCAGGGGCATTGCTTGTGTGTGTGTTGGGGGGGGGGGGGAGCGTAGTTCGGAGAAATTTTTTCTTTTATTCATAACAATCAAAATTTTAAATCGTAGCGTAAACAGTTGGCGTCTGCGTGATTATTCTTTAAAAAAATGTTCTACAGTAAAATTGATTCTTAATCCGTGCGTAAACAAGAGCAAATCGTGTTTTTCGCCGTGCCAATTTGCTTTTTACCCTTTCTAATCTTCAAATCCGATTGATTAGTTAATCAGAGATGTGAGTTGGAAATAGACGAAAAGTCTGAAAATATCAGCAAAACTCAAAAATAATTTAATTTTAGTAGTAAAAGAAGAAACAGATACACAAAATCATACTTTCTATAAGCCAAACTGGAAAATATATGAAAATAAATTATTTAGAAACAGTCAAAAGAAAGAAAATTGAACAAAAATAAGAATATTTAGAAGCAAAAACCTGAAAATTGTTTTTAAAAAATTAAGAAAAGTCTGAAAGTCCTCATCCCTGGTTAATTGAAGCCGAACGGTGAATCCGAACATCTATCTTCGTTTTTGGCCAATCAAAACGAAGCTTTTCTTTCTCTCCCAGTTAATCCATGGATCACGCAATCAGCTGATGGTGAATACCGTAGGAATTTAATCCAGTGTTAGCTTTGATTCTCGGATTTTCTGATCCATTGTTTAATCCTCGATCAATGAAGTTTGGTGAATACGACCCTAAGTGTTTATATTGTAGATATTAAATAAAGGATTTTATATTATATTTCAGGTAAGAAATATTATTTTAATAGTTTTATTATATTTTTTTTCTGTGTTGTAAATATACGATCCAATTTCAATTTTTGTTTACAATATTTGTGTCCAGTTGTAGATTAAAAGTTGCCGTAATCTTTGAAAAAATTATTTATTTTATACATCTGAAATATTTTAAGAAAAACTTAGTTTAGCATGCATTTAAACGTCCATGAAAGAAAGGGGCGAGTTATGTTTCATGAACTTGGCCATAGAGTATTATATTCTGATTTGTATAAAATCCTGTTAAGCAATTTAAACTTTCTATTACAGTTTAATTCAGATTATTTTAAATGAATTAAAAAAGTCTCACAATCAGAGATATCCTGATTTTTCTGAATTCTTAAAAAATTTCCTGAAATATCTTTAAATATCATTAGTTATCCTAAAATTCTTAAAATTTTCCTGCTATTATGCTACGTATTGACATTTAAACCACCCAAATTACACAATCAAAAGCCAAACTGGCTCCATACTGTCACACTTTTCTGTGATCATTAGATAAATAATACTAATTAGATAATAACTCCTTTTGCCCAAGTACAGTAGAATCCTGATTTTAGGGCATCTCTTCTCTGAATCGATGGAGATATCCACCAACCGCAAATAATGACAGTCGTTAATTTCAACTTTTACCGACTCCTTTTGCTTATAAAATAAGCCTTCCCTCATGAAATTAAAATGCCTAAACCATCTTTCATTAAAATATGTATACTTGTATACCATGAATCATAAAATAATTCGTGATAAAAATAATAATCAACTTAAAAATTCCAACAACAATTTTCTGAACCTATCTGCAGCAAAATAAAATTTATTTTCAAACCATGAAGGCTGAACCAAGTCTCGTATCTCTAGAAATAATATCAATTCATAAAATATTTAATTTGTAGATGCAAATTTTACATAAATTAAGACTATACAACCAATGTAGTAATCTAGAGATATAATGCAAGTGTATTTTTAAGCCTAAACATTTCTTTTTGTTAAATTCATCTACAGAGCTTTAAACAATCTGCTGCATCCGATGCCATGCTACACCGTTACTGCTACTAGGATAAAAAGCTTTAAGTAACTTTAAGATCATTTTTAGTGTTGCACCGAGTAGCCATGTATCAAATACCGAGTAGTTGTAAGAAAGAATAATTGACGTACATATGAAGAATTTAGCACATCTTGAAATTAAAAAAAGACCTTTTGGACATAAAATTAAGTTAAATGGCAAACAGCATGTTTTCATGAAATGTTTCAGAACTTTTGTAGTGCATATACACAATTAGGTTCATCGTTATATTTGATACTTCCAGCTTAGTGGATACAATGGATGCATTTATCTTATAAACAACTTTAAGTAACTTCAAAATTATACCTATAAAAATTTAATAACATATTTAATTAATAATTATGGATATTTTTACCATAGTGATCTTCGTTATCTGATGATTACGTTCTAAAATACTCAAAATCCAGTTAAAAAAAAAAAAAAAATCAATTTCAATTTAAACAGTGTAAAGTTTTATAATTTAGACAATTTTATTTCTTTAACTGATAATAAATAATAGTTTGGATTTGGATCACTTTCTTATATTTTCTGATAAAGCAGTTTTTAACAAACATCCAGTTAATTAAAAGAACCAGTAGTCAATACTGTATTACAAAATGTCATCAAAAACTTTTTCTTTATAGTCATATACGGTATAGTCAACTCCCTGTAATCCACAGATTTATAATCTGCAAATCCTTCTAATCCATAATTGATTTTTTAATGTAAAAGAAATTTACATCTCATATTTAAAAAAAATTCACCTTTTTACTTTTTTTTTTTTTTTTAAACCAAATTTTTATCTTAATCCTTGCTTTGAAACAAAATTGGATAGGGGGGGGGGGTAACATTCTTGTATTTATTATCCTGCAATTCATGCAGACTAGCACTTAAAACAAACCACTATTACATCAATGTTTAACAAAATTAATCAGTGATGAATATTATTTCTGAACTTTCAAAAGTATTTTGTTTTGTATTTTTTAAATATGTTTATTTATATTATACAGGTACCTATTATTTGAATATGCTTGAATTATTTATCATCATATATGAATGAGATAGATTAGTTTTATTAATATTGAAGAAATATTTTATTCTAAAATTTATTAGAAATCGTCTTTCCATTTTTATGTCTATTTATGAATTAATAATAACTGACTTTGTATTTGCAAAAGAAAACTGTAAACAAAGGCAATGATCTCTAATCTGCAAATTCCTATAATCCGCATAACCTGTGGACAAAACTTTTGAGAGTTAGAGGGAGTTGACCGTAAAATAAATGAAAAGTTTTTTAGTAGTTCAATACTGCACTTTATTTTTCAACTTAAAGTAAATACAAACTACGGATTTTTTTTATTTATTTATTTTTTTTTTTTTAAACCCTAGATAACTTGCAGGAAAGTTTAAAAGTAGGTATATTACTTATTGATGCAGTTCATTGGATACCAGCTTTGAGTTTATACAAAAAATTGTATCCTTAAAAAAAAAAAAAAAAAAAAAAAAAAAAAATGCAAATATTATGGCTAAAAATTCCATAATTATTATCACTTGCACAGTTTGAACGTATAATAATATGAGATAATATCTATGCAAAAACTTCTAAAAATATTAGCATTAAAAAGTAAAAACCCGTCACCTGTATGAAAATATAAAGTCATTAAACTTTTTGCTGCAAACAGCTTTTTGCAGTTAAAACAGGTGAGTAGATTGCCACCAAACTCTGTATAGAGACGAATCATGATATGAGCTTATCCATTTTAGTTACAAGAATTTGAGTATAACCATCTTGTATGCATGTAATATGCAATTTTTTTTTTTTTTTTAATAAAAACTTATTGTAGGTATCTATAAAACAGACAAAAATAAAATATTTTAGAAAAAAGAACCCTTATTATACTAATTATTATACTAATATTACACTAATTATTATACTAATATTGTAAAAAAAACTTTAGTTACATATTTGTTCAAATAAAAGTAAGACACTTTTAAAAGTTTAAGAAAAGATTAATTTTTAATTTAAAAAATAATAATTATGAAAAAAGTAAATACACTAAAATGTTATTAAAAATATATTTTAATAATCAAAAATGTTGTTTTTCAAATTATGGCCGCCCAAAACCACCTATCTTTTTTACTCTTCTAGAATTTGAAGATTAATGAAATATATTATGTTTGAAATGATAAAATATTTATTTTAATGTTCTCATTTCATATAATAACTTCATGCATCTTAAATTAAGCCCAAGTGTATAGGAACTTTTATATTCTCTAAGAATTATCTGAGAATGATTCACATATGAGAAAGAAGACTAATAATAAAGAATGAAGTTATCAGTTATTACGGATTTAATAATCCACTAAGCTGGAAGTATCAAATATAACGATGAACCTAATTGTGTATATGCACTACAAAAGTTCTGAAACATTTCATGAAAACATGCTGTTTGCCGTTTAACTTAATTTTATGTCCAAAAGGTCTTTTTTTAATTTCAAGATGTGCTAAATTCTTCATATGTACCATGTACGTCAATTATTCTTTCTTACAACTACTCGGTATTTGATACATGGCTACTCGGTGCAACACTAAAAATGATCTTAAAGTTACTTAAAGCTTTTTATCCCAGCAGCAGTAACGG
Organism: Salticus scenicus; assembly: GCA_963930645.1. Classification (NCBI taxonomy): domain Eukaryota; kingdom Metazoa; phylum Arthropoda; class Arachnida; order Araneae; family Salticidae; genus Salticus; species Salticus scenicus. The sequence goes on from OZ005657.1 coordinate 256,269,457, forward strand.
AGCATGGCATCGGGTGCAGCAGATTGTTTAAAGCTCTGTAGATGAATTTAACAACTAAAGAAATGTTTAGGCTTAAAAATACACTTGTATTATATCTCTAGATTACTACATTGGTTGTATAGTCTTAATTTATGAAAAATTTTCATCTACAAATTAAATATTTTATGAATTGGTATTATTTCTAGAGATACGAGACTTGGTTCAGCCTTCATGGTTTGAAAATAAATTTTATTTTGCTGCAGATAGGTTCAGAAAATTGTTGTTGGAATTTTTAAGTTGATTATTATTTTTATCACGAATTATTTTATGATTCATGGTATACAAGTATACATATTTTAATAAAAGATGGTTTAGGCATTTTAATTTCATGAGGGAAGGCTTATTTTATAAGCAAAAGGAGTCAGTGAAAGTTGAAATTAACGACTGTCATTATTTGCAGTTGGTGGATATCTCCATCGATTCAGAGAAGAGATGCCTTAGAATCAGGATTCTACTGTACTTGGGCAAAAGGAGTTATTATCTAATTAGTATTATTTATCTAATGATCACAGAAAAGTGTGACAGTATGGAGCCAGTTTGGCTTTTGATTGTGTGATTTGGGTGGTTTAAATGTCAATAAGACTTTTTTTATTCATTTTCAAAGATTACGGCAACTTTTAATCTACAACTGGACACGAATATTGTAAACAAAAATTAAAAATGGATATTATATTTATAACACAGAAAAAAATATAATAAAACTATTAAAATAATATTTCTTACCTGAAATATAGTATGAAATCCTTGATTTCATATAAATACTTAATTCTTCTTTATACGATTTGTTATTGCCCGGCGTATTAATACAAGATGAAAAGTGAAAAATTAGCCAATAGCCGAGAATGGATGGATTGATTGATGGATGCGTTTTACGCGTTTTACGTCACACTAAAAGCCAAGAAAAATGTGAAATATTTTATCTTTAAAAAACTGTAAATTTATCATTAATAACTATGAAGTAAAATACTTATAATTACAAAATACTTCCTGATTTAAAATATTATCGAAATAGTTTTTTGACGAAATGCGAAATTTAAAAATCTTAAATATTTACTTTATAACAAAAAAAAAATATATTTAGGTGACATTTCATTTCGTATATACACAATAAATATTTAAAAGAAACAATAAAGTTTCTTTCTTGCATTAAAAAACAAAATCTGAATTTTTTATTGACTGCATTCAGATTGAACCAACCAACCAACTCCAAGACCAAACCGAATAACACCTGTTCAGAATTCTGAGAATTATCAATAGAAATCTTTGCATCGCGTAGTAAAAATAGTTCGATTTTTAAACTGAGTTATAAAAAAAACAAGAGTTTTCCTAGGGAAAAGGGAGATGTCAGGCACATCAGATAAAAGCGATTAATATCATATATAAATTATACTAAATTCGCTCGAGCCATATTCGAGAAAAAATTCTTACACATTAGGCCGTCCATTTATAGCTTAAATGAGCCAATTCATATCTCGAAATATATTGCACACAAAAATGTAACGATTTCAGGGTAGGATCAGACAGAAGGTGTAAGACTATTTTGAAATTATCAGAACATAACCTCCCATATTTCCTGAGATATTAAGTGTCGGCTTTCAGCGGTTTCTTTGATCTTTAAATTCGTGTATATATAAGTGTCGCAGTTTCGTTCGTTTTTCCGTTTCCGCTGAGTGTCGTGGCGTTCGTTTGTTTTTGCGCTTGCGTCACTTGAGACTCTGCCGAGTCTCTTGATTGCGGCGGGATTAGAGCATTTTTTATGCATATTTTATCCTTTCTTAAGTGCATATATTCTGCTCTCTACTCATACGCAATTTTAATTTACAGCCTAACTTTTATGATAGTACTTAGACTACTTTGCAATATCCTAATTTAAAACTGAAGTTTTCTAAAATGAAAAGAACTCTATATGTCTTTTTTTTTAATAAAACAATATTCGGAACCTTATTTCAGTAGTTTAATTATTACTTCTGAAGGAACTTTAAAATAAACTATTATTTAAAAGAATTATTAGGGCAGAATTGATAAATATTAAATTTATTGTAAGAACGAGATTAATTTATTATTTATAACACTATACTAAATCTTACGATAATAAATTAGTTATCTTGATTACTGAATGATTTTACTCATCATAGGCCATGTGTTTCCCTCATTACACACGTTTAAATGATTGAAAGTTTATTTTATGCACTATTGAATATATAACTGAGATTTAATTAAGGAAATCGTCTAGAATAATGGCAATAAATTACAAATGAAGTTGAGTGTAACATGATGCATATAAATATTAATATGCATACTGAAGACGAGCAAATTGCGTTTAATTCATAGAAACATACTGCAAAAATTTTTCGTTCTTAAAACATTGCAAAAACATGGTTTTGAGGAAACACATGCTTTGCTTTCACACAGGTTAAGTGCTGATAATTTTGTAAAATTCTGGGAATCTAAGAACAATATCGTAGTAAAATTTCTTAGCTTAAAATTAAGGAATATCTCTCTCTCTCTCTCTCTCTCTCTCTCTCTCTCTTTTTTTTTTTTTTTTTTTACAAAAGCGAATTAATTTATAAATTGTACTTAAAATTTAGCTAAAATTTACTTTGATAAAAAAAAGGAAGGGAAAAGAAAAAGCGACAAAGTTATAATATAATGGTATTAAGATTTTAGAGTTAATTGTTAAAAAATAAAATTTCCAAAATCTTCTAAATAACAAACTTTTTGTATTTTAAATCATTTTATTTTGTAAGTAATAACGTAACATAAAAATTCGTCAATAAAGTAACAATTACATAATTATCTCAAAAACCTACAGCTAGACACTAAGTCGACTGCATGATTTAGGGATACCTTACACTTCAACACGTTTTAAAACTTAAAAATATAAGGCCAAAAATAGTAGGGCTAGTATGAGAAAGAAGGCGGGATTAACAATACTACGGAATATTAGTTAAGATGTTGGCAGGTATGATGCAAGTTAACATTTCGTAGCACTGTTGGCAGTGTTGCCTGATCTGGCAGAATTTTTATTCAAATATCACCAATAATTTTTAATTGTAACGTTTGCCTGATCACTTCAAAGACTGACACTCTATTATGTATTTCAAGTATCACTTCTCAAAATAATTGAATAATAATCCGCTAGATCTGGCAACTCTGGCTGTTGGTACCCGTTTTTTTTTTTTCTTCGTGTGTGTGTGTGCATCAGTTTCTTAGAGCATTTTCCTTCTTATTTAATCATTATGGCATTTGGAGAATGTGTCTCTAAAGATAAAATTGTGTGAAAAAAGGGGCGAGTTGAACAATGCTATGGAATATTAATTAGAATGTTGGCAGGTATGTATGCGTAATAAAGGAGTCTTAAACCATACTTGACAATGGTCTTATTAATAACCTTACAATTGTTAACGCCTCTTGAAAAAACGCTCCTTTTTCCGCACCGTTTTATTTTTAGAGTCATTTTCTCCAAATGTTGTTACAATTAACCCATTTTAACCCATTGTCCTATTTAAAGAACAGCTGAAAAATAGCATGTAGAAATAAGAATTTGCTTGGTGCGAATATTTTGTCAGCTGGAATATATAATGGTATATATAAGCTTCTGCTAGCGTGTTATGTGTCTCACCCCCTCCTCCTCCTCCATCTGGAATCTTTATTTAATCATTATATTAGGGAGCATGGTTTATCTTCTCTTTGCGGTTGAAAATTCTTTCTGGAAAGCTATCATGTAAATAAGAAAGTATTATACAGATAAAGCAAAACTTTATAATCGGAAAGCACTTTTCACTATTGAAGAGAACACTAAAACATATAAGTGCAAATTTCATCCACTTTATTTCAATGTCCTGCGTACAAGGTAGATAAAATTTCTTGTACAGATTTTTTTTTTTTTTTTTCAAATTTTGTTGTATTTAGTTTATTTAGGTTTAATTAACCTTAAAAAATATAATTTTTCTCAAATTTGAGCAAAATAAATAAATTGGGATAAAATGGGTTAAATAAGAATAAAATTTCTCTAAACAATGACTGCTGTGAAAAAAAGGCGGGTACTAAAAGTTGTACGGTTCATAATGAGATGGTTGGCAAATATGCTTAAACGAACATAGATTTACAATAACGTTTATATATATATATGTATGTATTTCTTGGGGCTTTGCTAATCTTTTTCTGTGATATTGTCTTCATGAAATAATTTACCTGAAAATAAAATGATTATGTTATTTACCGTATTAAATTTAATAAGCTTTTTATCCTACAGGGAATTTGATTGGAAAAAAAATAACATATTTGATTACAGAAAAATAATTATAAAAAATTCAAATTGCAATATATTTACATGGATGACTTCTTCGTTTATTTAATAGTAGAATTTCATTTTTTAAATAAAAGAAAATTGTTCTTCGAATACAATGGCATTAAAAATGCTGAAAAGTTTGCAGCTATTCGATTTATGTCTTAAATATTTTATGATTGACCTTTCTCGTTGAATTTTAATGAGTAAACATAATTTAATATTTTTTTTAACATTACTTTCTAGCTAAAATATATTTAATTCCCTAGTTATAAAACGAATATTTAAGAGCTAAGATTTCTATTATTATTATTCACAAAATTATATGAATGTTGAAAATCTTAATTTATGTAAATTCTTAAAAAGCAAATCTTACGTAAAGTAAATTTTAATGTATTTCTCTTTAGTAAAAAGACTCGATGCTAGACTTCAGGCAGTAATTTTATAATTTATAAAATGATAATTTAGCTTTTTAAATTATAAAGTCTCTGTTCTATACAAATGTTACATGTCACTCGTTTGTAGCGAACGCTGAAGGAGAATCCTTGAAAGTTCATTCTCCTTCACTAAATAAAAAACATTTTGGGAATTTTCTAACAATATGTCTATAAAATTAAATTTGAGTCTAATGGTATTATTCAAAATCTTTAAGAAGCCTTTTAAGATGTATATTCTTAAAAATTTATGAATATTTGAAAAAGTTTTGTATTTTCCTTATACAGGACTCACAGTGTTCCAAAAATGCATTTTAAATATTATTTTGTCACCAATATTTAAAAAAAAAAAAAAAAAATAGAAAAGAAAAAAAAAGAAATTTTGACCGTTTAAATGCTATAATATTATATTTAAAGTGCCTGCTGTGAATTAGAGCTGTAAACACTTTGGCGACCGCTGATGTAGATTCACGTCATTTGAAAATCTGTAAATCCGCCAAAGGGCTTTTCCATAGTTGCTAACATTTTAATTTACTCCGGAGCATTTTTAACCCCGCCTTTAATCCGCACCACATTATTTATAGAATATTTTTCTCCAACATATAACTATGACTATGACAAAATAAGAAGAAATCAGTCTTAAGAAAAAAGTGGTATGAAATAAAGGCGGGGCTAAAAATACTCCGGAATAAATTAATATGTTAGCATCTCTGGCTTTTCTTTTGCAATTTGTACACTGTTAAAACTACAGGTGGGGCACCTTAGATTAAGGGTGCCGTCCTTTCACCTTAGTTAAGGGTGCCATTTTGGCTCCCTTAGGGGTGTCACCAGTGAGACAAGCTTTTCACCCCTAAAAGGTGCCATGTGTCACCTGTAGTTTTAACAGTGTACACTCTTTTTGCACATCGTACACACTTACTAATAATCAATTAGCTATGAAAAAATTTATAAATATAGTGTAAAAGTCTATCTTATAAACAAATTAATATATATATATTTAAAAAACTTCATACAAACAGTTTAATAACAGAACTGCTTTGTGGTTGTTAATTAATCATTGTCAAATATAATGTTTAAAATGTCAATAATAATGTTCATATATTTACAAAAAATTAAAAAGATATAAGTTTTTTGAAGTAACAGTGTAAACTATTGTTAAGATGAATCTTAACACTTGTTTTTTTGCTAGTTTGTTCTCTTTTAAAATCATGATATTTCAAAAATTATGCAAATCTTTTACATTAAATTTTAATTTGTTTCTTTTATTAGTTTCAGTATTTGCCTTTTAATTCAACTTTTAGTTACTTTCATCTTTTATTCCGTTCAAAACTTTTCTATTAAGTTTCTTGCTTGCCTAGCAAACTATCGTAGATTTGCAAAGCTCCTGGGCAAGGAGATACGTGACCATGAGATGATAATCTTTGCCCTTCAACTGCTCTGAAGGTCGCTGTTGCACGCGTAGTGTCGGCCTGGCTAATCAGCATGACAGCTACTTCGCCAATAGTTACGTGCTGTTACTAGATCGGCAAATGTGTTGTCATCGCTGATTGGTTAGTTCGTTTTTATCTGTGAGGTTTGTGCTAGCGCGTTGGCAACGTGGGAAGTAAAACGTGGGTGAACGGCGGGATGTTCAGTGATTTTGCTGGTGGACTCCAAAAAGTAAGCACGATGTAGGGCTAAGGAAGTGCAAAAACGGGGCTTTTGCCTCGCGTGAGTACGAAAAATTGGTAATATTAAGTGGCTGAAAGTCTATGATTCTAACAACTTGAAACAAAGTATGTTTGAAGCCGATTACAACTGTTTTGTTACTGGAAGTGCTGATACCGTAGGTTTTTGCGGCAGGGTAATCGATAAGTAACCTGTTTTGACGAAGTTTGCTGCCAGTGAAGGACCCTTGGGGACCCGCAAAAATGGCTGTGAAAAAAAAAAAAAAAAAAAACTTCATCACCTCTTATACAACGTAGATTTCAAATATGGACCCAGAAGAGTTATTTTCGGGTGATGTTTGATGCTCTGGTCCCAATGATTATAGTGCGTAGGAGGTAGTGCATTTACCGAAAGCGAGAAGTCCCACTGTTGTTGTTTATGTGCGGTAATTACTGAAGAGCAGACTGTGGTGTTTTTCATGTCCTCGAATTCCTGGATTGTCCGTCATCGACTGCTCTAGGGAACTTCCAGACGCCACCAGAAGCCGGAGCATTCCTGGTATATTATCCTGTCGGTAACATTTTTGAGTATCTTATTTATTCTCTCATAGTACTCTCCTACTAAAAGTAACTTGTAACTTTACTGAAAGTGGTTAAATTATTTGGTAAATGGAACTGTATTGTATGTAGTATTCAAAACTCCAGTTATGAACTACAAAATTCCTCTAAGTCCCGTAAAGGTGTTTTTTTTAACTTTTTTGATAAGACTCTTACTTTAAGTGTTAAAATGTGGACTTTAATTGACAGGAACAAAAATATATATGTGACTTGCTAAATGTTAATAATGAATGTTAATAAAACTAAAGTTTCTAATGTCGGTTGTTAGGGATAAATTCATTCTCATAGAAAGTATTTGAATGTAGTAATGTGATATTTCCTGAGTTTGTCCTTATTTTGTTTTAATGTGGAAATATGATATATGTGTTTCTTTATGATATTCTTTTGTAAAGGGATCCCTAGTTAAATATGAATAAGAATTAATTAAAATTTTCATGTTATTGAAATTTGGTGTTTGTGTTTAATTTTTATTATTAGAACTCTTAATTTTAGTGGCTCAATATGATATTTTTGTGTACTTATTTTACGATAATTAGTTCAGCTCGATGGATCAAATGTTACATTTTAAAATGGTTAACTAAATGAATACTAGTCTTATGGTAGTTTCTGTTATGGCTCTTGAATTGCTGCTTAATTTTAATCAACTTAAATATTTAATGTTTTGGTTTTTTTAACAGAAACTGCCATAAGCCATCATGGTCTTATGTTAAATTTAAATTTTAATGATTTGAATTTTTAGTGAGCGACAGAGAGCTGACATTCTTCCAATGAGGTTTCGACCTCCTTTTAACAACTTTAAATCCTGGGTAAAAATTCGGTTGCGGGCAATGTACTCTTAAGACTATACGATCAAAAGTTGAATTTTCAAAATTTAAGTTATTGCAAAATTGAAATCGTTTAAATTATCTTTATGGACAACCCTAATCCACCACAACAATGGTGCCGTTGTCCACGCGTTGGAAAATGCTTTCTCTCTGTTGCAAAATGTGTATATAGTTTGTATAATTTTTTTTTAATTGTGAGTTTTTTTTTTTTGTATATACATTGGTATTTGCTAAGAAATGGGAATTTGTATTTTAATTTATGCCTTCTCTGGCAGATGTAGAGACAAAATTTTGTTTAAGTTTTGAAAATGTTTGGCCTGAATCAAAAATTATGTAAATTTCAGAAAAACTGCTTTTTGTCGAGGGAAAGTTCAAAATTTCAATCCTGATTGTTGGCCCCTTGTCCTTTAGGTTCGCCTTAATATTGTGAAATGCAGTGTTATAAATTGTTTAGAGTACTCAAAATTTTGTTAATTTTTTTAAATTTTAACTTTAAAGCAAAAATTCTTGTGAAATTTATTGAGGTTTGAGTGTAGGAGAAAAATACTCGGTGTCACTCTGGTTGGGTTCAATTTTTGTTTTATATGTTGATAGAAAAATAGTACATTTTTTTTTTTGTTTGTTAAATTTTTTTTTTCAAAATACTTATAAACATGTATTTGCTTGGCTCAAAATGCTGTTTTGGGATGTATTTTGGTGCGGTGTGTGTACAGTAATGAGTTTCTGTTGCTCGTGTAGTTTTTATTTTGGGAACTTATTGCTGTATGTCACATAAAATTTTGGCTAAATTCCTTGCTTTTGGGTCAGTTATGACATGTTATCACTATAGATAGGATATTTTAATAGTCAGATAGAATTTTTCAGAATTTTTTTTTGTGTCATGTATTTGCATATTTTCACTTTTTGTTAAAATATTTAGTTCCAAAACCTGCTTACTACTTTTATAAACCTTCAAAATTGTAAATAGTTGCTAAAAATTAAAAATTACCCCTTATTTTAATTTTAATTGCTTAGATCAGGGTGATACAACACAGGTTGCAATAATTGTTCTAAAGGATTTTCTACCAAAATTCTGGTGTTGGGGCTAATTCTATGATTAAGTGGATGTTTTTATAGTGAATTGTTGATTTCCTACAAGGTTTTTGTTTAAAATAATACTTAGTAATGAGATAATGTCAAATTTTAAAAGTTAAAAGTCAGAAATTTAATTTTACCCTTTTACGAGTAAAGTGCTGTTTTTTTTTCAAGCTATGTTGTGATAGTGTTATAAAAGTTTGTTTGATCTTAGTAAACCCTGCTGTGTAAAGGTTGATTTAGTAGTTGTGTAGATATAGTTATAAATGTTTTGCTGCAGTTTGAGAGCAGTTTATGGCATAAACGCAGGTAAGTTGATGTTTTTTTTTAAGCTACCTAGGGTCAAATATTGAATTATGAGCTTGAAAATGTTGTTTTAAATATAAATTTAAGGCACTTTATATTGTTAGCTTTTGTTGGGGTCACTTTAGGATAGAATTTGGCTAAATTGTCTAAGTAAATTCTGTGAAGTAGAATTTGATTAAAGAATTTGGTATGTGTGAGTAATTCAATGCTCTTTTAAGTAAAGATTTCGAATGTTATATGTGTTTAAAATTGAAATTTTAGGTGGTTAACTGTTGCAAAAGTTTATTTTAGATGCCAGGCTAATATTTTATTAAATCTTAAGTTAATTTTTATGTTTGTTTAGGTGTTAAAGTGTAATTTCAGTCTTTTTCTTTGGGAAAATGATTTACAACATTTTTCGCAAACTCCAGTAAAAATTGTAGTAACTTTTACAGTCTGTTCTATGTTTGTTTACATATTTGAATTAGTATTTGAGGCATGTTTAGGAGGAGTTGTGGCTGACCTGTATTTACTCTGTGCGCTCACAGAATTGGTTTAATTCTGCTGGAGTTAATTATTAAAAGGAGTTAGAGGTCAGGATTGCACTTGTTTGCTCTGTCGTTTCACAATTCATCCTGGTTTGTTTGGTTAAGCTCTGAGTTGGAATTAGTTTTGTAATTGATGTTTGTTTAAGAGTATTGTAGATTTATGGACAATTTAGGTACCTTGTGTTTTGTGGAATTGTGTAAATTTGCAAAGAATTGATATTTGTTTTTGAGAGGTGTTCCAAAAACTGTGGTTTGCAAATAGGTGTTTCTCTCAGAGTTTTGCCAGATGTACTTGCTCTTACTACTTATAAATTTTGTAAACAATCTTTCAGATTTTTAAAAAAAAATCTTTTAAATTTAGGAAAATTTTGTATTTTTTATTAGTTAGCAAGCTTCAAAGTATTTTCTCTGTTTTAAACTATGTTTAATTAAAATATTTCTCAAAATTTGCATGTCTTTTTTTTGTATCAGTATTAGCTTGGTTTATGTCAAAAAAATTTTAGGTTAGATGGTAGTTTGTTCAAAATTTTTGGGTCAGAAATTGTGTTTATGTTTAAAATTTAGTACTTAGCATCTCTATTTTGTTTAGTGACTAAAGTTAGTGTTTAGGTATTCTAGTGCTTTTATTGTCTAAAGCTCTGTGTTTGTTACATCTGCCAGAGTGGTAACAGGTTTTCTGTTTTAAATGTTATTTAATGTGGTAGAAAAAAATGAGTGATAGCGGGAAATAAGCATTATTCGTGTTTTGGTAGTGGGTTTTCCCTCTCACCTTTTGTATGACTGTGCGAATTTTGGAGTCGTGTGTTAGGAAGTAATTTTTACTGCTAGTGAATTTTGAAAATTTTGAATTTTGAAAATTTTTTTAAACATTAGTTTAGAGTTTTGATTGGGTTATTGATTTAAAAAGAAAAAAAAAAATTTTAGTTTTGAGCAGATTAGAATTTTTGAAAAAGTAAATTTTATGTAACTGTTAATGTTAATTGTTCATCCATGAGCAGAAAGACGTTTCTGCGAGTGGAACCTTGGGACGTAAATCTTGCTGGGGGATGGGGTTTCTGTTGGGTTGATGTTGAACTTGAGGTGCCTTGTCCAAGCTTGATTTATTTCTTTCGTCATGATAAATTTTAGTATATTTTAAAGTTTTTTTTTTAGGTTAGGTTAGGATTTTTTTTTGTTTTTCGCTGGTTTCTTTTGTGGTTTACAGAAGGTGAGAGAGAAAAAAAAAAAAAAAAAAAAAAAAAGATTAAAATAAGATTTCCTGTTTTGTGCGAATTGAAAATTTTGTGTTGTTATGTGTATGTTTTTTTTAAAAAAAAAAAAAAAAAAAAAAAAAAGTTAAAAAAATTAAAATTTTCTGCTTTAGATGATTTAAAAATTTTATGTTTCAGGTTTATGTGTTTGTTGAAAAAAAAAAAAAAAAAAAATGTTTGTTTTTATAAGTATTATGCATTTAAATTTTTTTGTGTATGTAATAATTTCTCAGTGCATAGTACATTTAGTCGTGAGTGATGTTTGGTGAGGAAAATTTCTTTTACAAAATTGAATTGGGTTCCCTGCTTAGGTGTTACAACAAGGGTCTAGGTATTAATTGAGAATAAAAATTGAAAAATCTATATACAAAAAAAAAAAAATCGTAAAATTGTAAAAAAAAAAATTAATAATATTTAGACCTTGTTTGAAAAAATGTGCTGTATAGTGGTTAGTGGTATCTGCACTGTTGGGAGTCTAGGCGATAAAATTTGTTTGGTTTCTGACTTGTAATTGTTATTATGCACTGAGAGAGAGTTTTTTATATTTTTCATACCCTTTTTTGATATATAATTTTGTTCAATGTTTAGGCATTTGTATAGAATGAGTTATAAAAAATACATATATATATAATGTATTGATGAAAAATTTATGTATCTTGTATGTGTTTATTATTGTGTATTGTCATGTCCTTTTTATCTTGTCGTAGGGGATGCTCGGGATCTTCTGGTGGTTGGCTGTATTGAAATTTTTTTTTCTCCTGTCCTCAGGGTTTGTTGAAACTCGTGGTATGCTGTAGTGTGCGTCGAAAGTGTTAATGTGGGGAATTGTGGTTGGTCACTCTTGTGGTGAGTATATGTTGTTTTGAATTCCATGCTAGCTATGTTGTGGCTCGGTATGGGCTCTCTTGTATTAGAATTGTCTTTCGTGATATAAATTGCTAGGGTGACTTTGTTTCCAGTTACTATTGTGGAATTAATTTTGTGTCAACTGTTTATGTGTAGCTTTGCCTTTTTGTACTTGATCAATTTGGAAAAATTGTTGGGGATAAAAGAAATTTTTTTTTATTATGTTAGGGTAATTTTGTCAATAGTTAAGTTTTAGTTTTGTTTTGGCAGGAGGGTTGTTCGCTGAGTTTCGGCCGGACTCATGCGTTCATCTGAAAACTCGTAGTTTTAGCTGGCGGTTCCTGCTGGTTCGGGGATTGTTTAATGGCTTATTGCTGCTCGTTTTGGCTTCCTGTTTTCAAAAAAATTTGTGCAAATTTTTTTTTTCTGTTGGGGGAGGGTATATGTTAAGATGAATCTTAACACTTGTTTTTTTGCTAGTTTGTTCTCTTTTAAAATCATGATATTTCAAAAATTATGCAAATCTTTTACATTAAATTTTAATTTGTTTCTTTTATTAGTTTCAGTATTTGCCTTTTAATTCAACTTTTAGTTACTTTCATCTTTTATTCCGTTCAAAACTTTTCTATTAAGTTTCTTGCTTGCCTAGCAAACTATCGTAGATTTGCAAAGCTCCTGGGCAAGGAGATACGTGACCATGAGATGATAATCTTTGCCCTTCAACTGCTCTGAAGGTCGCTGTTGCACGCGTAGTGTCGGCCTGGCTAATCAGCATGACAGCTACTTCGCCAATAGTTACGTGCTGTTACTAGATCGGCAAATGTGTTGTCATCGCTGATTGGTTAGTTCGTTTTTATCTGTGAGGTTTGTGCTAGCGCGTTGGCAACGTGGGAAGTAAAACGTGGGTGAACGGCGGGATGTTCAGTGATTTTGCTGGTGGACTCCAAAAAGTAAGCACGATGTAGGGCTAAGGAAGTGCAAAAACGGGGCTTTTGCCTCGCGTGAGTACGAAAAATTGGTAATATTAAGTGGCTGAAAGTCTATGATTCTAACAACTTGAAACAAAGTATGTTTGAAGCCGATTACAACTGTTTTGTTACTGGAAGTGCTGATACCGTAGGTTTTTGCGGCAGGGTAATCGATAAGTAACCTGTTTTGACGAAGTTTGCTGCCAGTGAAGGACCCTTGGGGACCCGCAAAAATGGCTGTGAAAAAAAAAAAAAAAAAAAACTTCATCACCTCTTATACAACGTAGATTTCAAATATGGACCCAGAAGAGTTATTTTCGGGTGATGTTTGATGCTCTGGTCCCAATGATTATAGTGCGTAGGAGGTAGTGCATTTACCGAAAGCGAGAAGTCCCACTGTTGTTGTTTATGTGCGGTAATTACTGAAGAGCAGACTGTGGTGTTTTTCATGTCCTCGAATTCCTGGATTGTCCGTCATCGACTGCTCTAGGGAACTTCCAGACGCCACCAGAAGCCGGAGCATTCCTGGTATATTATCCTGTCGGTAACATTTTTGAGTATCTTATTTATTCTCTCATAGTACTCTCCTACTAAAAGTAACTTGTAACTTTACTGAAAGTGGTTAAATTATTTGGTAAATGGAACTGTATTGTATGTAGTATTCAAAACTCCAGTTATGAACTACAAAATTCCTCTAAGTCCCGTAAAGGTGTTTTTTTTAACTTTTTTGATAAGACTCTTACTTTAAGTGTTAAAATGTGGACTTTAATTGACAGGAACAAAAATATATATGTGACTTGCTAAATGTTAATAATGAATGTTAATAAAACTAAAGTTTCTAATGTCGGTTGTTAGGGATAAATTCATTCTCATAGAAAGTATTTGAATGTAGTAATGTGATATTTCCTGAGTTTGTCCTTATTTTGTTTTAATGTGGAAATATGATATATGTGTTTCTTTATGATATTCTTTTGTAAAGGGATCCCTAGTTAAATATGAATAAGAATTAATTAAAATTTTCATGTTATTGAAATTTGGTGTTTGTGTTTAATTTTTATTATTAGAACTCTTAATTTTAGTGGCTCAATATGATATTTTTGTGTACTTATTTTACGATAATTAGTTCAGCTCGATGGATCAAATGTTACATTTTAAAATGGTTAACTAAATGAATACTAGTCTTATGGTAGTTTCTGTTATGGCTCTTGAATTGCTGCTTAATTTTAATCAACTTAAATATTTAATGTTTTGGTTTTTTTAACAGAAACTGCCATAAGCCATCATGGTCTTATGTTAAATTTAAATTTTAATGATTTGAATTTTTAGTGAGCGACAGAGAGCTGACATTCTTCCAATGAGGTTTCGACCTCCTTTTAACAACTTTAAATCCTGGGTAAAAATTCGGTTGCGGGCAATGTACTCTTAAGACTATACGATCAAAAGTTGAATTTTCAAAATTTAAGTTATTGCAAAATTGAAATCGTTTAAATTATCTTTATGGACAACCCTAATCCACCACAACACTATGGTTTAAAAGCGTCAAGACATTTTAAACCAAGGTTAAAGGCGGTTTTGCCTAAAACTGTCTTGCTAAAAACTTGCCATCTCTGTCTAAGACTAAATCGTATATTAATAAAAAAAAGTACAAACAAAAACATATTATAATAAAAATTGAAACGTAATTTCTTTTTATAAATGTTTGAAACGAATTAAGTTATTATATTTAAGTTATTAAATACATTATTGATATTAATACTTTTAAAATAGTAAGTTATTTTTTAAGCAATACAAAGCATCATTTGAGAATCGGAACTAAAAAATCTAGATTTGGGGAATACATCCATAAATATTCATACCTAAATTTTTTTGTACGAGAGAAACATCATAAGATTAAAATTACAATGGATATAACGACATAAAAGTAAAATAAAGAATAACTTTTAGTGAACTTACCTTAATTTCAGGCTTTGCAAGAAGAACACTTAAAAAGTGGCGCTATGTTTATGTCCTGTCCATCCGCTCCGAGTCGGTGTTGGAAATGGAAATACACGTCACAGTGCGCATGCGCGAAATGCTAGTCACCCATAGGGTGCCATATTTCGACTCTGAGAGCCAGCGCAGGTCCACAAAATTGGCTGTTAGCTCATTTGGCACCCGGATCACATTTCCAAGCGTCTATGGCACCCTAAGGTTCCAAATGATACCGTTTTTTCACCCCGGGGTCCCAAACGTCACCGATTTGTCACCTTCAGTTTTAACAGTGTATGACCTTTATTTCTTAAAAATATACACAGTATTCATATTTGTACAACCAATATGCTATGCATATAAATACTTTGATTGAAAAGAGTATAATTATAATGTATATCCATTTGTAATATGAATCTGAATATAGTAAATTTTGTTCAGAGCCTGATTAAGGAGGAAGCACACATTATTTATACTTACACCGTTATTTTTTAATAAACACTTTCCTCCTATAAAAAACAGAAAATTCTCATTAAAAATTATTTTAAAGGAATTCTGGTGTCTAATAACGGTGAGTAAATTGGATTGTTTTACACCGTTCATTTTTTAGAAAAAATATTTCCTCGTCAAAGCGTGGAATTTCTATGACATGAGGTAAAAAATAATTGTAAAAATATTCCGGTGAGAGCGGAGATAATGTGTGCTTCCCCCTTAATCAGGCTCTGATTTTGTTCTGAAATATTGTAACTTGGAAGAATAACGCCCACAGGTGGTCCTTACTGTCAAAAAGACAAAAACATGCGGTCGCACTGCTAGCCCTGCCTTATTTAAGTAGCAATAGTATTTTAATTGTTAACCCCTTAACGCGCACTGTCCTCGCTGCGAGGACGCTAAATTTAAGATCCAGCTGCAAAAACTCATCCCGGAAATGTTTTAGCAAAAATTTACGTTTACAACATACCAGAAAAGGCCGGTTTTCTTAACCTTAAAATTTAAAATTTATTTTAGTTTAATTTAGTTCATGAATTCCGGTGGCAGTATAATTTAAATGGTCCGAATTGTCTTGCGCCGCAAAGGGTTAAAAAAAAAAAAAAAAAACAGCCAAATGTTTTCGTTTTGCTTAATACATTACATCTGTATAGTCTGGGGTTTTCAACACTCTATATTTTGAAGATCATTACTTATTTGTTGTAATTTTTCTTTAATTAGTCGCAGTAAATGTACGATAAATTATATATATGTATATATATATATACATATATATACTTATAAAATTTGTGGCATTGAACATATGGGATTATACGATCCCTGATATGGCCGAAAATTAATTAAGGAAAGGCGATGGAATGATCAAGTATGAAATGAAATTGTCTATAATGTTGTGTTGTCTAAATATATCCTTCTAAACAAAACTTAGCACTAAGAAGTAAGCGATATTTGTTGAAATTAAAAATATGTAATGTTCATGCAGACAGACAATAAAATACATAAACATTCGAGCAAGTGAGACTCATTAATCGACACATTTCATTTTTTCATTGCTCATTACTCATTGCTCATTCAAATTAATAATTGATGAATACCTCGTGACTGAGATGCAAGTTTTCACAGACTACCGGAAAGGCTGTACATCCCTTCCATTTTTAGGACACTTTCCACCTTTATTATTATTATTATTATTTTAGAAGCAATTACTTTTTTATTTATAAGTTTACTTATTTTATTATAATTGCTATCCATATGCTTATGTTTATTTTATGTTATTATTATTGCCAGTAAAAGATAGTGGTGATGAAAAATCAATTACAAAGGAAACAGATAGCTAAGGATTCTCGAAATTTCAAAAAAAAAATTAATTTCAATATGCGTTTGTATAATAAATGTAAGATTTGTCGAATATTTCGAAAAAGTTTAAATTTTGCCAACATTTTAAGATTGTTTGTCAGCATGTGATAATGAAAGTTCTTATTCATAAACACACCTGAAATGGAAATTTTTTTTCTAACATTTTTTGCTGACATTGTTCCTTGTGCTTTCTTCGACTTTCTTGTCATGTCATATTTTCGGTGATAACATGGTGATTCCTTATTAGCTGTTAAATTATAATCGACTCTAGTGGTACTTACGATTTTGAAACTTGCTTAAGCAAATCAGTTAGCAGACATCTTTTTGCTCCTGGTGAAAAAATACTATGCATTTTAAAAAACAGTCGAGATCTTTATTTATTATTATTATCATTATCATTATTATTCAATTTACAATTAGTACTAGCTTTAAAGTGTATCATTGTGAACGTTGTGAACTTAACTTTAATCAAATTTAAAAATAGCAAATTGAGTAAATTCGTGTTAAAAAAGAAATAACTAAACTTCTGCATAGCTGCCAACCAGTGTTGCCAGATTTGATAGAATTTTTATTCAATATTCACCAATAATTTTTAATTGTAGCGTTTGCCTAATCGCTTCGAAGATTAATCGTCTATCATGCGTATCAAGTATCATTTTTTGAAATTATTGCTGATTATTGAATAAAAATTCCACCAGATCTGGCAGCATTACTGCCAACTGATTCTCATTAAAATATTTCGCAATATTTTATTGTAGCATACTATTAAAAAAGCTGATAAAGGATTTCTGTTAAGAATTACTGGTAGAAAAAAAAGATGAGAATTTAGCAGCTTTCCATCAATTTTTTTTTTCTTTAGAGTAAAACCTCATTATAAACTTTTGAATCAACATTCTATAATTGATAATAAATATGAATTCAGGCAGTAGTACTAAAAAATAACAAATGTGTGATTAAAAAATTTTGATATTTTTTTTCTTGCTTCGTTTTCATAGCTCGTCAAACAAACGAGTTCTCTAACAATAATCTATTTATTGAGCTTAGTTACTTTCAGAGCTGCATAAGAAGCACGTACTTGTCATGAAGTATTGGATTTTTCGTCACGCTATTGATACTTTGTCCTCTTCTTTTCCAGATCACATTTTTCTTTTTTATAAGAATGTGGAAAAAGGGAAATATTGCATTTCCACTAATATCTCGGATTTTTCCCGAATACAATGGTTTGTAAGAAATGTTTTTATTTCTAAGAAATATTTTAACGGATTAAATAGAAAAACTTTCGAATCCTTTGAAGATTACTGAATAGTAACAGAATATGTTTATTTAGAGTTTTCTTTCGTATTAAAAAAATATTTCTAAAGCAGAATACTAACTTTTATTTGCTGTGTAAGAGAAAAACGGTACATATTTCATAATATTCTTAATCAGAAATATTATTTATTTGTATAGTTTTAATTAAAACAAATACCACTAAAAATTAAACTACCTTAAAATTCTAAACAAATTCATATTTTCATACTTTTTATTATCACTTTCGGTTATCTGCATACAACAGAAAATTTGTTATTTGGTTTCAAATTTTCGAGAGTGAATTTTTTCTATTATAGTATGTTTTATGTAGGATTTCTGCTATTCGTAGTTTTCATCATCACTACTCTCGTATAGTAACCTTTTATACATGTAATTGTATAAAAATGAGTTGGAGACATGAAGAAGTTCAGAAAATAATCTAAAGGTGAACAGACCGACATTAGGAATGTTGTTCTAACAATTTCAAATAAAGAATTATTTTAAACTTGATACAAATCGACTAAAAACTAAAAGTTGATAAAAAAGGACCCCACTGAGAGTTCCGTTAAATTGTGTTATGAGTTAGTAACAACTAAAATTTTTTTTTCAGATTGTCTAAAACACGTGAAGTCCAGTTCCTTAAGTGAAGTTTGTTTAACTTCACTTAAGTTAAACAAAGCAGCGAGCAGAGGACGCTTTATACTGGCCATAATTAGAGACAGATGAACTCCTCCCGATCTAAGAGACTTGCTTTATACACTTGACTACCAGGTCCTTCCATCAAGAAAAAGTGGCGAAGCGCAAAGCCTAGTGCATTTGAGGACAAACTCATAGCCGATGCTAAAGCTCTGAATGATGGAAGCATACTTGATGTCTCTACCGAAGTAAGGTTTGAATTTATCCTTGAAGACTTAATTGCAGACATCGCTGCCACGATAAACACATTAACCCTTTCAGGAGCGGTAGTATATATTTTATACTACCTAATTTCAGTTCTCAACTGCAAAAATTCATCCCAGAAATTTTATATAAAATTTTACTTTTTTACCTTACCTGAAAACATTCATTTATTACTTTTCTTCTAAACTTGATCTCAGACTCTGGCGGCATTTGATTTTAAATGAACTTAACCCTTTGCGGCGCAAGACAATTCGGATCATTTAAATTATACTGCCACCGGAATTCATGAAGTAAATTAAACTAAAAAATTTTTTTAATTTTAAGGTTAAAAAAACTGCCTTTTTTGATATGTTATAAACGTAAATTTTTGCTAAAAAATTTCCGGGAGGAATTTTTGCAGCTGGATCTTAAATTTTGCGTCCTCCTACCGAGCACAGCGCGCGTTAAGGGGTTAAATTCATTGCCCTTGAAAAGGTTAAAGCCCAAGCGATTGATTCGAGGATTAAGAAAGTCCTCCGGGAACGGTACTCTAATCTTATTAAAGAGCGCTGCAGGACTTATAGTTCGTGAGTTCGACATTGGTGAAACTGACATTGTAAGGGAATTAAAGCGTTCCAGCATCTCAAAACCAATCTAGATATTTTACTGTTTGGCATAGACCATAAATCATGCTTCCTCCTGAATCACACAAAGGAAGTTTATTATTTTTCCTCCGTAAAGAAAAGCAATGATATGATTGTGTTGGTTAACCGGAATTTGATGGTTAGATTTTACATAGGATAATTAAATTTAATTTCGTCTAAAGTTGAGTGGACTTCAAATGAAATACATGTCCATTTATGTCTTATTGTAGGTACACGATTACAAAGCGACAGCCTATTGCGTTGCGGCTGTTAAGGAAAAAAAAACACATGTAGTAGGACTAGGAAACGGAGCTTGTCTGTCCGAACTGCATGCAACTCTACAAACTAAAACATGCAGGGACGAGATTTAAAATTAATCAGAGACATATTCCAACCAAGAAACCATCCTAATAGTGTAATAATAGAAATAAATTAAATGATGTTCATTTGAGAGGATATAATTTAATGTGATTTTTGGCGTATAAATTGTCCGCCCTCATAAGCTTGTTTTCGAGAAATCTGTAGTTAAGTTTGAGTAAAAATGTAGTAACGAGAAAGACGTGAGAGGGGTCCTGTTAAAATCTGACAGAATCATGACTTTTACCAATTTTTAGATTCCATTTTAGCGAATTTTTAGACATTATATCTCTATTGAATATATTTCAAAGTTGAAATGGACAACTGATTATTGCATCAATCAACTCGTTTGTCTATGCTCTTTCGATTTCTGCTTGTTTTAGATTTCATTCATTATTTTAGTAAGGCGTGGTGTTATCGATTCAGACGTGGCTGCACCGATTATTAGCGAACATTCAGAATTTATAACTCGAAAACGAGTTGACGAGGGCTGTTGTTTTATGCATCAAAAAACATATTTGAATATGTTCTTCCGATTAATGCTTGCTTGGATTTTTTTTATTATTACAGTATGGGATGGTCTCCTGGTAAGAAAAGCTCAGGTAAAAAGGTCGTCAAAAATTCCTGTAGTGAAGTTGAGGACAATAATCTAGAATTCCTACATCATAACAGTAAAGCGCATTTCAATCTCTAATCACAGTTCGAAGTGAAAGAATATTTTTTTTCTCTTTAATTGGACCTCTGTAACTTCTACTGTTTCATGTTAGGATTGACAAAAACCATACCAAGATTCATTTTACTCTGCTCTATAGTAAGCCGAAGTATAAACGTGAAGTAGTATTTATTCACTCGAAAGTGTACAGGATGGATGTGCTTCTAATCTATTGAAGTTGTGTAACGAGCAAATACTCTTCTCTAAATCTGGAGCATATCAATGTGCTTTTAGAACAGTGCCCCAGGATAAAGTCCTCGTGAGAGATTTTAATGATATCTCTAGTGAAAATAACGACTGACATTAAGAAGAGTCGTCTCAGGAAAGAGAAGTATAAATTTTATATATTGAAGAAAACTTGACTGATTCAGAAAACTTGATTTATTGGCATGTGTAAACGCTACTAAATTTGATTGGATACATGTTTTGATGTTTCGTCATTGTTCTGAAAAAATCTTCAAATTATCCTTTTAGATTCGGAGTCACAAAGCGAACATAACAGGATGAGGTTTGCACTGTTACAAGTAACAACAGAGATGAACCTTCCGAATACTATTCGTCGCAGGAGACAAAGGGATTTGGTTTGGAATGAAATGCTGGAGATTTGCAGACTATAGATTTGGCTTCTTACTGTGATATTTTCCAGATCTCGGTATTTTATACTTGACGTCAACACTGAGTAAAAAATTTAGGTTTTACAGAAAATGCATTCCTGTTCTGTGCAGTGATTTTTATTGCATAACTGCTAACTTTTCAACTTCGTAAATAAGATTTATCGCCACTATTTTTAATATAAATCGTTGCTATTGTTTTTCTACGATTAAATATATTAAAAACTATTAAAGTTAAATTCTGGTAAAGTATCTTCCGAAAAATACAAGAGATATAATTGCTATGGTATTCCATGCATGCCAAATTTTACGATTTTTTTACTAACACAAAATTTTAGTAGAAATTTTTATTTTATTTAATCGATGAAAACTATTATAGAAATACTTAAAAGAATTCTACGAACATTTCTCGGTAGCCAAAAGATGTAAAATTTTGCACCTAAGGTAATGATGAATAGTCCTACTATCAATACAGAGATTCAAGTTCAATGGACTGAAGTTGCTCTGTCAACAAACGCTGGGGCAGACATAGAAGGGGGGGGACTCAAAACCCTTCTAAAACATTAACAGTAAGAGTACTAGGAGGCAAAACTGCACTCAAAACACAAATCTTTTCGATAACTTTGGTACGAGTAACTTTGTACTTATAGACTACATACGTCAAGTGTGCAAGGATGTTAACCCCTTCAGGTTTAATGAATTTAAGTTCATTTACAATTAAATGCCACCAGAGTCTAAGATCAAGATTAGAAGAAATGTAATAAATTAATTTTTTCAGATAAGGTAAAAAAGTAAAATTTTATGTAAAATTTCTGGGATGAATTTTTGCAGTTGAGAACTGAAATTAGGTGGTATAAAATATATACCACCGCCCCTGAAAGGGTTAAAGGCATATGGAAGCAGAATATTGCGGTTAATTTCGTGGTTCTGTCGAGTGACAAGAGCTCACCTAGCATGAAATCCAGACAGAACTTTGAAGATTCCTTTCTGCCAGACTGATGAAGACACGAAGGCATAATTGCCAACTTAGCTCCTTTTGGCTACCAAAAAATATTAACAGAAATATTTATTATATGTAACCAGTGAACTGTAATGGTTTTCACTGATAAAGTAAAATAAAAAGTTTCATTAAATTTTCTGGTAGCCAAAAAGTACAAAGTTAGCAACTATACACGCAGGTTAGAGCGTAGAAACATGCGGCTGGTGCCAATAGATTTGTAATAACGTCTATTTTATAATGGTATAGTTAGATTTTGCTTAGGGGGTCGTCTACATATTAAAACTGGCATCACCTTCATTTTTTTTCAATAGAAACCCCCCCCCCCCCAATTTTTTTAATAATTTATTTGAGTTATTTGGACCAGATCATCGCGGAAAATGGCATAGTTTTTATATTTTGCTCAATTTTTCAATGGAGTAATAAGCTGTCAAAGTATGGGTATGCTAATGTTAAATGAATGTGACAAACATTAATTCCTATTTTCCCAAAAAATTATCATATTCAAATGTTTTTTTTTCTTTTTTATGCGTTAGAATGAATTGACCCAAACATATTTCATGCATATTTTTGATTTAAAAGAAAATTCTTTGAATTATGAAAATTATTAATAAATTCATATTTGAAAAATTTATGAATTATGACCTATGCTAATTTTTGGGCGAATAGAACGGGCATCATCAAAAACATTGGTTTCCAAATTTACAGTTCGTTCCTAACATTATTTTTGAATTACAGTGATATTTCATTTTTTATTGCTGTTAAGTGGGCGTCATTTGTTATAATTTGTATTCTCTGTGAGTAATATCTGTATATATTTTGACGAAAAATTATTATAATTTACCTTTATGTTATTCTTATTGTTTTTTAAGAAACATTTCGATGTTTATTGTACAAATTGGCTTATTTTTATAAAATTATGGCAATGCAGGCGAGAGATTGAGAAAGAATTCCAAAAGAAATCAAGTCTCGCCTCTACATCGTTGAAACAATAATAATAATACAAAAAAAAAAAAAAAAAAAAAACACTAGTTTGCACATTCGTATTTGACTCTTTATGTGAGGCTGGTATGCATAAAACTCTATGGCATTTACTGATCGAATGCTGAAAACAAAACTTAAATGATTTAATTGCAAATATGTAAAACAATTTTGTTTTATAATGTAAAGTTTTAGAAAAATGCGTGAAGTTACATTGCAAGAAGGAATACACCCGATCCTGAAATGTCTTTGTTCTTAAATATTACATAATTTAACTCTTAAATATTACATAACTTTTCCTAGTTTCTCACTGCTAAAATTCTATTTTAACCCTGTTGTCCTATTTTTTGTGCTTGAATATTGTAGAGTTCGTACACCTCAAGTTAAATGTCATGATTTAGGAAATGCGATAAGGCGAGGATTATTGTTTGAAAGAGCAATACGCATTGAAAAATCCTTTCTTTTTTTCTTTCTTTTTTTAAATTTTATAATTAATACTTAGTATTTTTTATATATTTTTTTAAAACGAATTTTCTGTTTTAATCTTGTTGTGACATTTTCGCATTCGTTTACTGTACCGTTTGTAAGCTTTATGTTATTTAAATTTATCGCATGTGGTAACATAATAAAATATAATTTTTATTAAATGTTTTTTTTTTAATACAGAGCCAAATAAGGAAAATAATAATAATAATTATTATTATTATTATTTAGTTTATAAAATCTAATATTGAAACAAAGCCCAATATTATTTATTTTCGATTATTCTAATCAAGGCGTAAAATTCACATTTATTATGAAAATTGTATTTAAAACAAAGTAATATGTCTTATTACTTTTAAAGATATGGATCTTATACATTTAAAAATAAAAATGCAAGTACAGTAGACGACTATATGTATAACACGGGATGTTTGTTCTGTGCATTAGGAAATCATTTTATTGTGGGACATGCTTTATGAGACCATTTTTTGTAAATTCAGTCCAATACTGAAAATTTTTATTTTAATTTATTTTTTTGTTTTGTTTTGTTTCTGAAACAATATTTTACTTTAAAAAATGTTTCTAGTTCCTTAACCTTAGTTTGTTTAATTCTTTATAAAACTCTAGAACATATAAACAAGTGAAATTTACCGTTTTGATTGTTCAGGACAAAATTCAGTTATTTAATCATTAATTTGTTAAATAATTTGATGTTTCAGAGAAACGTATAAAGGCGTGACCTATTACTCAAAATAGGAATGATTTTGAACTGTATCTCCTTTTTATCGAATATTAAATATGTTTTTTTTCAAACTTTAGTTTAAATCTGGTTATCCTCATTATTGTATATTATATATTGTAGGTTTGTGCGCCTCAAATTAAATGTAAAATTTTATAGTAACGCTTTTATGCCGGGCTTACTGCATAAAATAAAAATATATCCAACAGAAGTAGATAATTTTTTTTTCTTAAATATTAAACCTTTTTTTTTAATATTTTTACCACTATTATTATTATTCTTTTATCTTGCTATCTAGATTTTTGTAATGAACACTGAAGGATTCATGTGGCTGATGCTATTTAAATTTTTACGTATGAAGTGACATTTCAAACTATTTGACATTTATAAGAATAAACAATTTAATAATTTTTTATTCATAAGCAAACACAATACATTTTATAAATTGTCTTCGTTGTTTGTTTTATAATTAATGTTTCTGTACTTGTTTTCCGGTGTGAAACTTAATAAATAATGTGTATTCTGTGGTAGATCATCATTTATTTTTTCTAAATGTATATACGGGCCCCTAATACATTTTCGCTTGTAACTCTATCAAAAACTGATTTAAAGTATATAAATAGGACTTTTTCTGAACCGCCTTGATCTCAGAATTTTGAGTATGATATAAAAAATAGGGGTTGCGATTGAAAAAAATGAAGTTGATGTCTGTTTTAATATGTAGATGGCCCCTTAAGCAAAATCTTACAATACCATTATAAACTAGACGTTATTACAGATCGATCAGTACCAGCTGCATGTTTCTACGATAATTTACGGCGAAATTAGGTTGGGGGGAGGGGCAGTTTTTTTTTCTGACTGTACAATCTGGACCTTTTAACGTTAAATCATTCGACAAATGTGTAAAATAACTTAAATTATTTCAATGTCAGAAGTAATATGTTCATGTAAATATACTGGTAATTTCAAATTAATTTCGAAGGAAACTAATGATTGGTTTTGCAAATAACAGTAAAGTTCTTCTATGATAAGATTTGAGCACGAAAAATAATATTTTAGAAAGCTTCACCCTAAGTAAAAACGGTATATTGCAAGCATTTCCAATCCAAAGATAAATAATAAATATTCAACAGCGTTGTTTGATATTCGCTAGAAGTAAACTGTATTTCTGTCTTTTTCATTTTCTCTTACCCATATGGTAACTTGGGGTTGTTTTTGTTCTTAAATTGAGTTCTTGTTATATTTATACGTTTTGAGGTCCCCTGAATTCGAAAATCATGTTTTTAGTGGTCTGTGTGTGTGTGTGTGTGTGTGTGTGTGTGTGTGTGTGTGTGTGTGTGTGTGTGTGCGTGCGTCTGTCTGTTATCAGCATATTTCAAGAAAAAATAGCATTAGAAAATCCAAACTCAGTATTCTAAATATGTATCATATAGGGATGCTACACTAAACTTTTCCATTGAGCGAGGAAATGGTTTGTGTACAGGGCCACCCTGAATAATTTAAATACGTTACGTCTATGGGGGAAATTGCAAGTAAATGCACTTTAAGATCTATAGGCTGCTTTAAACAGGACGGAATGAGCAATTTTTTTTATATGCATAAAAGCATATTTTGTGTAGATTGTGATATGGAAATCATTCATTCATTTAAAGGGCCACCCAAAATATTTGGATATATAGTGGCTATTCTTGGAAATTGCTGGATATGTAATTCCTTTTGTGATAGATGATTTTCCAGTAACTCTGAATTTAAGTACACAATATTGTTTATAGTGCATATTGATTATAGACAATATACAGGACTACCAAAATTAAGCTAAATGTTCTATTCTATATAATGTAATTGATGGAAGTGTTTTGCTACATTTTACTATGTCGACAACCACTGCTCTGGAAGCAAAATTAATTTTTCATACGCATGCTGTAAACAAAGTATTTTTTGAATTTTAACTTTGATTTTTTGTAGAATATTACGTTTTGAGGTGCCTTGATTGCAAAAGTCCAATTTTAAGCTGTCGATCTGTATGTATATCTGTTATCAGCTTACTTAAAAACAAACAACTTCAGGAAATTCAAATTAAATATTTTGAAGTCTGTATTAGGTTGCCATATAAAAATCTGATCAAGATTGGTAAGTTGGAAGGCAAATTAAAAACAACTTTGATTTTTTTTATATATATATATAATTCTATGCACTATAATTGAATGGGTATTTAAGGGTGGTGGTAGCCTCCCTCACACAGAATTACAAGTCGAATAAAACTGTTCCCAAACCTATTTTAAATTATTTTAAAAGTACATTGAGCTTTATTATCTTACGTTAATAATCTTAAGATTTAATATGCATTCTATCTTTATAGTATTGAAATACAGGGTAAGAGAAAGTCGTGTGAATGACACACCAGATTATTTTTTCTCTTACTGAAATAAATATAGATCCACATCAACTAAACACGTTCAGCAAAACCAGCTAAGAATACCTTTCAGTGTAGCTTTTATTAAATATTTTTAACTACCGAATGTGATTACAATAAGTCTTTCAAATTAACTTCATTTCAATAATAGTTTTTAAAAAAATTACTATGTATTTTTCATTTTTATATTTTACAAAAATAACGTTTTCTAATGTAGAATCCCATTATCTTCCCAAATGTACTGCATGTACAATTCTCTGATTAAGAAATACAAACCTGATAAAGCATTACTTCTAATTACATGTTTACTATAAGTTAAAGTAGAACATTCTGTTTTTTAAATAAAACAGAATGAATTTTAGGAGTAACAGTTAATCGACCAAATAAAGGTTTTCTTTTATACAGTAATCCTTTGGGTAATCCACGATGTGCAGCATTCTGTAGAGTGAATCACCTGTTTACTAGAAACAGTTTCGGAAATTTTTGTTTTGCAACCTAAAATACAAACATAATTGAAAATGTTTTCCTCAGGGAAATATATTATACGTATCACGTATGATATATATAAAAGAAATATGTTACGTATATATTACATTTGTGCATTTTTAGGCTATGAAATACAGAATATTTTAATTTGTTTTACTTTTCTCATCGTGTAAAATCGTACATGAATATATATATATATATATATATATATATATATATATATATATAAAGTAAGTTTTATTACTTCCTTTATTTACTTAATGTATTTTTTGACATTCAGTATTTTATGGAATAACAATATTACCGTTTTTTATGCAATTCGTTTGAAATATTTTCCCCATTTATTAAGGTAAAAGAAATAAAGTGAAAATAAGTATTCTAGAAAATATCACAGTTACTAAATAGGTATAGAAATTTAACAAATCATCCTTTTGAAATTCTAAGCTTTATTCCCGCTGCATTTTTTTATAGACTTTGTCCTAATTATCAAGTAAATATTTCCGTTTAAAAAAATGCGGACTAATCGGAGAAAATTAGGTTTTGGTTTGATAGGTAGATTAATTAGTTTATACATATATAATCGTTTGCTATAGCTAAGTCAGTGAGTGATTCCCTGTTGCCCAGACTAAATCCCCGCAGCTAGAAACATGACATTATGCGATACCATTCTTATAAGTTATTTTACAAACTTTGCCCCCAAAGGGGTATTAACTGGTTTGGAGACGACTACGGCGTTTTTTCTTTGAATCAGACACCTACAATACGCTCACTTATCGCCCAAGCAAACAAATTTTTTTTTGTCCTCGATGTATTTATTTAAACATTTTTTACCATGGTCGTGAACACACAGCTGTTCAAGACCCTTGTAGGCAGGTCTTGACTGCAGCTGTCTTCACTTCATAAACTTTCATATCATGATTTTGCAATCACTATATTTTGCAATTACTTTTCTACAAAATAATCTTCTTCGATTGTAAAAACAATGAGTTGAACAATTGTTTGGCCTAAAAACAGCCTTAGGGAAATTAATTTAATCATTATCTCTTAAATAGATTAGTTGGTAAGTTGGTTGTGTGGCTTAATACCGACTGACTACTCTAGGGTCCTAGGCCTATAAGTGTTTGCTCTCCATGGGAGGTCTTTCTAAGGGGTAGCCCGTATTTACTCGAGTTTTACAGAAAAATTTCTTTAAAAAAATTAGAAGTTAAATTATTTCTTCAGGAGGAAGCTAAGAAATGAAAAAAATATTGAATATTGAGTTATTTTGCAACCGCGTATAATTTAATTTCTGGCGCAGTAGAACGGAGTAGTAAGCAGATGAAAAAACTGCCGTTGATTTTCAATTGCACACAAATGCGCTGAATGAATTTCCTTAAGTATCTTCATATTTTTCTTTAAATAATTCAGACTATGACACGAATAAAAGATAAATATTTTTGCAGCCATACTTGACAACCATCTCATTATGAACCGTACAATTTTTAGTACCCGCCTTTTTTTTTTTTTTTTTTTCACACCAGTCAGTTTTTAGAGTAATTTTATTCTTATTTTATCGTAATAACATTTGGAAAGAATTACTCTAAAAGTAAAGTGAAAACAGGGACTTTTTTCAAAGGGTGCTAACAATTGTACGGTTATTAATGAGATGGTTGTATGCGTAGCTGTTGGACACTAAAAGAGCTTTCCAACGATTCGTAACAAAAAGTGTATAGACTCAGTCGATGAGAAGTTATTAGCAAAATTTGATAAAAACAATCCCCCTGGCAATAAAATTTTAAAAATCATTCGTGACGTTGAATTATTTCCATACCTGACAATAATCTAATTAACATGCCGCAGTACTGTTAGCACCCGCCTTTTTTCCCCAACAATTTGTTTTTTAAAGTATTTTTCTTCTTATTTAATCATTATTACATTTGGAGAAATATATTCTAAAAATAAAGTGGTGTGAAAAAAGGCAGGTACTAACAATACAACGGAGAATTGATTAGAATATTGGCAGGTATGTATTTCTGGAGATTCTGTGAACTTTTAAACCAGAGATGCCAATATTTTAATTTCTTCCGGAGCATTTTTAGCCCCACCTTTATTTCATATCACTTTTTTCTTAAGAGTATATTTTCCTTATTTTCTCTTACTTATATATTAGGAAAAAATATTCTATAAATAAAATGGTACGAATTAAAGCCGAACTCCGAAAAAAAATTAAATTCCCCGGAATAAATTTAAATATTGGCAATTATGATTTAAACTTTATAAATTGGACATGGGTGAAAGAGTTTCTGTCTGAGATGGAACACTCACACCAGTAATTTTTATCAATGATTTTTATCACATTTATTTTCTCAATAAATTACTGCTCATATGTGATAGAATTATTGTTAAAAATAATTGGTGTAAGAGTTCCGTCTTGGATCGGGAAATCTTGTACCCCTAACAGTGAATGTATAGAAGCAAGAAAGTTGCAGAAATTTTTTTAATTTGAGATAGAGGTTCGAAAAGTCTTATTTTAATCGTTCCTGAAACTGACAAATCGTTTAAATAGAATTAAAAAGCTCTAAAATAGTTGGAGTGGGGAAACGAAGCACTGAAAAATCATGGATGGACAAAAATATGTTTTGTAAATTACATCTCCAGTAGCTATGTACCGGGAGTTGTATTTTTCTAATTTATTCCGAAGCATAGTTATTACCGGCATTTTTTATACCTGTTTTTTTTTTTTTTCTAAGAGTAATTTTAGTTTTATTACAACATAGTTAAACATTGGAGAAAATTACCGTAATTTTGGGCGTATAATCCGAAGGTATGATATGTTATTCCTCCATCAAAAATTTTATTTAACAGAAAAATCCATTTTCTTTCTTTTTTGTTTTTTTTTTAAGAAACACCTCGTACAGATATAGCTCTATCCGTCAACTAAATTTTCTGGTGCAAAACTGACTTATCTGGACTGCGGATTATACACCGAAAATTACTGTACTTCACAAAAAAAAAATAGGTGTAAACAAAATGAGTGTACTAATAATGTTCGGGAATACATTAGGAATTTTGGCAACTCTGCTAGTACTCTTTGTCACCTGATGGTTAAAAAATAAGTTTTCGGTATGTTGATATGAAGAGAGCTACATCATTGCAAGTTAATTCGTATTATTATCTTTTTTTTTTTTTTTTAGGAGCTTTGGACTGTTATTATAGTTATTTTATCCTCATCTTTATAGACTATTTCTAATTTATGTTAAAGTTAGTTTCACATTCGGGCTAAAAATAAATAAATGAATAGATAAATAAATAAATATTTACTCCATTTTAGTAACTACGCACTTCGAAATACAGCATTTTTTAGGACACTGTCTGGTGAAACAGGTGTTTGTAGGTGTTAACGTATTCGGCCTGAAAAAGGAATTTAGTTAACGGCCCCCTTCACTTACCATCGCCGGAAGCCCGAGCTAATGTTATTCTATGGGAAAATTTTCTTTACAAATAACTGATTTACGAATACATATTTTTAAATTCTTTCACATTTGCATTGTTTTCACATTCGCAAAATTCCCAACTGCTAAATTGACGGACCTTTTTTAAAAATGTATTTTTTTAATTTTTAATAATTTATTTTGAAATTGCAAAATGAAAAAAATTCACATATTGAAAATTCGTATTTTGCAGCTTCAAAAAAAAAAAAAAAAAAAAAATACATTTTTTAAAAAAGTCCATCAATTTAACAGCTGAGAATTTTCCGAATGTGAAAACAGAATTTAAAAACATGTATTAGTTAATAAGTTATTTGTAAAGAAAAATTTCCCGTAGAATAACATTAGCTTCGGCTTCCGGCAGCGCTGAGTGAAGAGGGCCCTTAAATATTATTTTTATAAAACCTGTGATTAAATCTAAATCTAAATCTATATATTTTTTTAAAACCTTGAACTCATAATTGCTATTTCTAATTTCGTTAAAATGTGTTAAATGTTCACAAAAAAAAAAAAAAAAAAAAAAAACCTACTTTTTACTGTAGTTTAAGAACCACGTGACTTAAACACCGAACTCGAATTTGGACACAACTGGTTTACCCCCATGAATTAGGCCTGGATATGCGGCTGGAGGAGCATAACCAAAAGTGATGCAGGGCTGTATTATTCTAAATTCGGAATATGGATATCATTTCACTCATTCGGAATATCTCGAAGCATTCATATAAAATTTATTCCAAACTTTTTGAGAAGATTTACATTTTTTTTCAATTGACATGCAAAATCTCTGCAAATATCTGAGTGGCCTTCAATTTGATAAGACTACCGTGCAAACGGATAATCAAAAAAATATTTACAAATTCAGACTCAATATACACAAAAAATTTCATTTAAGCAATAGAATTGGAATGTCTCATTCAAATTGTTAAATTTTCAAAGATAATTTAATTTTGGTTCATGATCATACGTGTATTTTGTATTCTATTATGCATTATTACAAAAGAAAAAACTTTTCGTTAGTTATGTCTACACTTTCAATCGATTTACATTTATTTCGCTTTTTCTGCAAAAATTCAAAAGTGAATACTTCTGGGATTTTAGATGTTTACTATTATCACATTTTGAGTTCTATAGAAAAAAAAAACTATTTTTAGTATAAAAATGCATCAATTAGTGTCCTACATAATACAGATATGTACAGAGAGGGTAATTGGGGTAACAAAAACAGGTTATTATACCATAGTTGCCAACAGTTTTATTTATTCCGGAGCATTTTTAGCCCCAACCTTTATTTCGCACCACTTTATTTTTAGAATAATTGTCTCCAATATATAATTATGATTAAATAAGAAAAATTTACTCTTGAAAAAAAAAAGTGGTATGAAATAAAGGCTGGGCTAAAAATGCCTCGGAATAAATTAACCTTAACGCTCAGCA
This sequence comes from Salticus scenicus, assembly GCA_963930645.1. Taxonomy (NCBI): domain Eukaryota; kingdom Metazoa; phylum Arthropoda; class Arachnida; order Araneae; family Salticidae; genus Salticus; species Salticus scenicus. The sequence goes on from OZ005657.1 coordinate 256,301,583, forward strand.
TATTTTCCTATTTTGAAGAGTAAGACACGCCTTTTCGCGTTCCTTTGAAACATGACACGTATGGTTTCCAACTTACTACCTTTTGGCTACCGAAAAATTGTAATAATTTGTTTTATTTCACTTCATCATTAAATAAAATAAATCTTTCTGTTAAAATTAGCCGAAAGATAGTCTATAGTTATACGTTTTAGAAAAATAACATTTCATTTGCAGAAGAACAACGTGGCTCGATTTTTTAATGTTCCCTCAGAAGGGACATACGAGCAATAAGGGTTAAAATATTAGCAACTGTGTTATAGTTTTCAAAATTAAGAACAGTACCAAAAATAAATAAAATAAAATAAATGCAGCTGGAAAATGTTAGCAACAGTGATATGATATCCACTTTGATTTCACGCTAATCACTTTTTGAACACCGCTTACTTTTTTTTATATATTTTTTTTTATGGTAATTTTGATGTTTATGGTAATTTTGAATTTACTTTTAAATAAAATAAAAATATTTTAAATAAAGGAATATTAGTAGGAAAAAAGCAGGATACTTGCCACTATGAAATAATTATTGCCGTATTAAATCGTAAAATTAATGCTGTAAAAATATTAATAATTTTCATATTGAAATAAACCCATAAAAATTGTCGGAAATTACATCTCGATTTAAAATATTCATTACTTGTATACTTATTAGTATTTTATCACAGAATAAAGTTATAATATGCTTTATTTTTGTAAAAATATTCTTACATTGCGCAACAATGTCAAACAAAAAATATAAGGTTCATTAAGGAAAAAAAGAAAAATATATATAGCAATTTATGAAAAAGTGCATTAAAAAAAAAAAAAAAAAAAAAAAATAGAACTTTTAAAATACATTTTACAAATTACAAGTAAAGTTTTTATGTTTTATATTTTATCTTCTCTCTCTATATATATATATATATAAATATATATATTTTTACTTCAACCTATAACTTCCATTATATAAATAAACTCTAAATTGCACTCAATAATGTAAAGCATCTTTTTCTTCATACATGTCATAACCAGATATTTAAATTTTCTTTTAAGAGTGTTTGAAAAAGACGTGTAGTATTTTTTTTTTTTTTTTTTTTTTTTTTGCAGAGTTTATGCTTTAAGAATGAGTAGAATAAAAACTGAATAAAACTTACAAAAAAGTACGAAATAAAAGCACTGAAATTTCTATATCTGATGGCACAAAAAATATGCATTTATAGATTTTTTTTTTTTTTTTAATGAAAATTATTTATTAGAAAATATATGTCAGGGATGGAAGGCTGGTGCAGAACTCTTACCGGTATTTGTTTAAGGAATTTCGCTCCTATATATGGTTGATTTAAGAAGTAGAAAATTTTGTTTCATTGACAGTGGCATGAGTTCTGCGCGTGTGTTCCATCCCTGATATGTAGAAACGTTATAAATTCAGGACTTCTACAGGTGATTTTTTTTTTTTTACTCTTTTAGCGCCACTATTTCCAAAAGATAAAATTAATAACATATTTATACAGAGAAATCTTCAGTTTGTTTGCATAAATCTGTTATAAATTTTATGTTATGCAAATAGTGGTACGAAAACAATAATAATAATAAAAAAAAAAAAAAACTGTGTCAGAGCTGTTGCTGTAAACTTAAATTTTAAAAAGTGTGCAAAAATATTAGGCGCTGGTGTTTGTGTCATATTCCACGCCCATTGCTACGCTAATGTCATAGGGCTGGGGAATATGCCCTCCATGGGAGTCTTTCTATGGGGTTCTATCACGTACTTACGCAAGTTTCGCAAAAAAATCACGAAAAACGTCGTACTATTCGGCCGACAAGTGCAACCGAGAATCGAACTCGGCAACTCCCGTCAACCAGCTTCTAGAACAGAACCTCTCAGTTATTGTTTTATTCCCAGAAATTTTTGGAAAATTACTTTTACTGGAAAACCTAAAAAAAAAGTTTTGGCAGATAAATTTTCATTTTCAGTATTACAAGATGTAAAAAGTTTTCTAGAATTTATTACATTCGTCCAAAGTTATATTTAAGCAATTACACTCAATTATTTCAATTTTCGTAAAATATTATAGCTGTAATAGAAGCAATGTTATCTTCAAATTGCGTAATGCACTTTGCAATGCTAAGAATCTTCTTCTACGGCCTTTCCATGCTTATCAATTCCTAGTGTGTATTCAAGTAGTGAAGTGCACACCTAAAATAAACTTAGCAAAACAGTTTATTTAATTATTTTAAATGGAGGGTCGAATGGAACTACCATAATTTTCGGTGTATAAGCCGAAGGTAAAATAAATCAGTGTGACATCAGAAATTTTAATTAACTTTTAGAATTATTCTTTTAACGTGCATTGCCGTATATAAAATTAATATATGTAATCAAGAAAACTTTCTAGTGTAAAGCAGGCGTGTCTGGACTGCAACATATACACCGAAAATTACGTACTCTCTCTGAGCGTAATAAAAATCAGTGAACTGCATTTTCGTTAAAATGTAAAACAATAAATTATCTCATATTATCAAAAAATTGCCAACAAAGAAGCTGGCGGAAAATTATGATAAACTCCTTAGTACCACTCTCGAGGTAAGAAGAATTCAAAGTTATCTCGAACCGAGCCTGGAGTATGATTTTAACATTTCTTTTATGAACTGGAAAATCGTTTTGCATTCATACGCCACCTAGTTTCCAAGGAACTTATTTAAAACAGATTAACAGCTAAATTCCCGAAAAACCTACAGTTTTCCTTTCAAACTTGTAACTACTGACTGTCTTTTGAGAGTAACTTTCTAAATCAGAGTAAAAACTTATAAACCAACTCGAATTCTCTGCAACTCTCAATTCACGAATTTCCTACGAAAACTCCGTGAGGCCTCACAATCTCCTCCTTTGACAATAAAAATTTGGTACAAGGGTTTTAAATGTATCTTCAAGAAAATTTAGCAAACCTAAAATAACATAGTCCCTTAATCAGAGCCAGATTAAGGGGGAAGCAGACATTGTCTCCGCTCTCACCGGAATATTTTTACAATTATTTTTTACTTCATGTCATAGAAATTCCACGCTTTGACGAGGAAATATTTTTTATAAAAAATGAACGGTGTAAAACAATCCAATTTACTCACCGTTATTAGACACCAGAATTCTTTTAAAATAATTTTTAATGAGAATTTTCTGTTTATTATAGGAGGAAAGTATTTGTTATAAAATAACGTTGTAAGTATAAATAATGTGTGCTTCCCCTTAAACAGGCTCTGCCCTTAATCCTTCTTCCATCTACTAACAGCTCCAGTTTCTAAACTGCAAAACATCCCGGTACACAAAATTAGCAAATCCGTTCTTAAAATAACAACCAACTATACACATTTATCCTTAAACGAACAAAAACTCTGCTACACCTAGAATAAACTTTTAAACACAAAAAGCTTCTTTAAACCACTGGCATAATGCACCTTTTAAAATAAATTTTTAATACCAAATGCTTGCTCTAAAACATTTAAATAATTCCTTTAAATTCAAGATTCCCAATAAATTTAGATGCTTAATAGAAACTCCAGTGATTGTTTCAATGTAACTTGTAATGTAAAAAAAAAATATCTTGAAGGTTTTTGGAAAATTTTCAGTATGCCCTTTTAAAAATTTAGACCGAAAAACAAAAGTGCACGCGTTATTTTTTCTGCTTTCCTTAAATTTAAATCTAACATTTTCGAAAATGTTTTTTTTTTCTCGTAGTCTCGTTTTCACAGAAGGATTTACAATGCATCAAGACATTTATGGGCAAATAGATACAGTTTTGTAAAATATTTGAAATTGAAATTAAAAATTTACAATTAAAAATTATATAATAGATACTTTCACCTAAAATATTCTGTGGAATGACATTGATTATCCTGGCATGACATCTGTGTTAACGTAACTCCCCAAACAGCTATAAATTAATAATCGAATGATTAGGCAGGAATAAATATTACATTTTTTAGTTTAATTACGATCAAATTTACACTATTTACAATTACAAAAAGGTATGAAAACGGTATAGGCATTACGCCTGATAAAATATGCCTAAAAAAATATTAATCGTTCATTTTCGGATACCTCTCATCTCTCAGATTCAAAAATCATCTCTTTCTGTTCTCTTGACGGCTCCTGGGTCTGGAGATGGAGGGAAACAACCCTGATCTTTTCAGGAACCCCATAGGTTCCCGGGATTCAGGACCACACCTAAAAACTTTAACTTGACCAATCATTTGATAGCGAGCTTAGCGCCACTTGCCGTTCCACCTAGATGAGGTTGTCGGATGTCGGTAAAATCAAAACACAGCGTGAAATCAAGTTCAATGGCGTCGGCAATGCACAAAGAGCAGGCTGACATCCATATACTTTAACTGAGGCAGAGTCTTAACGGACTCCAAATCCAACTTCGACTTAACTGACACAGACACGTTTGTGGTGTCAATCATGTCCTTGACTGTTGGCACGAGTTTATCACACATCCTTAAAATTACTTTGCTTGAACAACTACATCTTTACTTCTGTAGAGGTTTCATTATAAGAAATTCTTTCTTTATAAATATCTTATCTGAAATAGGAAAAAAAAGTAATACCTAGTAATAGTTCGAGGCAGCCAGCGTTCCCAACCGTATAATATTATTTGCCAACCTTTCTAAATTTTAAATCAGGTTTCATACCAGTATTTTCTAATAGAAATACTTCATATTAATTTTCCTCGATTAAATAAAATTAAATTTGATATAAAAAATTTCTGGTGTGAAGTTTCTCGAAAAAAATCGAAGGTTTAGCAACTATGTGTAAGATAATTATCTTACGATAGCAATGCTGGATGCAGCCCTCATAAATTAAAGTTGGACAAGCTTATTTCAGAATTATATTACATAATTTACAATATAGAAGAACGTTTAATTGCGCAAATGCTTAAAGAAATTATTATTTTTTTCTTTTTTTAAACTCATTTAATTCAAAGCAAAATAATAATTAAAAAAAAAAAAAAAAAAAAAAACTTATGTTAGATATGTTAGGATTAGTTCTTAAACAAGCTTCAGTCTGGCGTGACTTTTAAGACCTTTGATGCGGTCTCTTTTTACCGCCACGAAGATAAAACTTGTGAGAGGAAGAAAAATCGGTAAAGTTAGATTTGTGTTTTTGTTGTTTGTTGTTTGTTGGTTTGATCCAAAAATTTTTAAAAATTAAGGAGGGTTTTTCTTCAGTATTGTAGACGTATCGTTTTCAAAATTGATTACCCAAGTGCTTGAGTATAGATGTGAGAAGTAATCAGAGCCTGATTAAGGGGGAAGCACACATTATTTATACTTACACCTTTATTTTTTAACAAATACTTTCCTCCTATAATAAACAGAAAATTCTCATTAAAAATTATTTTAAAAGAATTCTGGTGTCTAATAACGGTGAGTAAATTGGATTGTTTTACACCGTTCATTTTTTATAAAAAATATTTCCTCGTCAAAGCATGGAATTTCTATGACATGAAGTAAAAAACAATTGTAAAAATATTCCGGTGAGAGCGGAGATAATGTGTGCTTCCCCTTTAATCAGGCTCTGGAAGTAATCACTTGACTGGGGGTGTGCAGACGAAGTTTAATTTCGAAAACTTTTTTTACTGTTAAAAGTACTGTTTTCTGAATTCAGAAATTCCTGGCGGTGTTTCAACACTTGTACTTGAATCACATTTACATTTGTAGGATTCCCTTCAATGCCGATTAACATCTTATTATTTTTTACTTCTAGTACTTTAAACGGGTCAGTAAGTTTAGAGCCAAAACTTTTTTTCACGTTTTTGTGCTTTTGAGCTAAGAAAGTGAGTTTCTAAAAATATGTCTTCACCAATTTCTAATGCACTGTGATGCATATTATAGTTAAAAGCTTATTTCAATTTGTAATATCAGTATGCTTAATTTACTAAATGTTGGACCATTACCAGCTGCATTGGTTCAATGACATGTAACATGCGTAAGGCCAGGAGTATCTGAGAATAAATCGTTAAACTTTCTTAAAAATGCTTTAAACTCACGTTTTTCATTTTCATTAGAACACTATCTTCTAGATTAAACTGCAACGCAGGTGATTCAATTTTTTGAAGCATAAGTTCATCCTCATGAATAGCTAAAATTTGTTAAGAAAAGTCAAAATCTGTTTTGTTCTGTGTCATAAAGTCAATCCCGATAGTACCGGAATTTTGTAATTTACCTATTACAAAGAATAGCAAACGTTTTTCTATGTTACGAATTTCTTCTTTAAGGATAACTTTCCCTTTATAAAAGTTATTTTTAAAGTAATTTTCTTCAACTGTAATTGCGATTAAATAAAAAGAAAAATACTCTAAAAAAAGATTGATGTAAAAAAGAAGGCGGGTGGAATGCCTACGGAATGCTAATTTGAATGTTGGCAGGTATGGTTTAGCATTACGCAAATTAGACATTTCATACAACTATTTTCTAATAATAACTATATCATAATCACTGTACAGGGTTTCATTCATATGTAAGAAAATAATTAATGTGAAATTATACAGGTTTTTGAGTAACCAGAGCTTAATTATACTCCGTACAAATGATTTATATTTATATATAAACATGACATCAGTCAAATTCTTTCGACCAAATGTGCTAATTGCAAGGCACGTTTTCCGTAAAATAAATTACCACGTTTTTACCTTTGAGGTAAAATGTCCTCGATTAGAAAACGCAATTACTATGTCCCAACTACAAAAGTTATTCCTAGAAAATTTGCAACAAAATTTTACGTTTCTAGCACGCCAGATAAAGGTCATTTATTTCTTATATTTTAGTACTGTTCGTAAATTCTGGTGGCAGTCTAATTTAAATGAACGGATTTCACTTGCGGCTCAAAGGATTAAAGTAACTTATTTTTGAAAGGGCATTAATCCCTTAACGCGTGCTGTCTTCGCTGCGAGGACGCAAAATTTAAGATACAGCTGCAAAATTTCATCCCGGAAATTTTTTAGCAAAAATTCACGTTTATAACATATCAGAAAATGCTGTTTTTTTAAACCTTAAAATTTTAAATTTCTTATAGTTTAATTTAGTTCATGAATTCCGGTGGCAGTATAATTTAAATGTTTCAAATTGTCTTGCGCCGCAAAGGGTTAAGTAAAATAAATCGCAAACGCCTTTTTTGCTTTTGAATTTAAGCCAGTAGTTCCTCGTTTAATACTGGGGGACGAAAGGTGTCAAGTTCAATCCCAAGTCTTACTCGTAGTTCCTTTCGTTCGGCGTTTTTCGCGGTTTTCTCAGAAACGCATTTAAATACGTGTTAGGTACCCTTAGGAAGACCCTCATGGAGGGCATTTTATCCACGCTTCGGACGTAGCATAGAGAATTGGCCTTAATCCAAAAAACGAATTTAAGTAATATTCCCGAAATTGCCTTCGACTTTGCGCGACTGCCTAAAATACGTTATTTCTGCTGCCCCTACAAATTCTACTGATCTGAGACAACTGGTATGATTTTTGCCTGCCACTAATTTTTCTTAAGTTTCATTTTGTGATAAATGTACGTCGTTCACAGAAAAAGATATTTTCTCTTTCATTACTCTTTTCTAACAAGAATCGTTAAGCTCATTTAATCACAAAATACTGCCGTTAAAATATGAAAATCCGAAACTGCCAAGTCTCTCAATTTTGGCTGGAGACTCAACACCACATGCTTAATATAGTAATGTAAAACAACATCTTACACAAGAAATAATAACAAAAGTAACTAAGGTATCTTTACACAAATAAAAGCATTTCTATAAAATTTCTCTTTTTTAAAAAAACATATTAGTATTACTAATAACACTGGATACACAAATAAAAGTGTAAAAAATTAATAAAGAATTGAATAAGGTATATACATATTTTAAATCAATTCTGGGTCTTCGACTTTGCCGAGAGACTTCAAACCAGAAATTTTATTTAATAAATTTCATTTTATTTAATTGTGGAAATTTAAAATGAAATATTTCTATTAGATAATACTAGTATGAAAGCTGATTTAAACTTGATTGAGTATGAACCCTTCCTTCTCGCTCCCGTGATATTCACGGGCTGTGACCACGCCCCACGTGTATTTTTCCTTTAACATTTTAGTGTACATGAAAGCACCAGCCAGTACCAAACTATATATATTGTATTTGAAAATATGTACAGAATAAATTTATATATTATTCATATATTTATTTTCAATCTGTTTTATTATTATTATTATTATCAGAGAAAAATGTGCACTTTATAAACGTATCTTTGAAGAGTATGCGACCGTTAAGGGGTTAAAATTTAGAAATTTTCGCACGTAATACTATACGGTTTGCAACGCTACCACCATATGCCCTGGGATCATCGTACAAACTTCTCATAATGTTCCGTAACAGTTTAACAGTTTTATACGTTTAAATGAGTTGAAAACATTTACTCGGAAAAACTGGTTAAAAAAAAAAAAATAATAATAATTCATAATAGTTCGGAGCTATGTACAGTCACCCCAAAAAAAAAACGCCACCCCCCACCTAATTTCGCCGTAAATTATCGTAGAAACATGCGACTGGTACCGATCAGTTTGTAATAACGTCTAGTTTATAATGTTATAGTTAGATTTTACTTAGGGGGTCGTCTACATATTAAAACTGACATCAACTTCATTTTTTTCAATCGTAACCCCCCTTTTTTATAATATTTTTGAATTCTTTGGATCAAATCATCGCGGAAAATGGTATAGTTTATATATTTCGCTCAATTTTTCATAGAGTTATAAGCTGTCAAAATTTGGGGATGCTAATGTTAAATGAATGTGACAAACATTAAATCATATCTTCCGAAATAATTATGATATTTAAATTCTGTTTTTTTTATTCGTTAGAATGAAGTGACCCAAACATATTCCATGCAAATTTTTGCTAAAAAAACATTTTTTGAATTATGAAAATTTTTAATAAATTCATATTTGAAAAAATTATGAATTATGACCTATGTTAATTTTTACACGAATAGAACGGGCATCACCAAAAACATGGGTTTCCAAATTTACAGCTCGTTCCTAACATTATTTTTTGAGTTACAGTGATATTTCATTTTTTACTGCTGTTAGGGGGGCGTCACTTGTTATAATTTGTATCATCTGTGAGTCAATATTTCTATACATTTTGACGAAAAACTATTTTAATTTACCTTTATGTTATTATAATTGTTTTCTAAGGAACATTTCGATGTTTATTATACAAATTGGCTTATTTTTTATAAAATTATCGCAATGCAGGCAAGAGATTGGGAAAGAATTCCAAAAGAAATGTAGCCCCGCCTCTATATTGCGGAAACAGTATTAAAAAACCTAGTTTGCATACTCGTATATGACACTATATGTTACGCTGGTATGCATAAATGTCAATGGCATTTACTACATTGAATGCTGAAGACAAAATTTAAATGATTTAATTGGAAGCATGTAAAATAATTTTGTTTTATAATGTAAAGTTTTAGAAAAATTCTGTAAAGGCGTGGCTTTCGTTGAAGAAGGGAGTTTACTCGATTCTGAAATGTTAAGTCTTTGTTCTTAAATATTACATAACTTTTTCTAGCTTCTCACTGCTAAAATTCTATTTTATCCCTTTTGTCTTTTGTTTTTAACTTGAATATTCTAGGATTCGTGCACCTCAATTAAGTATCATGACAGTAAAAAAACGCGGTAAGACGAGGAATATTATTTGAAAGAGCAATACGCAGTGAACAATACTTTTGTCTTTTCCTTTTTTAAAATTAATATAATTGATTTTTATTAATTTTTATCAGAATTTTTAAAACAAGTTTTCTGTTTTAATCTTGTGAAATTTTCGCATTTGCTTACTCTACCGTTTATGCTATTTAAATTTTATCGCATGACGTAACATAATAAAATATAAAACTTCTATTAAATGTTTTTTTAATACTGAATAATAAAGTGGTATTTTTTTTTTCTTTAAGTTTTAAAATCTATTATTGAAACAAAGTGCAATATTATTTATTTTCTATTATTCTAATCACGGCGTAAAACTGTCGTCACATTTATTACGGAAAAAGAATTTAAAACAAAGTAATATGTCTTATTACTTTTAAAGATATAGATTTTACACATTTATAATTAAGAATTCAAGTACAGTAGACGATTGCAGAACGGGGAATATTCGTTCTAGGCAATAGGAGACCGTTTTTTCCATATCCATATTTATTTTCATATGAATATGCACAATAATATGAATATACACTCTTTCTAGTGAAAAAATTTGTTTCATACTATTTTGTTTATATAAATATGAATATAAGGAATATTCTTAAGAAATATCGTAACACACAAATTGTGAAAGAAACGCCCACTGGAGGAGTTACAGATTTCCAAATGACGTGAAACTACATCAGCAGTCGCGAAAATATTAAATATCCTTTCTCAGATTTTAGTTTAAATCTTGTTATGTATATTTTTGTATATTATCTATTGTTGGTTTGTACGCCTAAAATTAAATGTAAAACTTTATAGTAACACTTTCATGCGAGGCTTACTGTATAAAATAAAAATATACCCAACAAGAAGTAGATAATAATTGTTAGTTAGTAGATTTTAATTGTTTTTAAATATTTTTTTTGTTTTTTAAATGTATTTTAACTTAAATTTTTATCTCTTAAATAAAACAGTTTTTGCTTTTAAGATGTAGATAATTCTTTTTCTTAAATATTAAACACCTTTTTTTTAACTGCTATTAATATTATTATCATTATTACTACTGTTCTTTTACCTTGGTATTTAGATTTTTGTAATTAAATATTGTAGGGTTCATATCATTCAAGCTATTATTTTTCTTCGTACGAAGTGATGTATTTAACTTTCAATAATAATGTTTAATAAATTTAAACCAATAAAAATATTTTAATTCATAAGCTAATAAACAAAATTCTGCAAATTTGAATCGTTTTTTATTTTATAATAAACATTCCTGAACTTTTTTTCCGGTGTGAAATTTTATAAATAATGAATATTGGGTAGTTGATCACGATTTATTTTTTCTAAATGTATAGACGGTCCCCTAACACATTTTCACGTGTAACTCTGTTTAAAATTGATTTAAAGTCTATAAATAGGTGAGTTTTCCGAACTGCCTTGATCTCAGAAATCTGAATATGAGGTCAAAAATAGGGGTCGTCATTGAAAAAAATGAAGTTTATACGTGTTTTAATATGTAGATGACCCCTTAAGCAAAATATAACTACACCATTAAAAACTAGACGTTATTACAGATCGATAGGTACCAGCCGCATGTTTCTACGATAATTTACGCCGAAATTGGATGGGGGGGTGGCGTTTTTTTTTTGGGTGACTGTACAATCCGCACTAGAATTGTGACTTGGAAAAAACTAAGCCACCACTGGAAATATTAAAGCAGCTTTCACAACTTCTTATATTGTGAATACCAATATTATCAAAATAAAATTTCTTTATATAGTTTTCGTTTTTTGCAATATATTAAAAAAAAGTGTTATAAAAAATTATTGGTTTCCAAAACGTATAATACAAAGCATGCTTTCCAACATTCTAATCAACATTCCGTAGTATTGTTAGTACTGCCTAATTTTCCATACCAGTATATTTTTTACAGTAATTTTCCACCAAATTTAACTACGATTAAACAAGAAGAAAGACACTCTAAAAAGAAGACTGGTAAGGAAAAAAAGGCGGGAACTACAGGAATACGGAATATTAATTACAATGTTGGAAGGTATGATGATACAAGAGGACACCTGGGTTAATTTATTTAGCTCGTGTACAGTGTCTACAAATATAAATCGATTCCCAATTAGATCAACGGAAATTTGAAATTCAAATTGATATTATAAATCCCAGATGAAGTTAAAACAAGTTGTTAAATGTCATATGTTTTTCTTTCCGACTTTTTCTCACATTACAAATATCTGGAGCTAAACTTAACAACTCTCTCTCATAACGCCACTGCCGTCACTCCCAATGATTGCTTACAATTTCGCGACAGCATGCTGTTGTCCTGTGGGCGTTATTCTCTAAATTTACAATATTTCAGAATAATATTTTCGTGATTTACATTTATATTACAAATGGTTACACATTATAATAATATTCTTTCTTATCAAAATACTTGTATCCATATTATATTTGATTAAAAAACTATGATTATTGGCTATATTGTTAAATATATATATAAAATATAACACACAAATTGCTAAAAAAACGCCCACTGGCGGGGTTTCAGATTTTCAAATGACGTGAATCTACGTCAGCGGTCGCGAAAGTGTTAATACTATTATTTTATTACATAAATTACATTATAGATTATTCAATCAATGAAGATAAATTATAAAATTACTTTTTAATATATTATTTTACAAAAGTGAACATTCTATTTATACACTGCTACTTTGCTATTTAAATCCCTATAATACGTTTACTGGCATTAAACTGATAATTAATTGTAGGAATAAATGTAATTTGTATTTAGACTCATATAATACATTATAAACTATGAATGCAGAAGTTCTGAACATTTCACATGATCAGCAAATATAAATGTGAACCTTCTACATAAGTGCATTAAATATAAATCCGTAAACATATGACATTTCATTATGTGATTAATTAATGGGTATTAAAAGCGTGTCGTTTCCTGCATGATAAATACTGCGCTTGATATTAATGGAAAGTTTTCGACGCATATATTAATCTTTTCTAAATATACTCCTTCTAATCGAGAAAGTTAGAGATGAATATGATAGCGAAAGTTATTCTAATATAAAAATTTTAGTTTCTAATAACATTTAAATGAAATTAAAATCAGTTGTTTAATATTAAAAACGAATTATGCTAATGCGTTTTTATAGGAGTAAATATGACTAGTATTAACGTGTATTGAAACTGAATTAAAATATTAATAATAAAATTGTTTAAATATAATATGAAGTTAAACATACGTCTTTTACATTGCACATTGCATTTGTTATTCAAAAACATCTTCGTATAAAAGAAAAAAGCATTGAAACAGCACCTCAAATATTTTTCTTTGGCGTTTCTGACGTAGTAGTTTATTCGGGTATTAATATTCCAACGCCAAGTCTTCTGTTATTATTCACTTATTACTTTTCTTCTAATCTTGTTCTCAAACTCTGGTAGCACTTGATTTTAAATGAACTAAATTCATTGCCACTGAAAGGGTTAACTTAGAAGCACGAAATTATCAACATGCACATTCAAGTTGGCCCTACAGTATTGCTGTTATAACACTATCTGGAGTGGAGTTGCAGCGCAGCCACTCAACTCCTTCCTTCCGATCCTCTATGTGCGCAATTTCTCCTGCCGCGTCATCCCTCCATGATTTATCTCAAAGCATTAAAATAAATAGTCTAATTGCACAAACTTTAAGAATCTTAACACTTTTGCGACCGCTGACGTAGACTCCCGTCATTTGAAAATCTGTAACTCCACCAGTGGGTGTTTTTTTCACAATTTGTGTATTTTTTATTACTTAAGAATATACCCAATATTCATATTTTTACAATCAAATATACTGTGGATACAAATACTTTGATAAAAAGGAATACAATTATAATGTGTATCTAACTATAATATAAATGTAAATACAGAAAATATCAGGACTGCCAACCATCTCATTAATAAGCGTAGACTTGTTAACGCCCCTTGAAAATACGCCCCTTTTCCCACACCACTTTATATTTAGAGCAATTCTCTCCAAATAGTGTTACGATTAAATAAGAATGAAATTACTCTAAAAATTACTGGTGTACAAAAAAAGGCGGTGACTAAAAGTACTACGCTTCATAATGAGATGGTTGGCAAGCATGAAATATTGTTCTGAAATATTCTAACTTGGGAGAATAACGCCCACAGGCGGACCTTATTGTCAAAAATACAAAAGCATGCGGTCGCAAAAATGTTAATGAACCAATAACATTCTGTTTTTTTTTTTTTTTTTTTTTTTTTTTTTTTTTACAAGAGAAGTAATTTAAAGAACTCTTTTATGTAATCAATAATGAAAGAAAATACATATAATAATCATACTTTTAGATATGAATCTTTAACTCGTACGTGTACTTAAGAAGAAAATATTCATTTCCCTTTACTCTCATAATTACATACATCCAACTACTTCTGTAGCAGAAACATAGTAAATGCACATCTGACAACAATCTGATTAATATTCCGTAAAATTTTTAGTCCCCCTTTTGTTTTTTACGCCAGTCGTTTTTTATTTATTTGTTAGTTATTTATTTTTCGACTTATTTAATCGCAATCACATTTCAAGAAAATTACTTTAAATATCAAGTGGTGCGGAAAAATGGTGGTACTAATAATTATATGGAATAAGATGATTTAGTAAGATTTTATAGATATGGTAAAAGGTTTATAATTTCCGATTGAATCGTTATTTTATTAACACTCAAAAATCTTTTCAAATATGAAATTTGATAAAAGTCTTATTTAACCCTTTCAGTCGCAGTGTTCCTGCTGATGGAACACCTAAAGTGATTTATTTATTAAATTATATATTTTTTGAATTTAATAAGGTTTACTTACAGATATTTCAAACCGAAAATTTCTCGAAAAGGAACAATGCTAATTTTTTATTTTTTAAATATTTATGATCAGCTATGTGTCTAAAAGCCATTTTTAAAATTAGTTTAGTAATTTTTAAAATAAATTAAGTAGTGAACGTTAAAGGGTTAAACGTCTTTGGTCCACAACTAGCCAATACGTTTCGCTCTCTAAGCTGATAAATGTGAAATGTCGCGTTATCGATTGTCGCCAAAGATGTTTGGAATTTTTTTTAATGTATCCAAAACTTGCATGATTACAAGCTAGTACCACTTAAAAAGAGTCCTCTACGCACACACGGAAGTGACAATTCATCAGGCTGAAATTTCGAGCTTAGAGATTTGGCCTTAATATAGTTTAAAAATACCACATTGAAAATAACATTAAAAATACCACTGCGTAAAAACAAATATAAAAAAAAGTAAATAAACTAGTGGATCTGCAGATCAGGAGCCTCAACGTCCTATTTGCATCAGACATTTTTCAATAGGTCATTTTTATTTATTCCTTATTATATAATAGTATATATTGATTCGATCAACTTATTACCATAATCAGATACATTCCTGAGGGGGGCGGCAGCCCCCCTCAACCCCCCGCTGTATCTCTCTTTGTATATCATATAAAGTGTTACGGAATTGTAAATAATTGCATTTATATTTGTATAAATTTTTTCAAAGAGGCTTAGTAAGTCGATAAAATGCTAATTTTGTGCATTTCTAGTCGTTTTAGCGTTAAAATAGCCTAATTTTCCTTTAAAAACGCATTAAAAAGCACCATATAAGGGAAGAAATGGATTTGGCGCCAAATTTGGCGACTGTTTCCCTCCTTGGCGATTTTTTTGGCGACCTTGGCGAGAAAATCCTTATTAGGGATATACCAAATATGGAAGCTCTAATCTCATTGGCTGATGAGATATGATAATTTTCCAGAACAGTCTGTGTACGATAGAATAGTATAAAAGGAGCATTTTTTTAGCCAAAGTGGCCAATCTCAGATCTGTGTCAGTTTCGTCAAATGCTTGCTTTGCTTTGAGCCTCTTTGAATGAGACTTGCTTTATGTGTTATTGATAAACAGTTTGTACTGTTGTTTTGCTGTTAACGGCTGTTTTTTAAGCTATGCTTACTGGCTGAATTGAAGCTGATACTTGGTTTATAGACCTGTATTTTTCTGGAACTTTCTGTGAATAAATCACTGAATTTTTGCAAGTTTCGCCTTTCATTCTCGGACAACTTACGAACCCCCAAGTACGCAACAATATGTATTCTTAATAAACGACGGTCTTGTATTATTTCCCTGAAATTCATAAATACCAAATTTCATACAAAAAAAATTACATAGCATATCGGAAATATTTTACGTAACCTATAAACTAATTATCAATTCTATGCCCACAATTTTCAACAGGAAAACATGCTTTTAAAATTCTAATAAAATTTCATTATATTTGATGGGGTGTAACCATGTTAAAATACACTTTTAAGAAATGCCGACTATAGACCGTAATAGTTCGAAATTCCTTTATGTATCCCGGAAAAGTAGCCACAGTCATTATAAACGCCAATAATAAGAATAAACCAAATTAATTATAACTCATTAATTTTTCAAACTAATTTGACATCATTTGGATGATTACAGTACATACTCGGAATTATTTTGTGTGGTCTCATAAATTATTTAGTCTATACATAACCTTTTTTAAGAGCAAACATGTTTTTAAGCATTTTTATAATGTATGTTAACTTTATTAAGTTCAATTCAGCATAAATGCATTAAAGTGCACGCTTAATTTAAAAATTTGTCCATAGGCTCTAATGTTACGAAATTCTTTCGTGTGTCTTTGTAAACGAACCATAAACATTGTATACACCAGTAAAAATTATTCAGCTTATTTTGCGTTTAAAATTAATAATTGTTCCTAATGTAACATCGTATGGATGACTAAGTGACATTGTCAAAACACTTTTGTAAGGTCCTGTACATTAATTAGAAAGCTTAAGAGCACATATTTTCCTCAAACAACATAAGTTTAAGCATCTTACTCACGTACTCTAGTTTCATTTTCTTCATTCCAAAGTAATAATATTAAAATGCGTTTAAACGAAATTCACCTCATACGCCGTTAAGTTAAGAATTTTGGCGTGTCCCTGTACACAGTTTATAATAAATATAGCAATAAAAATTATACAGCTACTTATATGCAAAGCTGGTACGTGTGCGCCAATTTGCAAGTCAATCGAAGGATTTTTGCGGCCGCTCTTGCGGTACATATAAATTCTTCCTATAGGCCGTAAGGATAAGAAAAATTTTGGCGTGTCCCTGTACACGAACAACAAATGGAATACACACCTAACACTATACAGCTAATTCCGTTGGACTCATGAATATGTGTACAAAATTGCAAGTCAATAGCGTTTTTTTTTTTTTTTTTTGTGGCCGCTATCGCGGTACATACAAATTCTTCCCATAGGCCGTAATGATAAAAAAAACTTTGGCGTGTCCCTGTACACGAACTACAAATGGAACGCACACCCAAAACTATACAGCTAATTTCGTGGGGATCATGAACATGTGTACAAAATTTCAAGTCAATAGCGTGATTTTTGTGGCCGCTATCGCGGTACATACGAATTCCTCCCATAGGCCGTAATGATAAGAAAAACTTTGGCGTGTCCCTGTACACGAATTACAAATGGAATACACACCCAAAACTACACAGCTGATTTCGTGGGGCACATGAACACGTGTACCAAATTGCAAGTCAATAGCGTGATTTTTGTGGCCGCTATCGCGATACATACAAATTCCTCCCATAGGCCGTAATGATAAGAAAAAATTTGGCGTGTCCCTGTATACGAACTACAAATGGAATACATACCAAAAACTATACAGCTGATTTCGTGGGGCTCATGAACATGTGTACCAAATTTCAAGTCAATAGCGCTAGTTTTGCGGCCGCTATCGCGCGACAGACAGACAGACAGACAGACAGACACAGCCCAAAACCGTTTTGAGTCTCAACAGAGGGCCTCCACTGACGTTTCGGCAATAATCAGAGTTTACACATCTTAATACATAATAAGGCTTGTATTTACCACTGAAAAGCTTTGTATTCTTTAATCATTTTTCTGGCGACCACAGGAGCTTCTGCGCAAATACTGACTCAACAAGCCCAGTATTAAAATGGGGGTGATTGAGGGGAAATAGTGATAAGGGAATGCCAAACGACGGAATGTTTACCAAATCTTAACCTGTCTGTCATTTTAGAACCTCTCCAAGCCATTGGACTCATCCTCAAATCTAGTTTTAAGAAACGTGGTTACACTATACTTTTAATCGTTTAATAAGGTAAAGCTAGGAGAGATGCCGTATTAGGATAGATTGTGTACGTAAAGGATCACAGGGAAGGAGTAGAGTGTGAGCACTGCCACTCCAGTTAGTTACAAAACGGTAGTAGTACAGTGCCGACTTGAATGTGCATATTGATTGTTTTGTGCGTCTAAGATGAAATGTAATTATTTTATTTAAACATGTGATCCAGAGTTGTGAAGTTTTAAAATTTATTCTGGAGCATTCTTAGCCACGCCTTCTTTTCGAGCCAGAATTTCTATAGAACATTTTTCTGCAATATCAGGATGATGATGATGGGCCACATTTTTCCCCTGAATCTTCCACCAGTACTTTACTTTCGGAAATTAAATAGTACATTTTAACGATTAATTCAGCAAAAAATATATATAAATATACTGGGGGAAGAATCAGGGGGAAAAGGCGGGTCTGTAGCCACCCTGCATATGTGACAACGATTAAATAAGAAGAAACTCATTCCTAAAAATTACTGGTATGAAAAAAAAAAATAGTGCGTGGATAAGAATGCTCGTGAATAAATTACATAACTTGGAAACTCTGATATTATCTAGCAACCAGAGCTCGAAACTCCACATTCCCTCAGGACGCTTTCAAAGATGAAAAATTTCCACATTTTTTGATACCAATATTTTTATACGAAAGCTTTGCTGTATGTTTATAGTAATGCATAGCTGTCAATATTTTAATTTATTCCGAAGTAATTTTAGCCCCGCCTGTATTTCGCACCACTTTATCTATACAATTTTTTTCTCTAATATATAACGCCGATAAAATAAGAAAAAATTTCTCTTAAAAAATAATTGTTACGAAATAAACGCGGAACTAAAAATACTCCGGAATAAATTAAAATGTTGGCAGATATGAGTAACGTACTTGATTAAATAGGATGGAAATTATTGTATAAAAGAAGTGGTAGGAAAAGGAGCGGAAGTTTCTCATCCTTCAAAGTGTCCTGAACAAAAAGCAGAGTCTTCGAGAGCTATAACGTTTTTTTTTTTTTTTTTTTTTCCTGATTCTTTAAAATATTTTCATTAAATAATATTTTTTTTAATTCTTTTTAAATTTCTTTTATTTTTCTGTTTTTTTAATTATTAAAGGGAATTATCCACTTCTAATAAAAAGGTATTTGTTAAAAAAAAATCTTACAACAATGTCATTTAATTGCAGTTAATATTGCTAGCAATTTAATAGCAGTTATATGTAAGCGCAGTCTCTCCTACCCATGTGCGTAACTAGCTAATCTGTAAGAAGAGATTGTGTAAAATGGCTCTGTTGGTTTTATTACAGTTGGTGCTTCAAATTATAGCATAACAACAAAATAGTAATGGAAATGTATAATAAAACGAATGAATTTAAAATTATTCATAAATAATTTAGCATAAATAAATAAATAAATAAATAATAACTTTTGGATTTTTATACTATTCAATTGTGCACAAACTCTCCCACCTTTACCTCATATATATATATATATATATATATATATATATATATATATATATATCAGGGCGCGAAATTTCAACTCAGATTACACTCGCCGAAAAAAAAATTTACTTGCCACAAAATAGGGTTGACATTTTTTTTTTTTTTTTTTTTTTTTTTTTACGTATTTTGGGTTTTTTATTTTTTCCTAACTATTTGAAAGGCTTTTACAAATAGTTAGGTTTTTATTAATACTAAAAGTGTGTCGTATATCATCATGTTTCATAATCATCTATAACTAAAAATCATTATAATGTATTGTAATTGAGATTTGAAAAAGATTAAAATATCTAGTAACATAAATGCAAAGAGTCATTAAAGAAAAAATCTGATGGGAGCACCACATGACTTCTTTATACACCTTTAGAAATAGATACATAATGTTAAAAAGAATTGTCATTTGACCCGAGACAGTAGGCAAAAAATATTTAAAAGATGCATTGTCACCGTGTTCTGAACTTTTCTGAAAATTTCAAATTTCCAGCTAGTCGGGAAGTCAGTTAAAAATCGATTGCAAGTTTTGTACTGGTAACGCTGCCGAAGGCAGCAGGGATCCGAAGCAGTTGGCTAAAAGTATTTTAAAAAATGCATTTTCACCGTGTTCTGAACTATTCTGAAAGTTTCAAATGTCTAGCTGGTCGGGAAGTTAGTTAAAAATTCTTTCTCTTGAATCATATAAACGCTGCTGAAGGCAGCAGGTATCCGAAACAGTTGGCTAAAAATGTTTTAAAAATGCATTGTCAACGTGTTATCTGAGCTTTTCTGAAAGTTTCAGATGTCTAGCTAGTCGGGAAGTCAGTTAAAAATCGATTGCATTATTTGTCCAAACCGTTTTTGAATTATTACCGTATTTTGATAATGGCCAAACCCTTTGTATTTTTGGTCATTACGAACCTAATTTTCCTAAATATCTCCAAAAAGGAAAATAATACAAACTCCAAAAAGGGAGGTACACAACTAGATGTTATAAGAAACCGATGTACCAATTCGCAACTTTCTACGTCCAACCGTTTTTGAGTTATGCGAAATACACATACACACACATACAGACGTCACAAAAATCGTGTGAAGTTGCTGATATCTCTAAAATGAGAGCTCGTGTTAAGACGACAATTGCAGATGTACAACTAGACATCATGACAGTCTATAAATTGGCAACATTTAGCGATCATTCGTTTTCGAGCAATGTGAAATACAAAATCCATTTCGCAAATCGGGATTACTATACTTCCTTATACTTTGTATAAGGAAGTAAAAAAGAAGAAGAAATAATTCTTTGTCAAAGAAGATCCTGTGAAAATCTTTTTATTATGAAAAATTAAGCTTCCTTGTTTATCTACTTATTTACTAAAAATTTTTATATTAGAAATGTCTTTATTGTCCATTTTGTTTTTGTAATCAGACGGAATGTATTCTTCGATCACTTTTTATGAAACCATGGGAGCATCTGCGAAAGTGCTAACTCAACGAGTCCAATGCTAAAATAGGGGTGACAGTCATCTGACTCAGAGAAAATGAGCAATAACACAGATCGCAGATTTACTGGATGTTTTCCAAATTTCAAACTGTCAGTCAAGCTGGCATCCCTCCAACATTTTGGACGCGTCCTCACTGCTAGTTTTAGGATTTATGACTGCACTGTATGTGTATAACTCGTTCATAGTTGTCATTTCAAATAGCCATTTCGGAATAACTTTTTCGATAAAATCATTGCTTACAAATCATTACAAGCGCAAATAATTGGCGTTTCAGTAAAAAACTGAAAAATATGTACTGTATTCTGTTCATTATTCGACAAAATAAACACAGGCAGTATATTAAAAAGGGCTCTTGATCATTTTCATGAGGCAATATCGCATTGGCAAACTTTCCTCTATCTCCTCTCCCGGATAGTGAGCGACGGGGAAAGAAACTCTGTGCTCGTCTATTCTCACTCTGCTTGGAGAAATAACAATGCGAGAAACAAAACTGCCGAAGAGATCAAACCCTTTATGTATGCACTATGCATTTTTCTTTTCCCAAGCCGGGGCGATCTCGGGCAACGCACACACAGACACGGCTCACCGAGAGTCTAAAATGGAGAGGTTAAATATGCGGTTATAAAATGGCAAGATTTTGCCATACTTAAATCTATAAAAAGAATGTTTTCTGCCACCGTATCGTGTATGAATTATTTTTATAACTTGGCCAAATTTTTACTCGCCACAGTAAAAATTCCACTCGCCAATGGCGAGCTGGCGAGCGGAAATTTCGCGCCCTGTATATATATTAACTAGTATGTGTTAACCTTTAAATGCCGAGTGTTGCCTTTCGGCAACATAACAAATTTTGTCTTCTAAAGTATTATTAGAATAATATTTAAGCTCTAATGCCTCATGTTTACCGATTGGCAACAAATTGCTTTTTAGCAGTAAACCATAGTTAAAATAAAGTATGATTTTTTTTCAAATATTTTTCCCGTGATTTATTTAATAGAGATAAGAATAAAACAGTTTTAAACTGATTAACACTTTCACAACCACTGACATGAATTCACGTCATTTGAAAATCTGTAACTCCGCCTGTGGGCATTCCTTTAGGTTACATTTTATCTAAAAAAATATACCCTTTATTCCCCAATATATTTTCTACAACCAATGTACAGTCGGCAAAAAAAAAAAAAAAAAAAAAAAAAAAACTCCACCTCCCGCATCTATTTTCGCCATAAGTTGTCGTAGAAACATGTGGTTGGTACCAATCAATTTGTAATAACATCTAGTTTATAATGATATAGATAGATTTTGCTTAAGGGGTCATCTACATATTAAAATTGGTATCAACTTCATTTTTTTCAATGGTAACCCCCATTTTTTTTATAATTTATTTGAATTCTTTGGACCAAATCATCACGGAAAATGGTATAGTTTATATATTTTGCTCAATTCTTCACAGAGTTATAAGCTGTCAAAATATGAGGGTGCTAATGTTAAATGAATGTGACAAACATTAATTAATATCTTTCAAAATAATTATGATATTCAAATTCTAGTTATTTTTTATTTTATTTATTTATTTATTTTTTTATGATAGAATGAAGTGACCCAAACATATTCTATGCATATTTTTGATTTTTTTTTTTTTTTTTTTTTTTTTTTTTTTTTTTTTTTTGAAATATGAAAATTATTAATAATTTCATATTTGAAAAAATTATGAATTATGACCCATGTTAATTTTTGCATGAATTAAACGGGCATCATCAAAAACATGGGTTTCGAAATTTACAGCTTGTTCTTAACATTATTTTTTGAGTTACAGTGATATTTCATTTTTTACTGTTGTTAGGGGCCGTCATGTATAATAATCTGTATCCTCTGTGAGTAAATACCTGCATATATTTTGACAAAAAACTATTTTAATTTACTTTAATGTTATTCTAATTGTTTTCTAAGGCAAAATTTCAATGTTTATGATACAAATTGGATTATTTTTTATAAAATTATTGCAGTGCAAGCGAGAGATTGTGAAAAAATTCCAAAAGAAATGAAGCCCCGCCTCTATATTGCAGAAACAATATTAAAAAACTAGCTTCCGTATTCTTATATGACTCTCTATGTGACGCTGGTATGCATAAATGTCAATGGCCTTTACTACATCGAATGCTGAAGACAAAATTTAAATGATTTGATTGGAAGTATGTAAAATAATTTTGTTTTATAATGTAACGTTTTAAAAAAATTCTGTAAAGGCGTGGCTTCCGTTGCAAAGAGATATATACTCGATTCTGAAATGTTAAGTCTCTGTTCTTAAATATTACTGAACTTTTCCTAGTTTCTCACTGCTAAAATTCTATTTTATCCCTTTTGTCTTTTGTTTTTAACTTGAATTTTCTAGGATTCCTGCACCTCAAGTTGAATATCATGATTTAGATAACGCGGTAAGACGAGGATTATTATTTGAAAGAGCAATACGCAGTGAACAATACTTTTGTTTTTTTCCTTTTTTTAAATTAATATAATTAATTTTTATCAGATTTTTTAATACAAATTTTCTGTTTTAATCTTATTGTGACATTTTCGCATTCGTTTACAATACCGTTTATGCTATTTAAACTTTATCGCATGACGTAACATAATAAAATATAAAATTTTTATTAACCTTTTGAAAGAGGCTGTGACGTAAAACTGGCGTCACATTTATCACGGAAAAAGAATTTAAAACAAAGTAATATGTCTTATTACTTTTAAAGATATAGATCTTACATATTTAAAATTAAGGATTCAAGTACAGTAGGCAACTGCAGAAAGGGGAATATTCGTTCTAGGCAATAGGAAACCGTTTTTTCTATATCCATATTTATTTTCATATGAATATACATAATAATTATACTCTTTCTAGTGAAAGTATTTGTATTTATACTATTTTGTGTATATAAATATGAATATAAGGAATATTCTTAAGAAATATCGTAACACACAAATTGTGAAAGAAACGCCCACTGGAGTAGTTAAAGGTTTCCAAATGACGTAAATCTACGTCAGCGGTCGCGAAAATGTTAAATATCCTTTCTCAGATTTTAGTTTAAATCTTGTTATCTATATTTTTGTATATTACCTATTGTTGGTTTGTACGCCTAAAATTAAATTTAAAACTTTATAGTAACACTTTCATGCGGGGCTTACTGTATAAAATAAAAATATATCCAACAAGAAGTAGATAATTCTTTTTCTTAAATATTAAACACTTTTTTTTTTTTTTTTTTTTTTTTAATGCTATTAATATTATTATCATTATTACTACTATTCTTTTACCTTGGTTTGTAGATTTTTGTAATTCAACATTGTATTGTAGTGTTCATATGATTCAAGTTATTTAATTTTCTTCGTATGAAGTGATGTATTTAACTAGTCAATGTTTAATAAACAGAAACCAATAAAAATCTTTTAATTCATAAAGTAACACAGAAAGTTCTGCAAATTAGAATCGTTTTTTATTTTAAAAAATAACATTTCTGAACTTTGTTTTCCGTTGTGAAATTTAATAAATAATGTATATTGGGTGGTAGATCACGATTTATTTTTTCTAAATGTATAGACGGTCCCGTAACAGATTTTCACATGTAACTCTGTTTAGAATTGATTTAAAGTATATAAATAGGTATGTTTACCGAACTACCATGATCTCAGAAATCTGAATATGGTGTCAAAAATAGGAGTCGTCATTGAAAAAATGAAGTTTATGTCTGTTTTAATATGTAGATAACCCCTTAAGCAAAATTTAACTACAACATTAAAAAGTAGACGTTATTACAGATCGATAGGTTCCAGCCGCATGTTTCTGTGATAATTTAAGGCGAAATTAGGTGGGGGAGGGGCGATTTTTTTTTTCCGACTGTACTATGGACACAAACCTTTTCATTAAAAAGAATATAATTGTTATGTATATCTATTTATAATATACATATGAACAGAGAAAACATTGTTCTAATATAATGTAACTAACAAGAATATCTCCCACAGGCGGAGCTTACTGTCAAAAAGACAAAAACATGCGGTCGGGAAAGTGTAAAAAAAATAATAATAATAATAATAATAATAAATAAATAATAATAATAATAATAATAAACAGGTATTTTAGGGTAAAATGACTTTCATTATCTTTACTTTAGACGTTCTTTGAATTGTAAACTCAAATTTATTGTAGTTTTCTGTTAATATTCAGGGATGTTACGCTTTATTTTGCTACTACTATTTTCTAACAATAATCATTATAGTACATCCGACATACCAAATTTCTAATTTATTCCGGAGCACTGTTAATACTGACCAATTTTCTGACCACATTACTTTTAGAATAATTTTTCTGCAATATATAATTAAGATTAAAAAAGAAAAAAAAAATACTCTCCAAGGAAAATGGTGTGAAAAAAGAGTGATATATTAAAAATGCTCCGGAATAAATTGTAAACGTTGGAACATTTGCTATTTCCTCACAGAAAATACTGTAAAAATACGATAAGGAATTCTATATCAAAGTAGCAGTGGAAAAAATGAAGAATTATCAACTCTTTATGTTTTCATTTAAAATAAAATGAAATGTTACAAAAATTAAAGCATATCTTAAATCTGCAAATAGCATTTATATTTATCTATGTAAAGAGAAACAGTTTGTAATTAAAAACAGTGCTGATTATCTCTACCTCTTGCTGGAGAATCTTACCATTACGGTATATTTATAAAATTCTCAAAACAACTTGCAATAGTTAACGTTGTTTCATTAAATAAAAATATCTGCCCTCATTATATAAAACACATGTAAATACGGTGTTCAGTTATAATTTTCTTCGACATTTTGTCAAGTTGCTACAATTATTCAGAATATTTTAATGCTGCTGTAGTTACACATCTTTTGAGAAAATAATAAAAATAAATTTTATGGAGAACGCTGATTTAGCGGATTAAGGTTTAGTGCATAATATATTTACGCTATTTCATAAAACTCTGCTTTCGTTTTACGCCTGGTTGATATTTATATATCCAAAAAAGGAAATTCTTGATAGATGTTTTTCATCACTGATATTATATAGTATTTGATCCCCGAGATTCTTCGGTAACTGCTACTTTTGAGATTGAAAAATTCTTTCAGGATTTTCCCTAGGAAAGCAACAAATCACAGGCTATCACATAAGCTTATGATGAATTTTTTCTATATATTGCGATTGACTATTTTGAAGAAAGAATGGTAGGATTTCATCACAGCAAAAGAAAGGTAAATTTAATAGATTGTGGGGACAATTTTATAATAAATCTTTGTTCAAAATTTTATATTTGTACTTTCTATGTAAAAATAATAATATGTAAAGTAAGTTCTATATAAAATGTTTCAACTATTTATATTATTGTATTAAATACTACTGTTCTATTGCATGTTTTACCTGATTACAAATTATTAAAAAATAATGAAATTTATTAGAGAAGATAAGTAAACTTTTATCTGAACTGTTAAAATTAAACTATATATTAATTCTTTAATTTTTTTCCGAACTACTTTTAAAAAAGATTACATTTAAAAAAATAAAACATAAAATTATTACTGACTGTGATCAATATATGATCATTACATGATCTTTCAATTTTATTTAGTTGTAGTTGATTAAATCATACAAAAATATTTTACTTATTTCTATAAAGAAAAATTATAGTTGTCAACACTTGAATAGGTTTTTCGATGTCCTTAACACTTTCGCGACCACAAGTTTTTGTCTTTTTGACAGCAAGGTCCGCCTGTGGGCGTTATTATCCCAAGTTACAATATTTCAAAACAAATTTTTCTGTATTCACATTTATATTACAAATGTATATACATTACAATTATATTCTTTCTCATCAGAGTATTTGTATCCATAGTGTAATTGACTGTACAGTCGGAAAAAAAAAAAAAAAAAAAAAAAAAAAAAAAAAAAACGCAACAATCAACGTAACTTCGTTGCTAATCGATGAAAAAAAATGTAATAGGTATCATTCGACGGGGAATTGTGAGTAGTTTCAGAAAATGATCTGAAATTTTGAATTGGGGGTTGTCTACATATTAAAACGCGCACCAACTTTGATTTTTTCAATGGTAACACCCTATTTTTATTTTATATTTGAATTCCTGGGATCGCGACAACACAAAAAAGTATATTGGTTGTATATTTTACTTATTTTTTCACAGAGTTATAAGCGTTCAAAGTTTGAAGGTGCTAATGTTAAATTCATATTTCAAACTTTTATTAATATCTTCACAAAAAATAACTTGATCAATATAAATTTTTTTTTACGAGATACAGTGAAGAAACCCAAACATAATCCATCATTACTTTTGATTCTCAAAAATATTTTTAATTCTGAAAAATATTAATAAATTCATATTCGTAAAAATTATGAATTATGACCTATGTTAATTTTTACATAAAATGAATCCTGATGCTGAAAAATATGGGTGTGCAAATTTGCAGCTCATTCCAGTTATTAGTTTTCGAGATATAAATAAATCTTCCTTTTGGAGTGGTTTAGGGGGCCGTCTCTTATAAAGTTTTGCATGAGATAACGAATCAAATCTTAAAAAATAACAAAGAAAATTAAACAAAATATTTTTATTTTTCATTTGCGGGTCAAATTATGTAACAACAACGTCAAACGCAAAGAAATGAAAAAAAAAAAAAAAAAAAAAAAATGATGATTTTTAGACATTAGTGTTAGCATCAAGAATTCCTGTTTTCTAAAGAAGACAAGCCCCGCCTTCATCGTTCTTCAAAACAAAATGTTAGAATGTTGACAAGTATCAGAGCTGCCAACCTAATCCGGCAAATTGTTTGTACCGCCCCTTTTCCTACACTACTTAATTTTTAGAGTAATTCCCTTCAAATATATTTACGATGATTTAAGAAAACAAATACTCTAAAAATTAAGTGGTGTAGAAAAAGGGGCGGTACAAACAATTTGCCGGATTAGGTTGGCAGCTCTGAATTATGATGAAGTCACTGTTGAGAAATGCACAACTTTTAACAAATCAAACAAAATTTATATTTCTCAATCTACTGATTATTTAAGTTTGTCCTTGTATTTATTTATATTCCTGTATTATTTATATTCCTGTTTGTACTGATGTATTTACTTTTGTACTTTATTTATGAATTTAATTGCTTTTTAATGTTTTGTATTAATTTAATTCGTTTGCTGTATGGCCTTGCTTCCATCTGTGATAAGTCGGGGGCTAGAAACATGTTTTTTGGCCAAATAGCAGGAATGGAACACGGGCGCAGAATTCATACCGGAATGTGTTTAAGAAATTTCTCTACCTATAATATCGTCGATTTAAGAGGTAGAAAATTTTCTTACATTGATAGTGGTATGAATTCTGCGCCCGTGTTCCATCCCTGAAATAGCCAACGTTTCGTCAGAAACTTCTCATATTTCATTCCCTACATGGGGGTGGGGCTCCCCTGAAGAAGGCCCTCATGTGTTTTGGGATTATTTTTTATTTATCCTTGGTTAGTTTGCTTATATATATATATATATATATATATATATATATATATCATGCTTTTCTGTACATTTCAGTGAAAACCGCATACAGCTACAATCAGTACTTTTTGAATAATATGTTTTTTTTTTTTTTTTTTTTTTTTTTATGTTTTCTGAGACTTTTGGATCACCCAGTATATCTATCTATCTATCTATCTATCTATATATATATATATATATATATACATGTAACTTAGAAAAATGCATATTTATTTTCAAACAAAATTGTTTTTTGGCTTGTTGCAAAATTATAGGACATTTCAAATAATATAAAACAAAGAGCATGAAATGTATTGACATAAATATATTTAATAATCAGTACGTCCCCCAGAATGATTTATCACTTGAAAAAGACGATTTTACATACTGATAAACCGCGAAAGGAAGATCCCTGGCGTCATCTGCGCATGGTTGACAAGGACTGGTCCATTTATACAATAGGAATGTCCGTAGTACTTAGGGATGTGTTTGTTTATTGGTATGAAAAAATTATAAACTCCCTGATTGCATTTCTTTTCCTTCTTTGAACTGATTCTTGAATATCTGGTTACATAAATATTTTACGATTAATTAAAAGAAAGAAAAACTGATAATATTATAAAGGGATAATTTTAGATTTCAATATAAATATTACTCAATTAAAAATAAAAATAAGAGCTTTGTCAGTATTTTGAAACTTTTGAAGTGTGTAACACTAATTTAAAAAATATGTCAATTATTATTTACAAACTAGTATATAACCCCGGCAAAAATGACGGAATGTGAAATCAATTAAGGTAGTGAATTAATGAATGCTTTGCCAGCTTCTCTGGCCACTATATTTAAAGGGGACTAATGTGCAAGTTGTACCTGACGGGACTAATGTGAAAGGTGTACCTCACTGGACTAATGTGCAAGTTGCACCGAACGAACAAACTATTTAAAATGACACTATTTAAAATTGGATGTTGCTTTAAATATTTGATACTTACTTTAATTTTAATATTTATTATCAAAATTCTTGAAGAAATAATTGAAATTCTTCAAACAATAACTTCTCCTTCCAAAGCTTCTTTATCGCAAAACTTAATGACATTATGTACAATATGCTTCGATTCACTACGGATAGGTTTAATCCGAGAACTCTTACCAGATGTATGTTCCATTTGTACCAATATAAACAAACTGTTATACAGAAAGAAATAAAAGAAAACAAAGCAGGAGTATTAATGATTCTACTGATAACAGAAGGAACAAGAATAATAGAAAAATTTCCCTCTCTCTTCCTTCTTCCTTTGCTGTGTCTCCCAGTGAGTGAGTGGAATCGTCCTGGCACTTTGCCAACCAGGTATCAATCGTCCGCGGGTGAACAGTACTTACACATAAATTTGACAAGCCGTTAGTAGCAATAGAGTTTCAAGATGCAGTAATAGCATTTTTCAACTCATCTACCCTATTACATTGTTTGTTTCCTGCATAAATGTTACGAAATAGCATCCCCTATAGATTCTTCACAGGATTTAGAACAGGGGAGCAAGGTGGCCAACCAAGAGTTGCTAACCTCCCCTATTGAAAAAAATCTTTATTTTTCATCACTCTTGTGGCAAGAAGCATTTTCTTGTTGGAAAATTTATTTATTTCGCTGAAATTTTTGAAGAAATTGTAGCAGAGCATTTTTAATTACTGTTATGTACTCCGAACTATTCATTCTATTGGATGTAAACTGGATATCAAGCTTAACTAAAGAAGAAAAAGCATCCCAAACCATGATGCTACGACCACCAAAATTTCACTTAAAAAAAAAAAAAAAAAAAAAAAAATTCTTTTTTCTCATGTCTCGCCAATATTCATTAAACCTGTCTAGATTGATTTTTTTTTTTTTTTTTCATCTGAAAAAAATGACCTAGAACAAGAACCTGAGTTTAGAATAATATATATATATATATATATATATATATATATATATATTATTAAAAAGTGTGTTTTCTTGAAAAATTAAACTTACCAATTTCCAGTCACTGTCCATGTTTTGGTAGGCGAATTCCAGTCGATTACCTTTATGATGTTGTAGCAATCGAGGTACTTTATTCATTCGTTCATATGTGATAAATTAATTTCTTTTAAGATTTCTTCAAATTGTGGTTTTGTGAACATCTAATTTCAATTAGTTTTCCATTTGTGTGACTTTTCGTGGAATTCGATGCTTTTCGAGCAACTGCTCTTTCATCTCTTTTAGAAATTTTCTTTTACGTCCTGAAGAATGTTTTTAACCATAAGCATTTGGGTCTTTAAGATAATTTTGAATAACGTGAAGAGATCATTAAACTCCTTTAAATATGTTCTTTAGTGAAACATTTCTCTTGCGTAACGCTTCAATTTTACCAATTTCTTTTTCTGTAAACCTTCCTCCTGGCATTTTCTAAAAAATATAACAAAACTATAAAATTAATTATTAATATCAATATAAATATTAAAATTGTTCCATAATTTTGAAACACCAAATATTTCTATTTTATTTTTTAAAGTTTGCAAATTTATTTAAATTTGCAATGTTTAATATTCAAAATATTTCATTAAAGGTATAAATTTGTATTTTAATACATTTCGTTAATATTGATTTATAAATATTTTAAAACGGCGTAAAATCGTAGGTGTCCTATAATTTTGCAACGCACTGTATAAGGGAAGGATAAGTGAAATAATTTTTTAAATACTATCAGGGATGGAACACGGGCGCAGAACTCATATTAATATCAATTTAACAAAATCTTTTACTATCAACGATATTATAGGTAGAGAAATTTATTAAGCAAATACCGGTATGAATTCTACGACTGTGGTTTCTATACTCTTAAATTTCAGTGCAAAAGTTTTAAAAATTATAGTTGTATATTTCTCTCTGAAATACTGACTTTCTCCATAAATGTAAATTGCTTGATGTATATGTCTTAATTTTAATTAATGTAAATGAGTATAAACAAAGGCCTTCAAAGGAGTATTAATTTTAATTATTAAAAATTACTAAAACTTTCGTCAAGCTTGTTTTGCATGCATTTTTTTACTCAGTCACCTAGAATCGAAGTGCATAATTTTATTTAATGCTGATTGATCACAAGCGCTATAATACTATCGATTCTAACAATATATGTTTTTTTAACATATTGTTTTAAACAAATATATTACCTTTTTTGATTTTTTTTTTTTTTTTTTGTATTTTTATGTTTTTAAGCAATTGATTACACTAACGAACACATATGATCATCTTAAATGCAAGAAATAAATTAATAAGTAAAAATGCTGTATAAAAAAGTATATAAATCCGTCCTTAATTTAAGCATTTAAGGTGCCTGCCTACTTTAAAATGCAATTTTCGGTCAAAAATTCGATTTTCTATTTTTGTTTTAGTATTAAAGCCTGATATTTTAGCTTTCTAAATCAGTTTGAATTTAGTTTCTATCTTGCTTAGAACTTGAGTTACAGGTATTTTAATAATAGTCACCTGCAAGTTTTTGAAACCGAAAGTGACCATAAATGTTTTACTCAATATTAGCATCAAAATTTGTTACTGCATATAAAATGAATTTAAAACAGAAAATAAAAAGCTTTGAAATAAATCAAGAACTATTTAAAACCATTTTTTATTTTATAGGTAAAATCTGGTTTTTAAATATGTTTTCTGCTTTTTCTAAAAATGAGATTTTTAACACTTTGCTTTATCGCAAAACGTCATAACACCAAAAGTTATACTTGAAACGTTATGACACTTTGACAAAATACTCTAGAGGAGTTGTTTCAGGTATTGAACTACTGCAATGAATCTAGTTAAATTATTTTTTTTTTTTTTTTTTTTTTTTTTTTTTTGTCGATAGAAGTTATGAACTGTCATATATATTTTCATGATTTTTCAGCGTGTAAAATGTTAACTTCTCTAAAATATTTAGTAACATGGTTATAGTTATGAGAGTAGTTCACTCCCTTGAGGACCTTTCAATAATCAAAATACAATTTACAGAACAAAAACATCTTTATTTAAATTTGACTTATGATGTTTCGGAAAAGTGCTTTTTTTTTTTTCGCAAATTTTGTGTATATTTTGAGCCTAAATATAAAAATATTTTAAAATTTGCATATTTTTTCCTGTTATTCGTTGTTTTTAACTATTATATAATGCACATAAATAGGCAATTTTTCAATTATTAAAAAAAAATCCCTTTCGACAGTAGGCAGACACCTTAATAAGTTTATTTCAGAAGGATAAACTTATTAAACTTTTCCGTCCTTTTTTTTTTTTTTTTTTTCCTTTCCTTTCCTTTCCTTTTCTTTTCTTTTTCTTTTTTTTTTCTTTTTTTTTTTTTTTAATTCATTATAATAGTAAATTTAATACTTTTATA
Organism: Salticus scenicus; assembly: GCA_963930645.1. Classification (NCBI taxonomy): domain Eukaryota; kingdom Metazoa; phylum Arthropoda; class Arachnida; order Araneae; family Salticidae; genus Salticus; species Salticus scenicus. The sequence continues at coordinate 256,334,489 of OZ005657.1, forward strand.
TTGAATGGAGGATGTGAGGAATGGAATTTTGTCACAGATTTCAGGGCATTATTTCTAAAAAAACTTTCTTCTTAATAGATCTTAAATTAAAGATGGCGAATATTTGTTTCTGCAAATAATAGTATGAGTTCTGCACCGAATTCTCATCCTTGACATATTGATTTATTTTGCAAACATACCATTCATTTAAAGAAAGAAAAAATGTCATCTGAACCTACTTTGTGTATTCGAATCATTATATAACATTATTTTTCAAAACTGAAATTCTTAATTTTTGATTATATTTCTTTAAACAGATTTTTTTTTTTTTTTTTTTTTTTAAATGTTATTTGCTCTCGCATATTTTATAAAATGCGTCTCAGAGGAATGAATATTTTCTTCATGTAGTCAATTGAATTGTCATTTTAAAATAAGAAAAATTATATATAGTTATTACTTACATTATATTCTAAAAGAAGATTTTGATTTATTAATGCATTTATTTCTCAATTCTAATTACGGGGATTCTTAACATAACGCAGGCTTTGACGAGTGCGCTTGAAATATATATATCATGGAGTGTGTAAACTATAAACAATTAGGACTATTGCAAACACAGAATATAGCGAATTGCAAGTGAAGCAAATTGTAATGTATTGTATCGCATAATTCAAATATATTGTGGAGAAGAACAATTGAACTTCAATAAACTGAATGTACACTACAAACTCGTCATGTATTAGATATCATTTCACAGTGCAGGTTTGAGTATGTTTAAGCAAAGTTATGCTTTGTTATTCTTCTCATTTTCTAAGTAATTAACAGCTGAAAATCATTTCATATTAGATAATGAACAGAAAGTACTAATAATAGTCATTCCTGCTGAAATTCGAAAACTTAACTTACTGAATATATTTTTCAACAAACATTTGTTAAACTTGTTAAAATTTTAAAATTTGATATCGATATTCAAAGCATCCTTATTATGTCATAGTTTAAAAAAAAAAAAAAAAAAAAAAAAAAAAACTAGCCATAAATAAGTTAATTGTACTAAAATTTATCGTTAAGAGCGTGTTTTTATAAAACTCATGATTGAATATTTTAAATGCAAATTTTATAGTTGCATTTATTTATATAATTATACATTCCAAATAAAAATATTCATTTAATAGAGTTGCCAACATTTTTGTTTATTCCGAAGCATTTTTAGCCCCGCCTTTATTTCATACCACTTTTTTTTAAGTGAATTTTTTTCTTATTTTATCGTAGTTATATATTGGAGAAAATAATTCTATAAATAAAGGGACAAGAAATAAATGCGAGGCTAAAAATGGTCCAGAATAAAATATAATGTTGGCAACAATGCATTTAAGTACTTTAATAAATTAACCAATCGGATGTCAGTTTATTAAAATTATGTGTTAAAATTTTGTATTGTTTGAAAATATTTTATATTTTGCGCATGTTTTAATCTTCCTTAAACTTTAGATTTGCTTCAGTGATGCTGTTTAATAGAAGAAAGGTATAATTTTCTTTGTGCATTATAAGTTTACAGAAATGCGGTCATGCCAACATTATGATTTATTTTGGAGCACTGTTAATACCCACCATTTTTTCACATACCTTTATTTGCAGACTAATTTTCTCCAATACGTAATTAAGATTAATCAAAAAGAAAGATACTCTTAAAGAAAAGAATAAAGAAAATGTGAATTCGGGCACAAACAATTTTCCGGAATAAGTTAAAAAGGTGCATACTTGCCAACCATCTCATTATGAACCGTATGATTTTTAGAACACGTCTTTTTTTTTTCACATCAATCATTTTTTAGAGTAATTTTAGTTTATTTAATCGTAACAACAATTGGAGAGAATAACTCTAAAAATATAGTGGTGTGAGAAAAGGAGCGTTTTTTCAGGGGGCGTTAACAATTGTACGGTTATTAATGAAATGGTTGGCAAGTATGAAGTTGGCATCTCTAGAAATGTGTTAACCATATTAACAGATTACTTAAAATATTATATGTTATAAGAACGATGCAACGAGTACGTACCATTAGAAAGTGTTAATAATCAATACAAACCGCATGATTTTTTTATTTATTTATTTTTTTTATTATAATATTGTTACTAAAATTATAAAATTCCATCTTTGACGATCGCCATTTCTGTGTCAGCTTGTAAGCAGGGCCTGATTAAGGGGGAAGCTCGCTCTTGACACATTATTTATACTTACACCGTTATTTTTTAACAAATACTTTCCTCCTATAATAAACAGAAAATTTTCATTTAAAATTATTTTAAAAGAATTCTGGTGTCTAATAACGGTGAGTAAATTGGATTATTTTACACCGTTCATTTTTTATAAAAAATATTTCCTCGTCAAAGCGTGGAATTTCTATGACATGAAGTAAAAGATAATTGTAAAAATATTCCAGTATGAGCGAGCTTCCCCCTTAATCAGGCCCTGCTTGTAAGCACTGTTTATAGAAGGCTGTGAGTAATCTATATTTTGATCATTTCAAGTCATTTAAATTTGAACACATAAACTAACATAATGAATTATTTTATTTTCATTTAAAAACTTATAAAATAAAAGCAGCTTGTAATTCATATTTATGATGAGAAAAGAAAATGAAAAATCATGTTTTGCCAGGTTTGATTGTTTTAGAGGAATCAAAGAGTTCACGAAATTGGAACAATAGATTTTTCTAACGTAATTGTTGTAATATTTATTTAATAGCATTCTGATGAATAAATGTTTCTTTCTGTTAAATCAAAAATCTCGTATTTGATTTTTGAAAGTTTTTCAGTGCAGAAATCTATTGATATAAAGTTGAAGAATCATCTTGTAACAATTATAATTTTTACGACAAATTTCTTAAAAACATAGTAATATGACATTCAAATGAATCAATTTTGAATATATATATATTCAGGGTGATTAGAAAAAAACTACCCCGTTACATGAGACCATAGCTACCATACCGTTCCGAGAAACTGAATAAAAATTTGGTGGAAGGTATTTTGAGTTATGCGCTCAAGAATTATCTAAAAAACAACAGTTAAACTCTAACAGTTATGGTTACAGTGACAAAATTTCGGAAATTTCAAATGGCAACACCTACTTTTTTTTATTGAAATGGAATCTCCATAGCAAAAAACCATAAATAGCGTTGAAACGGTAACTCTAGCATGAAAATCACCAACGCTAGGCATACTAAGAAAAAAAGAGAAAACAGCTGTGATGTGCCTATCAGAGCACGACTTACATTTTCTTAATGACGCCTCATTTCACACTGAGTCTTCGGCTCTCATTAAAGTCTACTGATTCTGTTTCGAAACGAGAAGAATAGACCACGGTATCCTTAATTTCATGTAGGTCTAATGAATAAGGGTTTTAATTTCTTTGTTAGCTGTAAGACACCGTCATGAGTGACATCATGACACTAAGTGAAAAATAAGGCATTTTGAAATGCGTGATATGTATCTTGCTTTCTTGCTCTGTGAACAATATGCCGCTTACTGGGAAACATCATTATCATCATCAAAATCGGTTTTGATTGCCATTTTACAATGACTTGTGTTTGACGTACTGTACTGTGTGACGTCATCATGATAGCGTCTTACGACTAACAACGAAATTAAAGCCTTTATTCAGTAGCCTTACACGAAATTAAGAATACCTTGGTCTCTTCTTTTCGTTTCGAAACAGAATCAGTAGACTTTAGTCTGAACCAAAGACTCAGTGTGAAATGTGACGTAATTAAAAAAAATGAAAGTGGTGCTTTGGTAGGCACGTAACAGTCGTCCTTTTTTCTTTCCTTTTTTTTTTTTTTTTTTTTTTTTTTTTGTTAGCCTGCTAGCACTGTCAATTTTCGTGATAGAGGTACCATTCCAACGCTATTTATGGTTTTTTTTTTTTTTTTTTTGCTATGGAGATTACATTTCAATTAAAAAAAAAGTAGGTGTTGCCATTTGAAATTTTCGAAATTTTCTCATTTTAACCGTAACTGTTAGAGTTTAACTGTTGTTTTTAATATAATTCTTGAGCACATACCTCAAAATACCTTACACCAAATTTTTGTTCAGTATATGTATTATCTAATCTAATTAAAATAGCTTTTTAAGCGATTAATGTATGGCTAGACTCATCTTAAAGCCTCCATGTTGCTTGAATGTTTTATTTTTTCTTCTTATGCTATGGACAACTAAACTTAATTTATTTTAATTGTTGTAATCCATGTGAGTGAAAATGCTTACTCCTGTGAGAAATGGTTGCTTTTTTTTTCCTATTACTATTTTTTTTTTTTTTTTTTTTTTTTTTTTTTTTGAATGACTATCTGATTTCTCAAACTAATTAGTTATTCCCATATTCTTCCTCATGTTCAACTTCAACTATTTTCATGTATGATTGGGGGTACGCTAGTAATTTGCTATTATAGCTACTAGCGAATGAAATTGTACATTGTTGCTCAACGTTGAAAAAGGCCTCCCCTGACAAGTTTTTTTTAGCCGTTCTGAGCCATTCCTAATTCAAAAATAATCTGTCAAAAAATGTGTTTCAATTGTTTATCCTCTCATTGCTTGTTTGCACCTTTTGTTTTTGGGTTTCATGTTGTTTTAACGCACATGCAACATTATTTAAATAACAACTGTCTAGGAATAAAATTAAAGTAAGTTTGAAGTTAAATTAAAGTCTATATAAAGGAAAAAAAATCAATAAGTAAAATTTATGGTTTCAAAAATCAAAAATTAAAATTAATTTTTTCAATAATTAACAATAAGTTTTCACAGATAATTTTAACTTGACGGAATTTTATTCTTATTGGAATTTCTTTACTCGAACAACACTAATTTCTCTATATATTAAAAAAAGTAACTTCCACGGCGTTTTTTTATTTTTTTTTTTTTGTCCTCGACCGCATCTCCTCGATTACAGGAAGGTCTTCGGGGTCATTAGCAGTGCTGCCATATTTGGTGGATTTTTTATTCAATAATCACCAATAATTTTTAATTGTAACGTTTGCCTGATCACTTCGAAGGCTTATGGTCCATTATGTATATCAAATATCATTTCTCAAAATTATTGGTGGTTACTGAATAAAAAATCCGCCAGATCTGGTAACACTGGCCGTGAGAGATAGTCACCAAAAAAAAAAATCGCCCCCCCCCACCTAATTTCGCCGTAAATTATCGTAGAAACATACGGCTGGTACATATCGATCTGTAATAATGTCTAGTTTTTAATGGTGTAGTTAGATTTTGCTTAAGGGGTCGTCTACATATTAAAACAGGCGTAAACTTCATTTTTTTTCAATGACGACCCCTATTTTTGACTTCATATTCAGATTTCTGAGATCAAGGCGGTTCGGAAAACACACCTATTTATATACTTTAAATCAATTCTAAATAGAGTTACACGTGAAAATGTATTAGGGGTCCGTCTATACATTTAGAAAATATAAATCGTGATCTACCACCCAGTATACATTATTTATTAAGTTTTACACCGGAAATAAATTTCAGAAATGTTAATTATAAAATAAAAAAATGACTCTCATTCACAGAACTCTCTGAGTTAGTTTACGAATTAAAAGATTTTTATTAGATTTCTATTGATTAAACATCGAATAGTTCAATTCAAACGAAGAAAATTAAATAGCTTGAATCATATGAACCCTACAATGTTGAATCACAAAAATCTAGATACCAAGGTAAAAGAATAATATTAATACCTATAATAATATTAATAGCGGTTAAAAAAAAAAAAAAAAAAAAAAAAAAAAAAGGTTTAATATTTGAGAAAAGAATTATCTACTTCTGATGGGTATATTTTGTTTTATACAGTAAGCCCCGCATGAAAATATTACTATAAAGTTTTACATTTAATTTTAGGCGTACAAACCAACAATAAAAAATTAAACTAAAATCTGAGAAAGGATATTTAACATTTTCGTGACCGCTGACATAGATTCACGTCATTTGGAAATCTGTAACTCCTACAATGGGCGTTTCTTTCACAATTTGTGTGTTACGATATTTCTTAAGAATATTCCTTATCTTCATATTTATATAAACAAAATAGTATGAATACAAATACTTTCACTAGAAAGAGTATAGTTATTATGTATATTCATATGTAAAATAAATATGGATATAGAAATAACGGTTTCTTATTGCCTAGAATGAATGTTCCCCGTTCTGCAGCAGTCTACTGTACTTGAATTCTTAATTTTAAATGCGTAAAATCTATATCTTTAAAAGTAATAAGACATATTACTTTGTTTTAAATTCTTTTTCCATGATAAATGTGACGTCAGTTTTACGCCGTGATTAGAATAATCGAGAATAAATAATATTGCGCTTTGTTTCAATAACAGATTTTAAAAACTTAAAAAAAAAAAAATTACACTATATTATTTAGTGTTAAAAAACCTTTAATAAAAATTTTATATTTTATTATATTACGTTACGCGATAAAATTTAAATAGCATAAACGGTAGAGTAAACGAATGCGAAAATGCCACAACAAGAAAATTTGTTTTAAAAAATCTGGTAAAAAATAATAAATATTAATTATATTAATTTAAAAAAAAAGGAAAATAAAAGTATTGTTCAATGCGTATTGCTCTTTCAAATAATAACCTTCGTCTTACAGTGAAAAAAAAAAAAAAAAAAAAAACGACAACAAAGATAAAATAGAATTTTAGCAGTGAGAAACTAATGTAATATATAAGAACATACAAAGTAATGTAATATATAAGAACAAAGACTTAAAGACATTCCAGAATCAAGTATACTCATTTTTGTAACGGAAGCCACGCCTTCCGTTACATTTTTTTCTAAAACTTTACATTATAAAACAAAATTATTTTACATACTTTCAATTAAATCATTTAAAATTTGTCTTCAGCATTCGATGTAGCAAATGCCATTGACATTTATGCATACCAGCGTCACATATAGAGTCACATACGAATATGCAAACTAGTTTTTTTTTAATACTGTTTCCGAAATATAGAGGCGGGGCTTCATTTCTTTTGAAATTCTTTCACATTCTCTCGCTTGCATTGCGATTATTTTATAAAAAATAATCTAATTTATACCATAAACATCGAAATGCTGCTTAGAAAACAATTAGAATAACATAAAGGTAAAATAAAATAGTTTTTCGTCAAAATGTATACAGATATTTACTCACGGAGGATACAAATTATAACAAATGACAGCCCCCTAAGAACAGTAAAAAATAAAATATCACTGTAACTCAAAAAATAATGTTAGGAACGAGCTGTAAATTTGGAAACCCATGTTTTTGATGATGCCCGTTCTATTCGTGCAAAAATTAACATAGGTCATAATTCATAATTTTTTCAAATATGAAATTATTAATAATTTTCATAATTCAAAAAATGTTTTTTTATCAAAAATATGCATGGAATATGTTTGGGTCACTTCATTCTATCATATAAAATAACAGAATTTGAATATTGTAATTAATTTAAAAGATATGAATTATTGTTTGTCACATTCATTTAACATTAGCATCCTCTTATTTTGACAGCTTATAAATCTGTGAAAAATTGAGCAAAATATATAAACTATACCATTTTCCGCGATGATTTGATCCATAGAATTCAAATAAATTATAAAAAGTGGGGGTTACCATTGAAAAAAATGAAGTTGATGCCAGTTTTAATATGTAGACGACCCCTTAAGCAAAATCAAACTATACCATTATAAACTAGACTTTATTACAAATCGATTGGTACCAACCACATGTTTCTACGACAATCTATGGCGAAATTAGGTGGTGGTGGGAGGGGGGCGATTTTTTTTTTTTTTTTTTTTTTTTTTTTTTTGGTGACTATACCGATGTTTGCCGAATAACCCAAGAAATATATTTATCTTGATTTCAAATTTCTATTATTTTAATTAATGACGTTATTAATTAAAAACGTCGGGTTAATAAAGGTACTGTATTTGCCAACTTGCAAATATTTTCTCCAAATTGTTGTTCCTTCAGTCTTATGAAATCACAATTACCAAGGAATATAAAATGTCATACATGGTATAAAAAAAAAAAAATGTCCGCGTTACTATTGGTAACAAAGAAATTTGTCATCTGTAAGTAAATAGAAAGCGTTATATCTTAGATATTTTTGATTAAAAGATGAATTTAGGATAGTAATTTATTGTCTGAAGATATCTTTTTTTTTTTTTTTTTTTTTTTTACTCCTAAAAAATTAAATTTCTGTTTTCGTTATTTATTGTAGGTAAGCGTTTAATATGGTGATTGTTTTCGATATTTACATTTGTAGTATATCAAGTTTTCGTTGATAGAAATATTTAAAATATTTATAGCACTAGTATTTTACAATTATATATTTAAAAATTTATCATATCAAAGAAAATATAATACGGTTTCTGAATGGTTATATTTAAATTGCTTATTAAGTTAGTATTTTATTTGAATTTCAGGCAAAAAAGATTTAGTTATAAACATGGTTTCTTAAACAACTATTGTTATGGCGTTTTAAGTTAAAATTAAAACTTTTAAAATAAATCTAAAAGACATCAAAGTAGACTAGTTTATATAAAGATTTTTTTTTACTTAAAACGTATTTAAACAGTTGGCTAGATGGGAGCAGCATTTGTATAGAACACATTTGGCGAATTTAAAATTGAACGGTGAAGTAGCAAAAGGCTTCATTTCCACGACCACGATAGATGTAAATCTAGCCTTGTATAAAAATATAGATAAATTATAACATACTACAAATAAAAATCATAATAATTATAATAATTATTGTACATATTTCATTAGGAAATATTTACAATAATTACATAAATTACGTATTTACTTTCAATGTGTCTGATTAGATCATATTGTAGAAAACATACATTTTAAACTTAGCTTTATATTATAAATATATATAGAGTATTATATATTGCCTTAAATTAACTAAAAAATGCAATAGAAAAAAAATAGGTATTAGAAAAGATCAGTAGTAGTTATATATATATATATATATATATATATATATATATATATATATATAAACAAGCAATTTTACCAAAAATTCATTGCCAGATAGTGAGAAAATTTTTAAAGTCGCCAAGGGAGCCATATACTAAAGCTATATACTTAAATGATCTGGATATTACGAATTTCTCTTTATTATAAGAAAAAAAAAGTTACTGCTCTCGTTGTTCATTTTGTGTGTCTAGCATATATTAGAACCCAATAACAAATTGTTATTAAGTTCTCGAATGTTAAGGCAGATTTTTGACATATTATTACATTATATATATATATATAGTATCAAACAATTTGCATTTCAACAGAGGTATTTAAAAAATATTATTCTGCTTTAATCTTGTGTTATGCCCTAGTAATATTCAGTTAAAAGAAATGCTGCAAATAGGCGGGTAGAGTCCGCAGTGTTTAAAGAGCGAAGCGACATGAGGAGGAGGGGAAAAGCCTCCTTGGGGGTTGGTGAACACAGCGAGCAGGAAGCAGAGCCCCCTAGTATTTTATACTGAAATAATTATTATAAGTATAATAGTGACTTTGAAAACTGAATTTACGATGACACAATAATAATAATAATAATAAATATCTTCTTCTTTGAACGATGAAATTTAATCGATGACAGTGTGCCTCGGTTTTAATCAAGCTTTGTGTATAAGTAAAATTTGTAAGGTAACTTACACACGTTATGTAGTGCTATTTAATTAATAAGTTTATTCTCTGTATGATGTATGCAAATATAAGTTCAGACGAATATTAAAGTTTTATTAAAGAATTGTTGTCTGCGTTCCGGTGTTTTAGAAATGTAACAGGGTGCCTTCTGATAAAAATTTCTTCCGCGACTCTTTCACCACGATATTTTTAAAGTGAACTTGTATATTATGTTTCTATGATTGGTTAAGTAAAAAGTTGTTAAATGAATGTACTGGTGGGAGAGTCACGAAAAAAAGGCTGGTCAGTAGACACCCTGTATAACTTTCTAGTGGTAAAAAATGTGTTACTTTTTCTATTAATTTACAGCTCTTAAATATAATGAAAATTAGGATTTCCAAATACTAGTGGGAAAAATATGGAAACACAAACACTACCGCATTATACAAAATTTAAGTTTTGGCGACTGGGGGTAATACTAAAATATTTTTAATTAATATTATTTAAACTAGAAGCTATGAAATTTATAGAACCTTTCCAAATTTTAAGTGAAAATATACACTAAATTAAGAATTTTTTAACAAACTTGAGAACCTTTATGCATATTGCATACCCCTATTTTAAAACTGCTTCATCAGTTTTATTTATGAATTTTATTCCTCTAATAAAGCGATTTTTATCTAAACAGATATTTAAAATGTATTAACGTTAACAACTATGCATTAGTATTGGATTAGCTTCCATTTCTTGTTAATATTTTAATTTTTATGCAAAAAAATGTAATTGTGTTAACTTTTTAACGCAGAGTGTCCTCACCACGAGAACGAAATTACTAATTAAGAGGAGCAAAAATTAATCCTGGAATTCTTTAACTAAATTTTACTTTAACAATTTAGCGGAAAAAAGTTCCTTCTTTCTGTCCTTTTAACTTTGTTCGTAAATTTTGGTAGTTTCCATATTCAGGGCTGTCAAAGGTGACTTTTTTTTTTTATTCTTTTCATACCACTATTTCCAAAAATAAAATTTAAAATATATTTTCGAAGGTAAATCTGTACTTTTCCTGCATAAATTTATTATAAATTTTATATTATGGAAATAGTGGTACGACAATAATGATGAAAAAAAAGTCGCTTTGCATGTTAATGAAAGTAAATGTAAGAAAATAGAAAATTGAGATTGTTCTTTAAATTTGCTAAAGTAGTTTAACTCTGAGAGCTTACTATAATTGTAAAGTGGCTATTTCTTTTTACGGTATTACAATATAATATTTTCTCGATTAGAACAGTATTTCTTTACGCATGTGAATACGAAAATCTGTACACATCAAGAGCGAATGCATATTTTATAAAGGAACAAATGTTTCACGTATAATCATTCAGGCGTAAATTGTAAGAGCCGAGTAACTAAATGAATGCAAATACTCTCTGCTTTTGAAATATGACAAATTACTTATGTTTCTGCACCTTCTATTGAGAAGCGAAAGAGTTTACATTAATTTATATTTTAGTATTTCAGTGATGTATAGACTCTAATTTTGAGTTAATATTTAATTAATCAAGTTCTTTATCTCACAAAGTATGGATGCCTAGATATATGCTTAAGTACGAAGAATACTGCTTTCATTATTATGTGTAAATTTTAAATTATTAATGATACCAATTACGTTAGAAACTACGCAGATAAAAATTCCATCTTCAGTAATTTAAAATCGAGCAAAGATCATATTTAAAGTCGTAAAAAGTTCTTTTTGTTTAATTCGTTTTAATAATAAACATTTCCATATTTTACAACAATTTTTAATAAAAAATAACGAGTTGTGATATAACAAACCCAGCTTAAATCTTCACATATTGAAGTGTGCAGTGAAAAGCAGTAACAGACATTGGAGGCTATATAGTCGACAAAAAACTAGAATATGCATAGTATACATAAGACACATAAGTAAGGAGCAAAACACGATCTGTGTGCAATCTCTGTGAATTCCATAATTACCTGTTCGCCAACTACATTATACAAAATTTTGTAAAATACTTTTTATTGTATTCTTGGCTTTAGTCTCTTCAGGATGTATCCTTTCTGTCTTGAAGTTGTGCGATTAACCCGTGTTTATCTGGGCTGTGGTTTACCATTTCCTGCAATTAACACCACCCTTACTAAGTTGAATTATTTGTATATCAATAAAATACTACGATTTATGTATATGTGTATCATGAAATTTTTTTTAAGTAATTAATTAATTAATTTAATTAGAAGTAAGTCAAACATGATATTTACTTACCTGACTACTGCATAGGTTCATGCACTACAATATTTTACAAATTACACAATATTAACTCTCAGATTTAGTGAGATAGTAATTTAGACTGCTTACTAATCATTTAAAACTTGATTACAAGGTCTGACACTTAATAATAATTTCATCAATAAGCTTTAAGAAAAGATTTCCATGTGGTATTATTTTCCTTTGCATTTAAGGCGCATTTTAGATTTCAAGGCTCTTACTCATAATAACAGAGCTACAAACGCTTTATATATATATATTTGGCGTACAGTTTATATTAAAAAAAATCTACGAACATTTTAGTTTAAATATATATACAATCAAATTATAAAGATATTAGTCACATGACAGATAGAAAAGCATGAAAGTTTTAAAAACATTTCAAAGTGCACTCCTGAAATATGTTACGATTATAGAAGGTACTAAAGTTTTTGCAATATAACTGAAACATTTTGTGCTTTGTGGGATGTGAAGAAATATTAAAGTCAGGAAATGAATATACATACATACTTGCATACTTGCCAACATCCCAATTAATATTCCGTAGTGTTGTTAGTCCCGCCGTTTTTTTCACACCAGTAAATTTTTAGAGTAATATTCTCCAAATGCAATTACAATAAAATAAGAGGAAAGATACTCCTAAAAGATACAGGATTGAAAAAGAAGACGGAGCTAACAATACTACGGAATATTAATTAGTATGTTGGCAAGTATGCAGACTTGCCATCATACAAATTAGTATTCCGTAGTGTTGTTAGTCACGCCCTATTTTTCACACCAGTAAATTTTTAATGTAATATTCTCCAAATGCAGTTGCTATTAAATAAGAATAAAAAAGATCTAAAAAGATACTGGTATGAAAAAGAAGGCGAACTAACACTACTACGGAATATTAATTAGTATGTTGGCAAGTATGTAGGTATATAGTGTGTACAGGCAGAGCCTGATTAAGGGCTATTAAGGCACACATTATTTATACTTACACCGTTATTTTTTAACAAATACTTTCCTCCTATAATAAACAGAAAATTCTAATTAAAAATTATTTTTAAAGAATTCTGGTGTCTAATAACGGTGAGTAAATTGGATTGTTTTACACCGTTCATTTTTTAGAAAAAATATTTCCTCGTCAAAGCGTGGAATTTCTATGACATGAAGTAAAAAATAATTGTAAAAATATTCCGGTGAGAGCGGAGATAATGTGTGCTTCCCCCTTAATCAGGCTCTGCGTACAGGTTTAACATAAACGACCTTTAATTTTGCTGCCGTTAGTCCTAGACCCATACTTCAAATTACAAAATGTGAGAGTGAAGAAGTTTTCGGTTTCAAATAATTAACAATACTATGGAATATTAATTAGTATGTTGGCAGGTATGTTAAATGAGAAGATAATTAGTCTTCAAACAGTGATGTGAAAAGAGGAGGTTACTAACAATGCTGTGGAAGAAATTAGGTATGTTAGCCTATCTGGCATGTTAATTGGTTTATTTTTCACTATTTATTTCTTTCAAATATATACAGATTTTTGTTCCTCCAGTTTTTCTTTATAGTGAATTGAAAAAATGTATTAGTAATATGGTACTTTACGTTCTTATTTAATTACTTCCGTGGATCAGAAGAAATAATTTTATTTTTTGCTTTAATAGTTAATACAAAACCTGCTCTAAGTATTTTTTATTTTTATTATTACTATTATTATTTATTTATTTACTGTTCATAATTACCAACTTTTACGCTTTTTGGCTACCGAAAATTTTTTGTAGAAATTTTTATATATTTCTACAATAGCTTTCAATAATTCAATAAAATGAGAGTTTCTATAAAAAATTTACTGTAACCAAAAGTCGTAAAATTTGTCAACTATTTAATTAGTATGGCAACATATTGTTTGTCTATACAGGTATGCACTACTACTTCATTTAATTTTAATTTATTCTGCAGGACAATTAAATTCTTACACCAACAAGAAGTTCTGCTAGATAAAAAAAAAAAATTAGAAAGCGCCATTGCACATCGAAAAGATGACGTTTATACAGTTTTTGCATCAAACGAATAAGAGTGGAGTTAGTAGCGTCATTTTGAATATTGAAATCGCGTTTGTTTTAACTTCACAATATAAATGTCCTGAGCGCTATTTACTACCCAAATAGACGTAGTGAGTAGACTCGATTAAAGAATACCTCAGAGAACACGAATAAGACAGTATCAGCAGCTTAACCCCTTAACTATTCCTGGCGTATATATACGTTTTTCCGAAGTACGATCCTTTGTATTGTACTGTTACCATTGAAACTACTGACACGACTTGGTAATGCAATAAAATAATCTTAAAAGTGATCTTGACAGTGTTTCCAAAGGATTGACTCTTTTTAGAGTTGAGAAAGAACGGTGGCACTGGAAAGCGAATCTCGTAATTTTTTCTCGATAGGTAAGGGGTAAATGTGTTAAAAAACTTATCACTGTCTCTTTTTTTTTTTTTTTTTTTTTGAGAGGAACTGGAATTCATTGTACAAGGATAACTTTTTAAATTTTCGCAGTATTTGCTTGGCGTTTTTATTAGGCGACCGGAAAATAATGTCGTTTTGAATTAAAATACTGACATCGGAAATTTATCCTGGATAAAATTTAAGATATACTTAGGTAACTTATATATGATGGTTATTTGTAAAGTACCATGTAAACACTGTTAAACAAAAATTTCCGGTTTCATTTTATTAATTCAAAACGACATTATTTTCCGGTCCCCCTAATATATAAGTAGCTCTGTACATTTAGTTAATAAATTATGCAGACGAAATTACTATATTACTTGTGTATGCTAGTTAAAAAATATTTAGTAAAATGCTCATATTTCTTTAAATATTTAATACTTCTATATTCTGATATCAGCCCCCCCCCTCCCCCAGTTAGGGTTATTCCATGTCAAATCAACACAAAAAATCTGCTATATTAATCTAACCCCCTTCAGGTTTTCATGAAATTGGGCTCATTTATTTATTCTATAGAGAAATGAATGCATACCAATTAAAATGCCCCTATATCTTTTAGTTTTTGACATGCAAAATGAGTAAAAAGCAAAAATGAGTAAAAAGTGCAAATTTTGGAAATTCTTGTATTACAAATTACGCATATTTTGTTCCTTTATTGAATTAGAGGCATAAGTTTGGTATCATTAGAAACCATTTAATGCAGGCTTTTAAGGAAAAAGCTTATCATTGTCCTTTTTTTTTTTTGAGAGGAACTGGAATTCATTGTACGAGGATAACTTTTTGAATTTTCGCAGTATTTGCTTGGCGTTTTTATATAAGTAGCTCTGTAATTTAGTTAATAAATTATGCATAAGGAATTCCTATATTGCTTGTGTATGCCAGTTAAAAAATATTTAGTAAAATGCTCATATTTCTTTAAATATTTAATACTTTTATATTCTGATATCATTTCCCCCCCCCCTCCCCCCAGTTAGGGTTATTCCGTGTCAAATCAACACAAAAAACCTGCTATATTAATCTGACCCCCTTCAGGTTTTCATGAAATTGGGCTCATTTATTTATTCTATGGGGAAATGAATGCATACCAATTAAAATGCCCCTATCTCTTTTAGTTTTTGACATGGAAAATGAGTAAAAAGTGCAAATTTTGGAAATTCTTGTATTACAAACTACGCATATTTTGTTCCCTAATTGAATTAGAGGCATAAGTTTGGTATCATTAGAAACCATTTAATGCAGGCTTTTAACCCGTTCAGGGGTGGTGGTATATATTTTATACCACCTAATTTTAGTTCCCAACCGCAAAAATTCATCCCAGAAACTCTTTATAACATTTTAGTCTTTTACCTTATCCGAAAACATTCGTTTATCACTTTTCTTTTAATGTTGTTCTCACACACTGGTAGCACTTGATTTTAAATGAACTTAAATTCCCTGCCCCTGAAAGGGTTAAACAATATGTCACATGCGCGTACCGTAATTTCTGGTAGATAACCTGCAGGTAAGATGTGTCATTTCTCAAGCAGAAATTTTAATTAATACAGAAATCTATACTTTTTCGAAGGAAGAGCTCGTAAAAATATAAATTTATTTATCAATTGAAATTTCTGGTGCAAAACTGGATTATATAACCTGCGGGGTATCAACCAGAAATTACGGTAATTTTTTACAATTTTAACTTTCTCTTACCCAAAAGGTAGAGAAAATATTGTGGTGAGATTTTCGAAATTGAGTTTTTGTTATATTTACACGTTTTGGGATGCCCTGAATCCAAAAATCCTGTTTTTAGTGGTTCGTCTCTCTCTCTCTCTCTCTGTGTGTGTGTGTGTGTGTGTGTATCAGTCTGTTATCAGCATATCTCAAAAACAAATGGTAGCAGAAAGTCCAAACTCGGTATTCTAAATATGTATCATATAGGGATGCTACACTAAACTTTTCGTTGAGATCAAGCAAATGATTTGTGTACAGGGACATCCAACGGAATTCAAGTACAGTCGGGGGAAAAAAACGCAACACCCGCTGTAATTTCGTTATTTATTAACGCAGGAACATCTAATAGACATAATTAAACAGGAAATTAAATGCACTTTCTGAAAATGTCGTCGAAGTTTGAATAAAGGGTTATCTACATATTGAAATGAGCGGCAACTTTGATTTTTTCTATAGCAACACCCGATTCTGACTTCATATTTGAATTTCTGAGAGTCAGGCAGTGCGGAAAAATATACTGTTTGTACACTTTATTTTTTGTATTTATAGAGTTAAAATCAAAAATGTGTTAGGGGGTTATCTCTAAATGTAGAAAAATAAAATTAAGATCCTATAAGAAATAGACAAAATTTTAATGTTTTACACCGGAAATCTTTCGGATAAAAAAATAGTTATATAAATTAATAAAAACTTTTACATTTTCCAGTATCTTAATGAACTATAATTCAGTTTTTTAGATTTGTATATACTTCAGTACCTTTGTAGATAATTTTAGGTCTATTTAAATGCATTACACTTGCGATTGGTCCAGACAGTACTCTTTGAAAAAAGTGCAATATTTTTCAAGTAAAACTGTCTATTATGGCTGTACTGATCACCAATAAAGATTAAATTTTCTTTTGTAGGTGTAACATACTTTACGAAATGAAATAATATATATATATAACAATGCATAAACTAAATCTTTTAGGATAAATTATTGTAAGGGTTCATGAAGTAAATATTAAACAATTTTAATCGCACTTATCAGTTTTGTGTCAGTTGAACTCTTTGGAACTCTACGATTCGTTTTATAATTTCTATGAAAATATAATTTCTTTCTTAACACTTTCGCGACTATTGACGTAGATTCACGTCATTTGAAAATCTGTAACTCTGTCATTGGGCGTTTCTTTCATAATTTGTGTGTTACTTATTTCTTAAGTGTGTACCCGTTGTTCATATATTTGCAATAAAATATACTATGAATAGAAATATATTGATTAGAAAGAATATAATTATAATGTATATCCATTTGTAATATAATTGTGAATACAGAAAATTTGTTCTGAAATATTAAGCTTATTTTTCCATTTAAAACAGTAAACCCCGCCTATTTAGTTATTTTTTTCTTCTAGTGTTCGTTTAAAAGATTCAAAATTTATCACCAGTAATCCATCAAGTAAATACCACTTGTGCATATTTTTGTCAAGATAAAATAAGGGATTTAACACGAATACTCGATGTCACATTTACTTTTCTTTCTTCTTTTTTTTTTTTTTTTTTTTTCTGTATTGTTTTGTTTTAAAGAACGATGAAGGCGGGGCTTGTTTTCATTAGAAAACAGGAATTCTTGATGACTAATGACTAAAATCCATCATTTTTGTTTCATTTTTTTTTTTTTTGCGTTTGACGTTGTTGTTATATAATTTGACCCGTAAGTAAAAAATAAAAATATTTTGTTTAATTTTCTTTGTTATTTTTTAAGATTTGATTCGTTATCTCATGCAAAACTATATAAGAGACGGCCCTCTAAACCACTCTAAAAGAAAGATTTATTTATATCTCGGAAACTAGTAACTGGAATGAGCGGCAAATTTCCACACCCATATTTTTCACCATTAGGATTCATTTTATGTAAAAATTAATATAGGTCATAATTCATAATTTTTATAAATATAAATTTATTAATATTTTTCAGAATCAAAAATATTTTTCCGAATCAAAAGTAATGATGGATTATGTTTGGGTTTCTTCACTGTATCTTGTAAAAAAAAATTATATCGCTCAAGTTATTTTTTGTGAAGATATTAATAAAAGTTTGAAATATGAATTTAACATTAGTACCTTCAAACTTTGAACGCTTATAACTCTGTGAAAAAATAAGCAAAATATACAACCAATATTTTTTTTCGCGTTGTCGCGATCCCAGGAATTCAAATATAAAATAAAAATAGGGCATTACCATTGAAAAAATCAAAGTTGGTGTGCGTTTTAATATGTAGACGACCCCTAATTCAAAATTTCACTTGATTTCCTGAAACTACTCACAATTCCCCGTCGAATGATATCTATTACATTTTTCTACATCGATTAGCAACGAAGTTACGTTGAGTGTTGCGTTATTTTTTTCGCGACTGTACATGAGAAAGTTTTAAAGTTAAAAATCTTATACTGTTATACAGTAGCCTCCTAAACTACATATCTGTCGCGTTGCTGGGAAACTTGGCAACAGTTGAAGAGGTAAACAGCTCCACCTGGTACAGGTTGCGAGACATTTTTATTCAAATGTCACCAATAATTTTAAGAAGTGATATATGATATATATATTCGACATTTCATCGATTCTAATCGCCTTTTATGTATATGATATCCCACTTTAAAAAATTTTTGGTGGCTGTTGAATAAAAAAGTCGCGCAATCTGCACCAAGTGGCGCTGTATACCGCTTCAACTGTTGCCAAGTTTTCAAACCACGAAACAGGTATCTAGTTTAGAAGGCTACGGTTATACAGTGTTCTCGATATCCCCTGTGAATCCACTACAACCATAGTTGTCAACTTAGCGTCTTTTGGCTACCGAAAAATTTTAATAGAAATATTTATTTTATTTAATCAGCGAACTGTAACGGTTTTCCCTCACAAAGTAAAATAAAAAAATTTATAAAAAATTTCGGTAAGACAAAAGATGCTGAGTTGGCAACTACGACATATAAATGCCTAAAATTTCATAATATCGCTTTTAATTAACCCTTTGGGTACATTTGACGAGTGAGACTCGTCATCTGCTTACTTGGGCGAAGTTACGGTGGACGAGTCTGACTCGTCATCTGAATTTAAGAAGCAGGCGTTGATGTTTGCGGCACCCCCGCCAGTGGGCGGGGATTGATATACCGGTGTCTGAGAGTGTTGCTCTAGAAGTGGCATTTTGAAAAAAGGCTACACACTATACATGGACAATTGACATTATTCTCAACAATTATATGTAAAATTACTAGAACAAGATACAAATATAGTAGGAACTGTACGAAAGAACAGAAAACACTTGCCAAAAGAGCTTGCTTACTTCAAACTAAAAAAAGGCGGGGCCAAAATAGTATTCTCCTACGGTTTGTTAGCACTAAGATGGAAAGATAAGAATGATGTATACATGCTTAGCACAAAACATTCAAATATTGGCTTAGTTGATACAGTGAAGCGAAAAAAGAATGATGACAATTTTGACAAAATTATCAAACTATCATGTGTAACCAAATATAATACAGGTTTGGGAGGCGCTGATAAATAGGACCAATTGCTAACGTGCTTTCCTGTTATGAGAAAATGCATGAAATGTTTAAAAAAAATGTCGTTTTATCTAATAGACATGGCTATTTTCAATTCACATGTTCTACATAGTAAAGTCAATTGTGAAACCAAAACAAGCATTGTTCAATTTTGTTTAGAAATCGCTGAAGAATTATTGGCGCAAGTGGTCCTGCCAAATTATAATATCCGTGGGCGTCTTACAAGTAACGATGCGCCACATCGTTTGCAACAGAAAAATTGAACACATTTTCCGGGGAATATTCCGGTAACAGAATTAAAGAAACACCCTACAAAATGGTGTTAGGTATGTTATAAACATAAAATAAGAAAAGAAACCACTTGGCAATGCAAACAATGCCAGGTACCTTTGCATTTACCGACATGTTTTGAAAAATACCACACGGTACAAAATTATTAGTCTTTAAGTTGGTTCTTGATCTATAAAAATATTCCTGTCTTGTTCCATTTGTATATTTATTTATATTTTGTAACTAAAATGCTGTTTCCAAAATATATTTATATCATCAATATAACTATATTCCAAATAAAATGTACTACTTTTACATATTAAACCACATAGTGACAAATAAAATCCAGAGCTGCCAACCAAATCCAGCAAATTATTAGCACCGCCTCTTTTCCTACACCACTTAATTTTTAAAGTAATTCTCTTCAAATATATTTACGATGAATGAAGAAAACAAGTAATCTAAAAATTAAGTGGTGCAGAAAGAGGGGAGGTACTAACAATTTGCCGGATTAGGTTGGCAGCTCTCTAAATCCGTCCCATGGTCATAAACATCTTCAAATAATTCAGTACTCTTTCCTTCATCTTTTCATAGTCAAAAATTCCCCCATGATACTTTGATTTACGACGCAAAAGAAAATAATATAAATCTTTTTCCGACTATCGGACAAACGTAACTTCGGGTTACGGAATGTATGTAGAAAAGCAAACCTACACAGCCGCCTAAAACTTAAAAAACAAAATAAATAAGCTGAGAAATGAGAAGTCGGTGGGAGTATAATTTTTAAATGAATTCAAATGGCCATGCCAGGTTTGTATACAAAAGTATAGAATTTCATATGCATATTAAGTAATGCATATTAAGTAATATGTTCAAAAATAATTTAGTTCAGCTACAGCTTTTGAATTTTTTTTTTTTTTTTTTTTACAATATGGTAAACAATATTTACTGAGTTAAAGAAATTAATTTGTGAACTTTAAATTTACCTCTCTAAATAAATGAAACATAGTATGTAAATATTTTTTCTCTAAATTTTAACTCTGCCTTTCTGATTAATAGAATTAGGCTCAATGGTTTTCCGTATTAATGATTTTTAAAAATCCAAATCTACGATATTTTGAACAAAGTACCTTCATATAATATAAAATCTTTCCACTTGCTTATTTTCTATTATTTACTCAACAAATGCTTTCACGTACAGTGTATTATCTTCTGAGCTTAGTTACTTTCTGAATTGAATATAAAAGCTTATTCTTGACGTAAAGTATTGGATTTTTCGTTACGCTATTGATACTTTATCCTTTTGTTTCTTCAATGGTTCTTTCTATTTCATGAGACCACAAATGAAACAAACATTATATTTCAAAATGTTTCTCCTTTTTTTTTTTTTTTTTTTTTTTTCTTTTTGGTCGTGTATAAGGTATTGTGAGTAATGTTTCCTTGTTGCCAAAGGAATACTTCAAAATAGGAGAAAAGGATTTTGGTTTCATTAAAAATTTGTATAAATTATTTTCATTTTATTTAACTTGCAAATATTACTAAGCGATGTTTCATAATTATTAGTGCGTAATTGTCAGTATCCCGGAGAGAAAAAATATTGTTCGACATATTATTGCTAAAACATTTACAAAACTTCCTTAATAAATTTCCTTTCTGACGGTGGAATAACTCGTGTTATTTTATCAATTATGTATTTCTTTAAAAACAACAATTAAATTAAACAATAAATGTAAATATCTAGATTTATTAAATAGTATTTTAAAAATAAATTCATTGTAAATTCCATAGCATATAATAAATATAGGAAAAGAAAATAATTGAATCAATACTTTAAAATCAAACTAGTACATACATGCCAACATTTCGATTTCTTCGAAGCACAGCTCGTACTAACAAGGAATCAGGAAAATTCTTATTGAAACGAAACCGAGCTTAAATTAAAGAGCGAGGTCGAAAACAAAGGGTAGGGTGCAAATTTGCTGCAACAACCCCCCATGGAGCAAGAAAACGAACCTAAAAATTTTAGGTTTTTCTATAAAAACCTACGAAATGGAAGCCGTTAGCATGATGGCCGGCGTGGAGCAGTTAGAGTATTCAGTTTGAGTGAAGAAGGTCGTGATATCAAACTCCGATAACTGCTCGATTTTTTTTTCTTTAAGAAATGTATATAAATGAAATAAATAAAAATATTTAAATAAATAAATAATTTAGGGGTTGGGGATATGTATTAAATTTAATTAAAAATATATAATGATATATTTTTAATTCTTAAATTATTTTGTTAAAGCCTTTTTTTTTTTTAACCTTTTTTTTCTGTATATTTAAATAAATGAATAATTTAAGAGAAAATAGTTTTCTATACTGCACATTTTTCTCTTTCCTCAAGTTTAATTTAATTTTTTTATTAATATTTTACACCAAAGCCACTAGTTAGAAATGCTGAACGCCTGCTTTTAATTTTGTTATTTTTTATACTTAAAAATAAATATTCTATTAAATTATTAAAACATTTTATTTCAAGTGAAAAAATGTTTTTCAAATGTATAGTGCAACGGAAAATAATATTTATATTGCTTTTTTTTTTTTTTTTTTTTTTTCTTGCTTTTAATTGCGCTATTATTCATATGTAAAAGAAAAGA
Organism: Salticus scenicus; assembly: GCA_963930645.1. Taxonomy (NCBI): domain Eukaryota; kingdom Metazoa; phylum Arthropoda; class Arachnida; order Araneae; family Salticidae; genus Salticus; species Salticus scenicus. The sequence continues at coordinate 256,357,088 of OZ005657.1, forward strand.
ACTTTTACTTAAGTGCAGTTTCCACTGAGGTTGGTTGGAAATGATTCGAGCGGCGCTATTCAGAATCCTTTGATGTGGTCAAGCGGTTGGACCTGGTTCTACGGGTTGGTTCGAAAGGGAGAGTCCCTGACTCTAACTCCCAGCTGAGATAATTGAGGAGCCAGAGGCTGATATCTTTGTCAATTTTGCATGCTTTCCTTTGAAATAACTGCGCAATCTGATAAAAAAAAAGGTTACAACTGATGACAAGACATTTCGCTCTTTGTGTCGGGAGCGTAATTAATGGTTTTTTGAACCTCGAACTTCCAACTGCAATGGAAATCGGCCTTTATTGTTATTACTCTGTTGGCCCTTGCACGTGTGTACATCTCCAAAATTTAAAAATCTAGTATGCAACTTACAAAGTGGGTTATCTCGAAGGAAAATCAACGGGCTAGGACAGCTTAGAAAGACCCCCCACGGAGGGCACTACCCTCAGGACTAGCACTCTAGATTAGTCAATCGGCCTTAATCCCCACAAACGATCAACCAACCATTATTAAATTAAAACGTGAGTTTTTCTTTATAAAGAGTTAATTTTACCACATATATTTCTTAATAGTACCTTTATATAGAGTACGTTTATTTACTTTTAATTTCTAATTAAATTTAACAATTATTTTCTCTTAAGTCATTCATTTATTTTAATTTTTTGTTTTATTTCATTAATAATAATAATAATAATATTAATAATAATAAAGAACACTGCGTCAGAGTTTGAACTCAAGAAAACTTAAGAAAAAAGAAAAATGTGTAATACAGAAAAGTATTTTCTCTTAGATTATTCATTTATTTAAATTATAAAGAAAATTTAAAAATATTTTCTTTAGTTGAAATGAAATATTTTAATATTTAAAAAATAAATCATTATGCATAATATTTTAATTGAATTTAGTACATATCCTCCATTAAATTATTCATTAATGTTAATATTTTGTTTTAATTCATTTATATTATTAAATAATCTGGTGTGTCACTCACACGACTTTCTCTTACCCTGAAATTTAATACAATAAATACAGATTGCAGATTAATAGGTAAGATAACGAGTACTGTTATTTAAACCTATGTTACACAATTCATATTAGGCTTCTGAAGAGTTTTATATGATAATTAGTTTTGTGTGAGGGGATTCTCAAAAAAAAAAAAAAAGTACGATTTTTTTTCTAAGGTTTTTTTTTTTTTTTTTTTTTTTTTTGTTAAAAGTAAAAAAAATCGATAACTTTGTTTTAAATTATCGCAGATCGAGGGTTCAACCATTCGTTTTAAAGGTATTGGTGAGCTCTTTTGAAAGATACCCATCATGAAAATTTACTCCCCTCGAGGGGGGACTTCCCCCCCATTGGGGGAGGCGAGGCTCCTACATACACAAAAAAAAAATTCCCAGTTAACTATCTCTATTGCAAAATATATATATTCGTTTCTTTTCGTTTAGTGCAGTCTATAGACGTTAAACTCTACTTTCCTGTAATTTCCCCCATAGACCTAATGTATTAGAATTTTCTTGATTGTCCCTGTACACAAACCATTAGCTTGATCTTAATTAAAAGCTTACTGTAGCATTCCTATATGATACACTTTTAGAATACCAAGTTTGAACTTTCTGCCATAATTTGTTTTTGAGATATGCTGATAACAGACAGACACACAGACACACAGACAGACACACAGACATACACACAGACCATTTGCTAAAAACACGATTTTCGTATTCAGGGGACCTCAAAACGTGTAAATATAACAAAATCTCGCGTTCGAAAATTTGACCCAAAAACAATACTTTCTCTACCTTATGGGTAAGAGAAAGTAAATAATCTGGTGTGTCACTCACACGACTTTCTCTTACCCTGAAATTTAATACAATAAATACAGGTTGCAGATTAATAGGTAAGATAACGAGTACTGTTATTTAAACCTATGTTAAACAATTCATATTAGGCTTCTGAAGAGTTTTATATGATAATTAGTTCTGTGTGAGGGGGGCTACGGCCCCCCTCAACCCCCCGTTTCATTAAGGCACCTACATTTATATAGAATTTAATTCGGTTATTAAAAAATAAGTCTGTTTTTAAAAAATAATTTATTAAAATTATTATTTAAAAAAATTATCTTTCATGATAATGCAGACGATTTCCATATTAGAGAAGTAGTATAACACCAAATATCCACGAAAAAGTCCATTTTATTCTCAAAATTAAAAAAAAAAAAAAAAAAAAAAAAAAAAAAAAGTACGATTTTTTTTCTAAGGTTTTTTTTTTTCGTTAAAAGCAAAAAAAATCGATAACTTTGTTTTAAATTATCGCAGATCGATGGTTCAACCATTCGTTTTAAAGGTATTGGCGAGCTCTTTTGAAAGATACCCATCATGAAAATTTACTCCCCTCGAGGAGGGACTTCCCCCCCAGGGGGGGCGGCGAGGCTCCTACATACACAAAAAAATTTTCCCAGTTAACTATCTCCATTACAAAATATATATATATTCGTTTCATTTTGTTTAGTGCAGTCTATAGACGTCAAACTCTACTTTCCTGCAATTTCCCCCATAGACGTAATGTATTAGAATTCTCTTGATTGTCCCTGACACAAACCATTAGCTTGATCTTAACGAAAAGCTTACTGTAGCATCCCTATATGATACACATTTAGAATACCAAGTTTGAACTTTCTGCCATAATTTGTTTTTGAGATATGCTGATAACATACAGACACACAGACAGACACACAGACACACAGACAGACACACAGACAGACAGACCGACACACAGACATACACACAGACCATTTGCTAAAAACATGATTTTCGTATTCAGGGAACCTCAAAACGTGTAAATATAACAAAATCTCGCTTTCGAAAATTTGACCCAAAAACAATACTTTCTCTGCCTTATGGGTAAGAGAAAGTAAAAAATGCTGTGAGCACTTATCGGGTTTGGTCCCACGTCCCTCAAACTGAACACGCTAACCACTACACCACGCTGTCTTGCAAATTTGTTCTGTTTCATTGGTTTTCATAGAAACAGCTAAAATTTTTAGGGTCGTTTTCTTGCTCGATGGGGCTGTTGTAGCAAATTTGCACTCTACCCTATATTTTAGGCCATGGCCTTTAATTTAGGATTTGTTTGGTTTCAATAAGAATTTTACTGATTTATCCCTTGTAACCGGCGTACTTCCTGCAAAGATGCCAAACCTCTAATTTTCAAATCGGATTTCTCACCACTTTCTTAGGGAAAAGAATTCTGTCACATTTATCAACAATTAAATCAATTGAAAACAATTGAAAACAGTTATAAAATGTTCCGGTATAAAGTAAAGTCTCCTTCGAAAAACGTGAGATTTGACCCCGCCCTTTTTCATGAAATTTTCAACGGTGTGAATTTTCCACGTTTTCTGCTAGACTATTTTTATACAAAATCTCTATCCTATTGAAATACGACACATTACCATAAAATGCAATAGAGAGGGGCATTCCAACAACGCAAGACATCCCAACAAACACACGACTATCGCACTATATGAAAAAATGATGCCTTTCGTCGGATAGGAGAGATATCACATTGATGTCAATAAATCGTAACATTTTTGTGAACAAAAGGGTCCGAAAAAATGGTACGTTTAGCGATACGCGAATGGTTTGCCGATATGATACGAGAAATCCGACATAGAAACAAACTTGGCCGATACACCTGACACATACCGATTCTTCTAACAGGAAAACGATATAGATACATATTAAAAAAAAAAAAAAAAAAAAAAAAGGAAATAATCTGCTTTCAATGGTGTCTGACAGTTAACTTTCAGAAAGTTATTTTCGATGCTCATGTGAAAATGATTAATCCTGTGCTACCTTCCGCCATTTACACGTAATCTCAATCCACCGGGTAGCCTATATCTATTCTGGAGAAAAACAGTCTACATACAAAGTAGAACGCTTCAGTCCGGCTGCAAGTCAACAATTTCTTAAAATACAAGGAAGTTTATATATAAATATTTAGAGGTGGCAGTGAGTAAAACTAAGCAAGAAGAACACTATCGTTAACATTTGGATTCCTTAATTTGACGTTAAAAAATTATCATATCTCTGATATTAGAATGATATCTTATTCTATACACTACTAGCGCCTCTTAAAACTATCATGTTTCGAATAGCTGTCTGATAACAATTATTTGACACACCTATGCAAATATCATAATTTTGGTACCGTACAGACACCGAGTATGTGATATAACTTTGTTTTTCAAGAAAAAGAAAACTAAATTTTGTACGGAAATTGACATACTTGACAAATCGGATACGTCAGATACCAGAACGCGATGTTTTCAATACTGGTTATTTATATGTTTGCTGGGTAACAATTTTATGAAATATTAATTAGTTTCTTGGAAGATGTGCAGTTAGCATGAAACTTACACCTAAAATCTAGAAGAGAACAAAAAGACATCCATACATGCCAACCATCTCATTATGAGCCGTACAATTTTTAGTACCCGCCTTTTTTTTTCACACCAATAAGTTTTTAGAGTAATTTTAGTCTTTTTTAATCGTTACAACATTTAGAGATAATTACTCTAAAAATATAGTGTTGTGTTTAAAGAGGCGTTTTTTTCAGGGAGCGTTAACAATTGTACGGTTATTAATGCGATGGTTGGCAAGTATGGACATCTCTGTACAGTCAGCTAAAACAAAAAAAAAAGCCCCCCTCCTAATTTTGCCGAAAATTATTGTAAAAGCATGCGGCTGGTGCCAATCAATTTTTAATAACGTCTAGTTTATAATGGTATAGTTAGATTTTGCTTAGGAGATCGGCTACATATTGAAGCTGGCATCAACTTTATTTTTTTCAATGGTAACTCCAATTTTTTATAATTTATTTTAATTATTTGGATCAAAACATCGCGGAAATGGTATAGTTTATATATTTTGCTCAATTTTTCATGGCGTTATAAGCTGTCAAAGTATGGGGATGTTAATGTTAAATGAATGTGACAAACATTAATTCATATCTTCACCAAAAAATATTATATTCAATTTTTTTTTTTTTTTTTTTTTTTAATGCGTTAGAATGAAGTGGCCCAAACATATTCTATGTATATTTTTGATAAATAATAAAAAAAAAAAAGTTTATTGAATTATGCAAATTATTAATAAATTCATATTTGAAAAAAAATATGAATTTGACCTATGTTAATTTTTGCATCATCAAAAACATGGGTTTCCAAATTTACAGCTCGTTCCTAACATTATTTTTTGAATTACAGTAAAATTTCATTTTTTATTGCTGTTAAGGAACCGTCACTTGTTATTATTTGTATCCTCTGTGAGTAAAATATGTATAATATATTTTGACGAAAAACTATTGTAATTTACCTTTATGTTATTTTTATTGTTTTCTAAGCAACATTTCGATGTTTTTTATACAAATTGACTTATTTTTATAAAATTATCGCAATGCAAGCGATAGATTGTGAAAGAATTCCAAAAGTAAACAAGCCCCGCCTCTACATCGCTGAAAGGTAAAAAAAAGTTTGCATATTCGCATTTGACTATTTATGTGACGCTGGTATGCATAAATCTGAATGGCATTTACTTTGCAAATATGTAAAATAATTTTGTTTTGCAATGTAAAGTTTTAGAAAAATGTGTAAAGGCGTGGCTTACGTTGCAAGAAGGAATATACCCGATCCTGAAATGTTAAGTCTTTGTTCTTAAATATTACATAACTTTTCCTTATTTTTCACGGTTAAAATTCTACTTTAACCCTGTTGTCCTTTTTTTTTTTTTTTTTTTTTTTTTCCTACTTGAATATTGTAGAGTTCGTACACCTCATGTTAAATGTCATGATTTAGGAAACGCGGTAAGGCGAGGATTATTGTTTGAAAGAGCAATACGCATTGAACAATCCTTTTTTTATTATTATTATTATTATAATTAATATTTAATTCGTTTTATAAGTTTTTTAAAATGTATTTTCTGTTTTAATCTTGTTGTGACATTTTTGCATTCGTTTACTGTACCGTTTCTAAGCTTTATGTTACTTAAATTTTACCGCATGAGGTAACGTAAAGAAATAAATTTTTATTAAATGTTTTTTTAATACAGAATGAAATCCATTTGTTTTTCTATTTATTTATTTATTTTTAATTTCATAAAATCTAATATTGAAACAAAGCGCAATATTATTTATTTTCCATTATTCTAATCACGGCGTAAAATTCACATATATTATGAAAAAGTATTTAAAACAAAGTAATACATGTCATATTACTTTTAAAGATATAGATCTTACAAATTTAAAATTAAGAATTTAAGTAGAGTAGACGATAAACGGGGGATATTCGTTCTGGGCAATAGGAAATCGTTTTATATGGGGCATACTTTATCAGACCAATTTTTGTAAATTCAGCCCAATACTGAAAATTTTTATTTTAATTTTTTAATTTTAATTTATTTTTTTTTTATTATTTTATAAGTAAGATTTCGATGTTTACTGTTCAAATTAATCTATTTTTGTAAAATTAACGCATTGCAGGCGGGAAATTTTGATTGCATTCCAAAAGAGCAATAAACCCCACCCTCTAGCTTTTTCTGGAACAATGCTTTACTTTAAGAAGTGTTTTTTGTTCCTTAACATTAGTTTGTTTGACTCTTTATAGAACTCTAGCATATATAAACGAGTGAAATTTACCGTTTCGATTGCTGATGACAAAATTTCAGTTATTCATACTTGCCAACCATGTCATTATGAACCGTACAATTTTTAGCACCCGCCTTTTTTTTTTCACACCAATAATTTTTTAGAGTAATTTTAGTCTTATTTATTTGTAAAAACATTTGGAGAGAATAACTCTAAAAATATAGTGGTGTGAGAAAAGGGGCGTTTTTTCAGGGGGCGTTAACAATTGTACGGTATTAATGAGATGGTTGGCAAGTATGGTTATTTAATCTTGAATTTTTTAAATAATTTGATGTTTCAGAGAAACGTATAAAGGCGTGACCTATTACTCAAAATAGGAATGATTTTGAAGAGTATTTCATTTTATTGAATATTAATACTTTCGCGACCGCATGTTTTTTTCTTTTTGACAGTGAGCTCCACTTGTGGGCGTTATTCTTTTATATCACATTATTTTAAATCAATGTTTTCTGTATTCTTATTGAAAATATAAACTAATATTCATTACAATTATACACTTTCTAATCAAAGTATTTTTATACTCAATCAGGGATGGAACACGAACGCAGAATTCATACCGGAATCCGTTTAAGAAATTTCTTTAACTATAATATCGTTGATTTAAGAAGTAGAAAATTTTCTTACATTGATAGTGGTATGAATTTTGCGCCCGTGTTCCATCCCGGCACAATGCATTGATTGCACAAATGTGAATATTGAGTATAATGTTAAGAAATAATGTAACCTAATGAAACGCCCACTGGCGGAGTTACAGATTTTCACATGACGTGAATTAACGTCAGCAGTCGCGAAAGTGTTAAATATCCTTTCTCAGATTTTAGTTTAAATCTTGTTATCTATATTATTGTAATTGTATATTCAGAGCTGCCAACCTAATCCGGCAAATTGTCAGTACCGCCCCTTTTTCTACACCACTTAATTTTTGAAGTAATTTTCTTCACATATATTTGCGATGAATTAGGAAAGAAAAAACTCTAAGAAATTACCGGTGTATAAAAAGGGGCGGTACTAACAAATTGCCGGATTAGGTGGGTACCTCTGTATATTGTAGTTTGTACACCTCAAATTAAATGTAAAACTTTATAAATAACACTTTCATGCCGGGCTTACTGTATAAAATAAAAATATACCCAACAGAAGTAGATAATTTTTTTCCTAAATATTAAACACTTATTTTTATTTTTACCGCTATTATTGTTATTATCATTATTACTATTATTGTTTTATCTTGCTATCTAGATTTTTGTAATTCAACGTTGGAGGGTTCATATGACTCAAGCTATTTAAATTTTTATGCATGAAGTGACGTATTAAACTATTCCACGTGTATTGAAAAAATATCATGATTTATTTTTTCTAAATGGATAGACGGACCCCTAATACATTTTTGCTTGTAACTCTGTGAAAATTTATTTAATGTATATAAATAATATTTTTTCTGAACCGCCTTGATCTCAGAAATTTGAATAGGAGGTCCAAAATAGGGGATATTATTTAAAAAGAATTAAGTTGATGCCTGTTTTAATATGTAGATGACCCTTTAAGCAAAATCTAACTATACCATTATAAACTAGACGTTATTACAGATCGATCGGTACTAGCCTTATGTTTCTACGATAAATTTCGACGAAATTAGTTGGGGATGGCGTTTTTTTTTTTTTTTTTTTTTTTTCTTTTGTTGACTGTACAAGATAACTTTTAATCTGTAAGAAAGTGTGAATTAAAAATTATTGAGACCAAGTAATGATCCGGAGAAAAAGGAATGATAAAGCTTACAAAGTTGGTTCTGGTACGTTTTTCAGTTTAAAATCTATATCTTGAATGTTTTTATATAGAGCATATTAAACAGATATTGCTTAAAACATGACTCAAAAAAAATGGTTTTTCCCCGGAGAGATATTTTTTTGAATGCATAGGGAAATATCTTATTGGAAAATCGAATTTAAAGATTCTAAAAATATTGGGAAAATATATGGGAAAAAAATGCTGAAAAATATCGCGTGATTCGTTCTGAACTTGATAAAATATAATTGGAAGCGTCAAAAAATAAATAAATAAATAAATAAATAAATAAAAATAAAATAATAATAATAATAATAATAATAATAATAATAGCAATAATTCGAAATCCCAAAAATAGGTTTTTTGATAGAATTTATGTCGATATTACGGTTTGGTCCATATATTAATAACCGTTTGCTTTCAATATATATATTTTTTTAATGACAATGTTGTCCGTGATTTAATGTTATGATATTTGTTTCTAGTATATTCCATGATTAAAAGGAGGTTAGTCTGAAAAAAATAGATAAATAAATAAATAAATAAAAGAGAGAAAGAGAAATAAGCATTTATTATAACATACAAACATACCAATGCAAAATAAACATTTGTTCCAACATATCTAGGTCAGTTGAAAAACTTATTTGAAAAAAAATATGCAGATATTCATTGGCCATTTTTTAAATACATCACTAGTTATATTAAAATTTTTCCATAATTTGTAACATGCTTTTGAAAAAAATAAAGTTATTATATAACGTGATCTACTAAATTTAAATATGATGCATGTTGGTCACACATTAATATAACGATTTTTACTTAAAACGCGACAGAATATACCTGAATGGCAATAATTAATAATAGGGTTCGATAATTGCTTGTTTAAATCTTTATTTTCAACCTCTGGCTCCCGTATAATGAAGTATAATTTATATAATTCCTGCTATAAATTAGACTTGTTAGTACTTGAAATATATATATATATATATTAATTACGCCATTTTATCAATGTTTTCAGTAATTTTTTTTCATTTATTTATTTATTTATTTATTTATTTATTGGCTACCGGAAAATTTTAATGGAAATTTTTATGTTATGAAGTCAGTGAAATGTGCTACCGAAATATACAAAAATTCCTATTAAAATTTTCCAGTAGCCAAAAAGCGTGAAAGTTGGCAGCTATGCATATGACATTATCTAGAAAATATATGTTTTTACAACGGATTAATTCTTTTGTCCCGCATCCTTTGTCCTATTGTAGTGAATGTAGTTTTACAGTCAAAGCAAATACAAGAGGCAGTACATTCACTTTCAGTGAGATGAGCCTTGGCGACAAACATTGCGACTTGGTGACAAATTTAGCGAAAAACAATAGTTTATGATTCCCGAAGTTTCGAAGCTCTATTATGCCTGGGGACTGAGATCTAGAACTTTCATGGGATTTTGTGTAGAACGACCGTCAAACCCATCACCAAAAGGTATAAATAGGAGTGAGTTGACTTATGCAGAGAGAGTGTGTAATGTAGTCACTGCAATTCAGAATTGTTCAGAGACCTATTTTAAGTGACTGCATTTTGGAGATTGTGCTCTAAGCGACTATACTTTGTTCGTGAGCTAGTGAAATCTTCTGCTCTGGAGTAGTCCTTTACGAACTACTTTCTCACACAAGAAAGTCAACAAGCTTTCGTAACAACATACATATATATATAGGTGCTGAAGGCTGGTGGATAGGACTGTAGATGGTTCCACTTTTTATATAATATAGCAGAGCGCAGTTGGAATCATTCTTTCAATTAGTGTGGATGCACTGTGAGTTATTGCACAAATTGGTCTTTATTCTTGACTTCAAACTTTTAACAGGTATCTGAAATCGTTTTCTTTGAATATTCTTATGTTTCCCTTGAAATAATTTCACAATGATATGCAAAAGCGGAAATCCTAAGCTAATTTTAGTAGCACGTCTTTAGTCACGCACGCGTTTAGGTTACATGTAACAGAGCTTTTTTAGATGGTGTTGGCCTAAATTAGGACACATTTTCTTGGTGTAAATATGGGCCCACTTTATTAGTGTAAATATGTTCTGCTGGAAATTCAAATGCAGTTTTTCCGTTTGATATATCGCCTCAACATTAAGAAAAGGACCACTACTCGCAAAGCAGCAAGGTCTATCCTCATCGTTTGATGACTGTACAAGGATCAATCGACTATTGACGAAAGTACTCACAAGAAGACTCTCCGGGATAAGGTACCAACCAGGGTCTGGTAAAGTAAAAAACCGGCTAAGGGTGCGAAGACCAAAGGAGTTCAAAGAAAATTCGACCCATGAAACGATATGATTCATCATTGGACTTACCAGACTACTGCCAACATTTTAATTTATTCCGGAGTATTTTTAGCCCCTCCTTTATTCTATACCACATTTTTTTTATTAACACTTTCACGACCGCATGTTTTTTGTCTTTTTGACAATTAGCTACGCCTGTGGCTCCTGCCTTCTTGTATAATACATAATTTTAAATCAATGATTTCTGCATTCATATTTATAATATAAATGGATAGAAATTACGGTTATACTCTTTCTAATCAAAGAATTTGTATCCATAATACATTGAATGTATAAATGTGAATATTAAGCATAATGTTAAGCAAAAATGTAACCTATGTAACGTAAAGAAACGCCCACTGGTGGAGTTACAGATTTTCAAATGACGTGAATTCACATCAGCGGTCGAGAAAATGTTAACACTTTTACGACCGCTGACGTAGATTCACGTCATTTGAAAATATCTAACTCCACCTGTGGGCGTTTCTTTCTCAATTTATATGTTATTTATTTCTTAAAAATATACCAAATATTCATATTTGTGCTATCAATATACTATGGTTACGAATGCTTTGATTAGAAAGTGTATAATTATAATGTATATCCATTTGTAATATAAATATGAATGTGCAAAATTTTGTTCTGAAATATTGTAACTGAAGAGAATAACGTCCACAGGTGGGCCATACTGTGAAAAAGACAAAAGTATGCGGTCGCGAATGTGTTAAGAGTACATTTTGCTTGTTTCATCGCAGTTATATATTGGAGAAAAATATTCTAAAGATAAAGTGGTGCGAAATAAAATCGGGCTAAAATTGCTCCGGAATAAATTAAAATGTTGGCAATTCTTCCATAACCCTCCGTTTATCGACAACGATGGTGATATCATCATAGATATCGACGGGAAAAAACTAAATTCGAGCTATGCAACTTACATCATTTATGATGGAATGTTTTCTGAACACACTCGCAGAAACGATTGGTATAAATTGTTATGTGCTAAATGTGCGCACACTTAGATTGTGCTGAGTTTGAAAGAGTCAATTACGTCAGTGATTTCTGTAAATATTTTTTTCCGTAATAAATAAAATTCTCTCCCTTTTTATATTGTTTCATCATGTTTTAAAACATTTTAAACTATTTTTTGTGACTTTCTTGGAAAGGGCCGACATTTGCACTCCATTTACTCTGCTACTTTTTAAAAAGCTTTTTGTAAACCTTCGTTATCGAATTAAAATAATTGATATCAATCATTGTTTTGCCTCCTATCATTAAGTAAATTTTTTATTCCTGTAAATGAAGGTTTTAAATGTAGAATTTTTTAAAATTAAAGTAACTTTCAGTCAAAAACAAAAGAGGGTGCCCACGATTGCACCTTTTCCTCTATAGGTATGTATATATATACGAAATAAGTACAGTCGGGGAAAACAAAAACGAAACACCCGCTGTAATTTCGTTATTAATTGACGCAGGAACATCTAATATATATCATTCAACAGGAAATTAAATGCATTTTCCGAAAATGTCGCCAAATTTTGAATTAGGGGTCATCTACATATTGAATTGAGCGCAACTTTGAATTGAGCGCAACAACAACACCCAATTTTGACATCATATTCGAATTTCTGAGAGTCTGGCAGTGTGGAAAAGTATACTGTTTCTATACTTTAACTTTAGAATTTAAAGAGTTAAAATCAAAAATGTGTTAGGGGGTTATCTGTAAATGTAGAAAAATGAAATTAAGATCCTATAAGAAACAGATAAAATTTTAATGTTTCACACAGAAATCTTTCAGGAAAAAAAAGAATTATAAAAATTAATAAAAACAATTTACATTTTACAGTTTCTTAATTATCCGGAATTCAGTTTTTTAGATTTGTATGTACTTCAGTACATTTTTAGATAATTTTAGGTCTATTTGAATACATTACACCTGCGATAGGTCCAGATAGTACTCTTTGAAAAATGTGCAATATTTTCCAAGTAAAAGTGTCTATAATGTCTGTACTGATCAGCAATAAAGCTTAAATTTTCTTTCGTAGGTGTAACATAATATACGAAGTGAAATAATGCTCATAAACTAAATCTTTTCAGATAAATTATTGTAAGGGTTCATGAAGTAAATATTAAACAATTTTAGTCGCACTTACCAGTTTTGGATCAGTTGAACTCTTTGGAACTGTATAATTCGTTTTATATTTTCTATGAAAATATAATTTCTTAATTAACCATTTCGCGACTTCTGATGCAGATTCACGGCATTTAAAACTCTATAACTCTGTCAGTGGGCGTTTCTTTCGTAATTTGTGTGTTACGTATTTCTTAGATGTGTACCAAGTGTTCATATTTTGCAAATAAAATATACTATGGACAGAAATATATTGATTAGAAAAAATATGATTATAATGTATATCCATTAATAATATAATTGTGAATACAGAAAAGTTGTCCTGAAATATTTTATTTTTAGAGAATAACGCCCGTAGGCGAATCTTACTGTCAGAAATACAAAATCTTGCGGTCGCAAAAAGTGTTAAAATATATTTTTAAACTTTAAAGTATATTTTTAAAAATATATAAAGTTAAACTATATTAATAAAATTTTAAAGACTAAAGTATCTTTAAAATAATAATCCTCCCTCCTACAAAATAAATAAATAAATAAAAATAAAGCAATATGTGAAGCAAATGATTAAGCCTTGAACTATGACGGTAATTAAGAAACGATTTTAGATGTCTCTCTTGCATTCCAATTCCATTCGTTTTTTTTTTTTTTTTTTTTTTTTTTTTTTTTACCTTTTTACATTAATCCTATTTTTCTGTTTAAAACAGTAAAACCCGCCTATTTAGTTAGTAAAACCCGCCTATTTCTTCTAATGTTCGTTTAAAAGATTCAAAATTTATTACCAGTAATCGATGAAGTAAATACCACTTGTGCATATTTTTGTCAACATAAAATAAGGGGTTTAACACGAATTCATCACTTAATGTCACAATTATTTTTCTTTTCTGTATTGTTTAGTTTTGAAGAACGATGAAGGCTTCTTTAGAAAACAGGGATTCTTGATGCTGACACTAATGTCTAAAAATCATCATTTTTGTTTCATTTCTTTGCGTTTGTCATTTTTCTTATATAATTTGATCCGTAAATAAAAAATAAAAATATTTTGTTTAATTTTCTTTGTTATTTTTTAAGATTTGATTCGTTATCTCATGCAAAACGTTATAAGAGACGGCCCCCTAAACCACTGCAGAAGAAAGATTTATTTATATCTCGAAAACTAATAACTGGAATGAGCTGCAAATTTGCACACCCATATTTTCCAGCATTAGGATTCATTTTATGTAAAAATTAATATAAGTCATAATTCATAATTTTTATGAACATGAATTTATTAATATTTTTCAGAATTAAAAATACATTTTAGAATCAAAAGTAATGATGGATTATGTTTGTGTTTCTTCACCATATCTCGTAAAAAAAAATTATATCGATGAAATTATTCTTTGTGAAGTTATTAATAAAAGTTTGAAATATGAATTTAACATTAGCACCTTCAAACTTTGAACTCTTATAACTCTGTGAAAATAAAAGTAAAATATACAACCAATATACTTTTTCGCGTTGTCGAGATCCCAGGAATTCAAATGTAAAATAAAAATGGGGCATTACTATTGAAATAATCAAATTTGGTGCGCGTCTTAACCCCTTAACGCGCGCCGTCCTCGCTGCGAGGACGCAAAATTTAAGATCCAGCTGCAAAATTTCATCCCGGAAATTTTTTAGGAAAAATTTACGTTAATAACATATCTGGAAAGGCCGGTTTTTTAAACCTTAAAATTTAAAATTTCTTTTAGTTTAATTTAGTTCATGAATTCCGGTGGCAGTATAATTTAAATGATCCGAATTGTCTTGCGCCGCAAAGGGTTAATATGTAGACGACCCCCATTTCAAAATTTCAGTTCATTTCCTGAAACTACTCACAATTTCCCGTCGAATGATATCTATTACATTTTTCTATATCGATTAGCAACGAAGTTACGTTGAGTGTTGCGTTTTTTTCCCCCGACTGTACATTACTTAAGTGCTTAATATGTATTTAAGCAATCATACTTTCAGTAAGCAAAACTTTTGTAACATTATTTGATACATTTAACAGCGATGTAACATTAACCCGTTTGTAGTCGCTAGTTGATCGATTCACCGCCCATCCTTTCAGTGTTCAATTCAACAGCCACCAAACATTTTTACAAGTTGAATTTGATATACATATTATTCGAGTTGATTCGCCATTTATGTATATCAAATGCTACTTCTAAATTTTTTTTTTTTGTGGCTATTGAATGAACGCTAAAGGGATGAGCGGCGAATCGACCAACTAGCGACTACTAACGGATTAACAATAATAATATTTAGAAGCATATTTAAAAGAAATGTTAGTATGAAAAAAGTTTAATTGCATCCAAAATACTCCTAAAATTGTATGTACTTATAAAATTTATATATATATATATATATATATATATATATAACCATTTCTTATTTGCGAATTATATGCTTCTCAGACTTCACCATAAAAGACAGTTATATTTATGTATATGTATATGATTATTTTAAATATTGTTAAGCATTTTTTGTATCAATATCACATCTTTAATAATTAATTCTAAAAATAATATGAAAATAATGAAATTGGCATAAATACAATTTAAGTATAAATGCAATACACATAATTCAACTTTTAGTGTTAAATAAAATACTTGTAATAGCTAAACTATCCAATTTTATTAAATTTTTGCTCTGCATTCTATCAAGACGAAATATCAAGATAACAAAAAAAAAAAAAGCTAAAGCATAAGAAAACAAAGCATAAAAGATATCTTTTATCAATTGCTTGGCATACTTCCTTTCGAAGAGATAAGAGATTTCTTAATTTAGCCTTGATCTGAAAAGCGCTATACATAGAGATATTTATTAAGATGGTTTTCGTCTTTTTTCCCCCACTTCATTGAAACGTATTCTTTCAAACGCAAGATCAAATATAATTCTATCATATTTTTACGAAATTGCTTTCCGAAATTGGACTTAACGTTAAACAATTTATCAGTAGTATTAACTTTTTTTTTTTTTTTTTTGAAGGGAGGTGGGATGGGAGAAAGCAAGGATTTTCAACATATACATCATAAAATTCACAAAATGAAAGCAAAAGATATATATATATATATATGTTAATTCTTTTATAATAGTAAAATTACTGTGTCATACTTGCCAACATTATAATTAATATTTCATACTGCTGTTAGTACCCGTCTTTTTTTTTTACACCAGCCTTTTTTCAGAGTATTTTTCTTCCTATGTAATCGTAATAATAATTGATGAAAATTACTTTTAAATTAAAGTGGTGTGGAAAAAAGGGCAGGTAGTAACAATGCTGAGCGAAATATTAATTAGAATGTCGTTGTCGGCAGTATGTTTTTCTGCGTTTGCAGACACGCCAACATTTTAATCTATTCCGGAATACTGTTAGTACACACCCTTTTTTCACAACACTTTATTTGTAGTGAAATTTTTTGTAATGTGTAATTGAGATTAAATAAGAATAAACATACATTTAAAGAAAAGTGGTGTGTAAAAATTGTCGAGGATTAACATTGCTCCGCAATAAATTTAACATTTGCATGTCTGGTACTTGTCATCATGTTTGTGCACAAAAATGAGTGACTAAGAACTAAAAACACTTAGGCACAGGCACACTTCGAAAAAAACGATCGGCTATGAAGGCAGAATTCCAATTTTGTTATTTCGTTATTTTACGCGTTCCGATATCGGCGAAAGAGGAGGTAGACATTAAAAGGTAATATATTTTTACTTGTATAAAACAAACGGGTTGAGTTGATTTTTACGTCGCACTTGTGCTACAATACGAGAAAAATAAAGTTAACTAAAAAAACACTTTATAATATTTACAACATACTTGACTTAAGATTTTTATGAAAGTTGCAGAAAATAACATCATGATTAAGAGGCAATATATATTTAAATGTAAAATGTGTGTGTGAAAAAATACATTTTTTTAAATCAGCGTCATATTTCATAATATCATCTATTTTTATCGTTTTACGTCCTTTTACATCATTTTATATTTTAGTAAGTTTTTCTGAGATTTCATATAAATATATTGGTAATTTTATACGAGTTCATATATGTATTTATTTGTATCTATTTATTTACAAGCGATATATATAATAGCAACCAAATCTCCAATGTTTGCCGGGAGACATGAGATTTTCGATAACTATTTTTAATTTATTTAAACGTAAAAATTAATTATGGCAAGCTTACAATAAAAAATAGTGGCGATAAATGTGATTTAAAAATTAGAAATATTAGCAGCCAGTACTGTATATAACAGGGATCGTACTCTCCGCCCTTTTTTCAGGACACTCTCAGAGATCATTATTTTCATGCATAAATATTTCTGGTATTTTTGTGGTAATGTGCCGTGATTAAACCGAGTAGATAATATTTTATAAAAATAGTGGTAGCAATAAATTTTAAAAATTTTCATTCATGAGCGTGTCCTGAGAAAAGGGCGGAGAGTACGACCCCTGATATAAAATTATGAAACACTAGCCGCCAAGCTGAAATTAGCAAGATTTTTTTTTCTTTTTCTAACAGAATGAGATTACGTTGGTTAGTTTCGCCAAAAGAAGAGGTCGCTGAAGGCAACTACGTACGAAACTTTGTCATAATCTGAATTTTCACGGAATGCAAAAAGCCTGGTAACAGAGTTTACATGAATCACAATTTTGAATACCACTTTTGATATAAAGTAATCTTTGTATTTTACTTTTGAAGATATGTACTATAAACGATTAACGAAGTTTACTACAAAAAAAAGTAGCATTCAAAATCAGGGGTGAAAGTAGTAATCGTCATCGGCACCACTATTTTTATTTAGAAAAATTGAATGTATTTTTAAACTAATATACTTCGATTAAATAGGATTGTGATTTTTGATAAAAAATACCGGTGGAAGAGTTCCGTCAATAGACGGAAAACTTTCACCCCTGTTCAAAATAGTGACTGCTGAGAAACTTGTGGTACTGTACCAATGACAGAACTGTTTTAACAATATCTTGTGTCGCGGATTCTGCAGGCGGGGTTGGGGACAAAATCTCGGGGGACAAAATATCGCCGACGTAAATGAATACAAAGCAAAAATGAGTTGGTAATTATTAGTAATGTTGTATAAAAGTTCATGACAACACATACCTTAGTCAGAGCACTGACATTCTGACAAACCTACAACAAAAATTTTTATAAATTTTACTTAAAATAGTTTAAAGACTATATTTATTAACTTTTGTCAAGATTAGTGATAATGAATTCAATCGTGCTTACAAATTTTAAAATTTTAAATTCAAGTTTGTGAATAGTGTTCAGCTTTAATGTCAGCAGTGATGTACACGATTTTTAAAATGTATTTTGAATAGTGAAAAGCAAAAGATAAAAAATCTTAAAAATAAACATAGATAAAATAATGAATTTCAACTCTATGATTTAATTAATTAATTAATTTATTATTTTAATAAATCAATTAATATTTATAAGGCCATAGAGCCCACGACAGAGATCACGCGTGACACAAAATCAAATTTTCAAATAGATCAACTATTTTTTTCCCGCGATATTTTGTCCCGCGGTATTATGTCCGGATCCCCCGCAGGCGCTGCCTGGAAGGGTTGATGCGACCAAAAATTTAAGGGATCGCGAACCACTTGGTCGCTAAAGGCACTAGTTTTAAATATTCCAAAATTATCTTCTTATAAAAATATTCGCACTAATGGAATAATGATAATTACTGTTGATTTAATTAAAATTAATAAATACAAAATGTTAAAAATAATTTTCTGTTGTAATTTTAGCGCTTACGAATCATTCGCAAATGTTTTGTAAAGCACATTTTCTTAATTTGTATCAGTAAACTTCCTTTTCCTTTTACCATCTTAAATCTTTACTTTTTTTAGGTTATTCAAAAATATAAATCTGAAGAAATGCCTGTATTTATAAACTTAATTTCCAACGCAACAAGAGTTTTTCGAAAAGCACTTTCAATTATCGAAGTATCATCACAAACAAATACGGGGTGGCGGCAGACCCATCCTTCTTCCGGGATTTTTACACTAGTATATTTATATGATAAATTTTCACTTACTAATTAATCGTTCAAATTAACTATTAAAAATTTCGAAAGAAAAATACTGGTAGAAAAATCCGGAAAAAAATTTGGTCTGTTGCCACTCTCTCATCTCGTTTTTGTTACGTTTTGATGTCCTCGAAATAACGAAAGAAAATATTCGCAACGTTCTTCTTTATTGATTTTTTTTTAATAATTTAAGAAAGATATATTAGAGGGACCGGAAAATAATGCCGTTTTGAATTACTAAAATGAAACCGGAAATTTTTGTTTAACAGTGTTTACATGGTACTTTACAAATAACCATCTTATAAGTTACCTAAGAATATCTTAAATTTTATCCAGGATAAATTTCCGATGTCAGTATTTTAATTCAAAACGACATTATTTTCCGGTCCCCCTAATAATAAATGTATCATAAGACTAGACCTGCTAAATATGCTAGTTTATCCGTAATGGTATTAGACCCCGCCTTTTTTTCACACCAGAATAGTTGTAGCGCAATATTCAGCAATATGTTCTCATGATTAAATAAGAAGACTATTGCTCTACAACTACTCTGGTGTGAAAAAAAGGCGGGGCTTAATACCATTACGGATAAACTAGCATAGTTAGCAGGTCTACATAAGACATATATATATATTTTAATCCTATATCTTTATTAAGTAATCGTTTGACTTAGATATCCCATACCTGGTAATATTTATAATTTATTCCGGAGTACTGTTAGCTCCGTCTTTATTTCACACCAGTGTGATTTTAGAGAAATTTTCTCTGATATTAATTACATATCAGAGAAAATATGAGAAAAGAGGTAAAATGCTTGTGAAATGTTCTGGATTGAAAAGAAGGCGGGATTAACAGTACTCTGAAATACATTGTAAATGTTACCAAGTGTGATGAGTCCAGAGTCCATGAGTCTAAGTGCAAGAGTCCAGAGCACAATTATTGTTGGAAAATTCTGTCGTCAAATTTTTTTTCTTTTTTTGCTTTTCGGATTTACCAAAACTCCCAACTTCTTTATTTCTTCAGTAGCATTTTTAATACCTGTCTTTAATTTCACATTGCTTTCTTTGTAAAGTAATTTTTTCTAATAGGTAATTATGATTAAATAAAAAGAAAATTGCTTTTTTAAAAATGTGATATAAAAAAAGGCGGGTATTAACAAAGTCATGGAAAAAATTAAAATTTTGGCAGCTCTAGATATCCAGGTGTGTTTGTGTTCCGAATTTTTTCAACCACGATATTAATATTTTTGATAGTTTTCTAGCGATTTCAGTAAATATGTATAATAAAAATTACAGTTCAAAATTTCTGGTAGAAAAAATCCTGGACACAAAAACCCTTCGGTGTAATTTTAAAAAAATAATCGTTTAAATAAAATAGATATGCTAACATTTGCAATTAATTCCACAGCAATGTACGCCTTTTTTTGCCACATCACTTTTTTTGAAGTGCTTTTTTTTTTTTTTTTTTTTTTTTAATAGTCCTTGTTACATATTCAAGAAAATTACTCCACAAAAAAGATGGTGTGAAAAAATGTCAGGTACTAACAATAGTACGGAACAGATTCGAAATATTGCCATGTCTGTATACAGTGATGTTTCTTTGGCTAAACGTAAATTAGGTTGTAAAACGCAATTTATTACTTATAACTAACCTGCTTCGCTAGCAGAACTGCCAAACATCTCATTAATAAGCGTAGACTTGTTGACGCCCCTTGAAAATACGCCCCTTTTCTCACACCACTTTATATTTAGAGCAATTCTCTTTAAATAGTGTTACGATTAAATAAGAATGAAATTACTCTAAAAAATTACTGGTGTACAAAAAAAGGCGGTGACTAAAAGTACTACGCTTCATAATGAGATGGTTGGCAAGCATGCGCTAGTAAACATGTGTAAAGGAATTTTCAAAAAACATTAATTGCCATATATTAAATCACTTTATAAATAAAAATGCTTAAAAATTACATCGAAATTACATAAAATTTCGCTCTGGGTCCCCGCTGGTTCTGGTTCTTACTGCTTGTGTTTGCGCCTAAACTAATTGCACCAACCTAATCCGGCAAATTGTTAGTGGCGCCCATTTTTCTACACCACTTAATTTTTAGAATAATTATCTTCAAATATATTTACGATGAACTCTAATAAATAATTGGTGTAGAAAAATGGGCGGTACTAGCAATTTGCCGGATTAGGTTGGCAGCTCTGCAATTGAGGGGGAAACTGGACGATAAATAGCTCTTCTGTTATTCAAGAACTACGTTTTTGGATAGGCGTTTCTAGAACAGATTATAACTCTATGACAATAAATGGTAGCACCAAACAATCACCCCAGCTTTTAATTAATAATAAATAAATAAATAAATAAAAATAAACAATCAAAAATAATAATCAAAAATTCGAAAATATGACTTCGAAGTGCATCAGAAGACAGAGTTGCCAACCTAATCCGGCAAATTCTTAGTACCGCCCATTTTTCTACACCACTTAATTTTTAGAGAATTTGTTTTTTTAATTCATCATAAATATATTTGAAGAGAATTACTCTAAAAATTAAGTGGTGCAGAAAAATGGGCGGTACTAACAAATTGCCGGATTAGGTTGGCAGCTCTGAAAAGAGATTTAAAAGGACACCCATGCAAAATTATGTAGCTCTGCAATCAGCCTTTTGTCTACAAAGCGACCAACACACCTCTACGTCTACCTTTTATTCTGTCACTATTTCGTCATCCATGTGGTTCAGGATACTGTGAAGACACTGAATTTTTTTTTTAATAGATTTTATCAATTATCTTAACAGTAAGCTTCGCCAACGATTTCTGGCAAGTTGTATTATCTTGGAACAATTTTTTTCTCTATTTATGTTTATTAGAAATGGACATACGTTATACTGATACTCTTTTTAACTTCCTAATCAGAACATTTTTATTCATATTATATTCATTGTACAAGTATGAATATTGTTATATTCTTCATAAATAATGCCACATACAAATAATAATAATAATAAAAAAAAAAAAAAAAAAAAAAAGGAATGAAACACCTGCTGGCGGGGTTACAGTCTGTTAGGAAACATGATTCACGAGTTAACTCGTCATAATTATTTTCGATAAATTTTCAGCGACCGAGTTCACTCGAATTAAATAATCAAGCCAGTAAAGCTCAAAATTTCTGTGTAAATAAAATTTAAATTAATGTTATAAAGTGTGGATAGTAGTGTTCTCCGGGTTTATTCAAGCTATGCAATATTTTCAAATTGACTAGAACTTTCAAAATCCAACTCCGGAACATCTCTATAAAAATGGCAAATGAATAATTAAAAAAGAAAAATAAATAAATAAAAACAATTGGATTGCAAGCGTTGTAAAATAAATTATATTTACTGAACAAAAGAACATTTTTTGTCTTTTTTTTTTTTTTTTTTTTTTCTTCTTCTTCTTTTTTAATGACTTTTGTCATGATTTTCCAGAAGTAAGGAAGCAAGAAATACTCGTTCTTGGTTCCTTCTCTTTGAATGTTTTATTTAAATAAAATTATTTGCATACCATAAAAAATATTTTTTATTTAAAGATTTGGGTTTTTTCATTCTTATCACAGATGATGAAATGTGGTATCAAAATTTATTGAATTTGTTGCATATTGTTCATTATTTTTTAACTGAATTTCGTTATCACTCTCTATTTGTGATTTAATATGATATCAATTGGGTAGCCTGAAGCCATTTAATATTTAGATTTACACTTACGTTCTTTAGCATCATATCAGATCGTTCGTTAGCATCATAACAGATCAGCAATGTATGACACTGTTCGATATAAAGGTATACTATCTTTTGAAATATTTTTATTAATGGATATTTTTATTAGTGGACACTGCTGAATCCTTACAGTTTGTAGAGAATCAGAGTGGGCCATGATTCTCTATTTTAGATCTTAAATCCTAGATCTTGGATCTTACTAGATCTTAAATATGAACCTATACATAATTTCTTAATTAGCTAGAAATAAGAAGAGCTCGAGACAAAATTAACAAATGAATAACAAAGTTTATTTAGCGTTGAATATATAGGAGGGCGTTGAGCTAACTTATTTAAATAAATGACTTCAGGAACTAACTTTAAACAAGATATAAAATAAGAAGTTGTTTTATCTCACCAATGCTGATCTTTTTGGCGACTGCTCCTTACTACTACTAACTTTTCTCACTTCAGAGTGTCGAGCGGATTCCCGATCACGACGGACTCCTACTGTAAATTACGCCACAATACTACACCTCTCTACCATCACTGCACACTTATCAGCTACCAACTCATCACATTCCATTACCGCTAGCCACTCCAATCCACTATATCACATCACATCCTATACCTATCCTTCCTTTATACTACATCCTAACAAACATCCTTTCCCTTCATTTCAGTTAAAACTTACAATCACTTCCCATTCATCAAACATTCAGATCCTAATTATTTCACTGCAGCACCATGCTGACATAAAACTCACTCGACCTCAACTTTCGCAGAGCTACTGGCGACGAAGTAATTTAACCGTCCCAACTTTAGATTGCTGGATTCAGCTGAAATTCAAACGGACTGTGGAGACGTTCTATAGTCTCGACCTTACAAGTTCTTGCAAAAGACGTTTCTCCATTTGCTTTTTAGAAATACAATGGTACAGAAATTATTATTATTTGCCCAGTTCTAAAGCAAACTTTTCAAATTTTACATTATAAAACGTTTCGCTGTAATGTATAAAGTTTCTCTTTTTTTTTTTTTTTTTTTTCTTCATTTTTTTAATATTAAAAAGCAAAAAATATTTGTATTGACAGAGAGAAAAAAATTTACAATTATTATTATTATTATTATTATTGACAGGAAATCGGAATGAAGACATCAGGAAGGAGTTAAAGATCTTCAACTTATGTGATAGAATACAAGAATATCGTACTAAATGGAAAGACCATGTACAGCGTATGCCGGAAACACGGTTCCCTAGAGCTGCCCTCGACTACTCCCCAAAGAGCAGGAGAGATCGAGGACGACCGAGAAAGCGGTGGACTGAACAATGAAGCCGGAACAGGCACTATGCCCAGGGATGGAACACGGGTGCAGAATTCATACCGGAATCTGTTTAAGAAAATTCTATACCTATAATATCGTTGATTTAAGAGGTAGAAAATTTTCTTACATTCATAGTGGTATGAATTCTGCGCCCGTGTTCCATCCCTGTATGCCTAATCCTTGAAGTTGTTGTTGATGATGATGATGATTATTATTATTATTATTATTTTGTATTTTTCAAACAAATTTTAAATTTTCTGTTTCAAATTTTTGTAAATAATAAATGTAATCGATTTTTTACTTTAAGAAATAATCTACAATATTTAAATAAATAAGACTCACGTAGAACGCGGAGGCAGGGTTTGTCAGATGAATACTAAAATTTTATTTTTTAACACCACTGCTTTTATATCAAAGCAACTGCTTTATACAAAGAATTAAATCGGGTGTAATTGAACCAATAGATTGTTACTCTAAAGCTTTAATTAATGCTAAAAAATAAAAATTGTAGCGTTCATCTGGCAACTGCGCTTTCGAGTTGTACTGTAATCTACTGTAGTACAGCTGACAAACTTACGCTTTTTGATTACCAGAAAATTTTAATAGCAATTCTTTGTATATTTCTACAGTAGTTTTTCTCTGACTTAATAACTTAAAAATTCCCATTAAAATATTCTGATAGCCAAAAAACATAAAAGATGGTAGCTATGTAAATAAATAGTGTACATATGCATTAAAATTTTGATTAAAATTAATATATACACCAGCAAAAGATTCCATGATGGTGTGGTATTGGAGTTAGGGCCGATTATCTACTCAAAAACCTAGGCTTTGGTCTTTCTAAAGAATTTAAACCTATAGTTATCCGAGTTCACAAAAAACCACGGAAAACTCCGAATGATTAGGCTGACGATTTTGATCTAGTTTCGAATCTGGCACTTGTAGTAATGTTGCCAAACTCGGGAACGTTTTTATTCAATAATCAGCAATAATATTCAGGCGTAATGTTAGACAAGCATGATAGGCCATTAATCTCTGATGAGATAAACCCTTTCAGTCGCAGTGTTCCCGCTGATGGAACACCTAATTTTAATTCTCAAGTGCAAAATCTCATCCCGGAAATTTTTTAGTAAAAATTTACATTTTTAACATAGCAGAAAAGGCCATTTTTTTAACGAGAAAATTTCAAATTTCTTCTATTTTAATTATGTTTGTAAATTCCGGTTGCAGTGTAATTTAAATGATCCGAATTACCTTGCACCTCAAAGGGTTAAAATACTCCGGAATAAATTGAAATGTTGGGATCTATGCAACTTTTACGAGTTTTTGTTGTCGATAAAGTTTACTTATAAAGTGATTTATTTATTAAATTAAATATTATTTGAATTTAATAAGGTTTACTTACAGATGTTTCAAACCGAAAATTTCTCAAAAAGGAACAATGCTAATTTTTTATTTTTTAAATATTTATGATCAGCTATGTGTCTAATAGCCATTTTTAAAATTAGTTTAGTAATTTTTAAAATAAATTAAGTAGTGAACTTTAAAGGGTTAAGCAAACTTTACAATTAAAAGTCAGTGGTAGATATTGAATAAATAGTACCTCAAATTGGCAACACCACTTCAAGTATACCAGTTCTAGGAGCAGAACCTTACGACCACTGCTATAACCTAAGAGTACTAAAAGATATAAATCCACAAAAAAAAAAAAAAAAAAAAGTCAATATAACTCTCGCAATCAGAATATTATTTTACCTCATTTATTGTTTTCACCTACATGTAAAAGACCATAGAATTCCAAAAAGTGAAAATTTCACAATACTTTTCTGAATGATACTTTTCTGAGTTATATATTAGGTCGTTGCAAAAGTTCGTGCGGACGCGGAACATTTTATTGCCTCCAAAGACGAGAGCTTCTATCGCCGTGGTATGCATTTGTTACCTGAAAAATGGGCAAAGGTTGTAGAAAGTAATGGAGAGTATTTTGATTAAAAATTGTCATTTGATTTGATGTATTTTTATGAAATAAAGCAATAAAAAACCGCACGATTTTATGCAAAGACCTAATACAGTGCGTTGCATGAATATAAACGCACCTTTTTTCAATAATCAGAAATAGATTTTTTTTTTATTTTAAAAGAAGGAATGTGACTTACAGTTATTGCATATGACTAACAACTGAATAAGGTTCTTTGAGCACGTATGTTTAGGCTCATGCAAGCTTATGTAAATGAGTGTTTAACCATTTTCTTATTCTTCACTGTTTTTCGTTTGTTGCACAAAATTAAAAGCACTCTGTATTTTGCGTTTAAAATTTAACAGAACAACCGGAATTAAATTAAAACACAGATAGTCGTGTTGCTAAAGTTCTTTAAAAACTAATTTAATATTTGAGTGCAAAATTTACGGAGTTTGTTCAGGATGGCAAGAGGGGAAACTTTGACAGTAGACGAGAGGATAAAAATCGACTTTATGCGTGGTAAAGGCTTTAGAAATCGTGAAATCGGGCGCCAAATCGGAAGAAGTGAGAGTGTTGTGCGAAATTATATAAAGAAAGGAGCAAATTATGGGAAAAAAGCATATAAGAAGCGAACAGGAAGGCTCACCAGTTACGTCAAACGTCGAATATACAACGCTGCAAAGAATAAGAATATTTCCTGTGCGAAGATGAAGGCTCAGTACAAGCTGGGTGTTTATCGGACAACCATATGGAGAACTATCAAAGTTGCAACATTAATTAAATTTAAGAAAGTGAAGGCGAAACCACCCCTCACTCTAAAGCACAAAGATATGTGGTTGGTATGGGCAAAAAAAATGGATTCTAGATCGACTAAGTTAGGAAAAAGTTATCTTCCCAGTTAAAAAGAGTTTAATTTCAATGGACCGGACGGATTTCATAGCTACTGGCACGATTTGAGAACCGAAGAAATGTACTGTTCAAAACTTCAACCTGGAGATGTATCTGTCATGGTGTGGGCAGCCATAGTTTTTAAAGGGACTTTCGAATAAGAGTTCGCGGGGAGAACATTATGAACTCTGTAGATTATGTCCAGATGCTCACAAGGAATCTCCGTCGTCAAGCAGTCAAGAAATCTGGAAGAAATTATATTTTTCAGCAAGATTGTGCATCAGTACACACAGCACATATCGCGAAAAAATGGTTCCGTGACAATAAAATTAAAGTTCTGTATTAGTCCTCAAAAAGCCCCGATTTAAATATAATGGAGAAGGTATGGGACATTCTGGTTCGCGGTGTTTACGTAAACGGAAGGCAGTTTAACACGAAAGATGAACTAAAATCGGCCATTTTATTAGCTTGGAAGACAATCAGCTTGGACGACCTCATGCCACTATATCAGTCAATACCAAGACGTTTACTGGCTGTTCTAGAAGCCAATGATGGCTTTAAAAGTATTAGTTACAGTATTTGTTACGCAATTATTTATTTTTTACATGTGCGTTTAAATTCATGCAACATGTATTTTTGTCATAAAGTCAATAAAATTATTATTTTTTTTTAAACTATATTGGTCTTTCATTGTTTTGACTCGTATTTTCATTTCTTGAATCATACACACACAGTTTGCATCAAGTGTCACCTATTCATATTTTTTTATTACACTTCTGTACCATTCTAATTCTTAAAGCTAAGGTGAGTTTATATCCATGCAACGCAATGTATATATATATATATATGTATAATTACGCATATATTTTTTCTCTATAATTATCTGTATTAAGGTAATTTAATAAATTTAAAGTAAGCATGCTGTAAAGTAATCATGCCTGCCAACATTCTTATCAATATTCCGTAAAATTGTTAGTACATGTTTTTATTTATACACGAGTCTTTTTTAAAAGCAATTTTCTTCTAATTTTATCGCAAATATATTTAGAGAAAATTACTCTAAAATTAAAATGGTGGGAAAAATTGTCGGGTACTAACAATTTTATGGAATATTAACTAATATGTTGGCAGGTGTAAATAAACCACTATAAAAAAGCGAAGTTAAGCATCTTGAAACAAAATCTCTAGCAGCTTAAAAACGACTTTGATTTCTTTTGAAAAATGTCTTTCTATTTTTCATAATATTTCAATTAAAGCAGCTAGTTACAAGTGACATCTTAACAAGAAAAATTGTTTGATGAAAGAATGGTGGACAATAGGAAAGCAGAGACGCGCTTTCTTTCTTTGTTTCCTCTCCAGTTCCCTTAGTGAAGCGGCGTGCTTCGCTGTGTGTGGTTATTACGTGCAGTCAGTGTTGCCAGACTTGGCGGATTTTTTAGGCAATAATCACCAATAAATTTTAATTGTAACGTTTGTCTAATCACTTCGAAGACTGGTATTCTATTATGTATGTCAAATATTACTTTTCAAAATTATTGGTGATTATTGAATAAAACATCCGCCAGATCTGGCAACACTGCTTGCAGTGATGATATTTTAATTGAAGTCACGCGCTTTCGTCCACCCATTGTGCTACTACAAGACACACTCTTGACAACAGGATGTTTCAAGCAAATTTTAAATACATCATCACTAGATTATTTTAGATATATGAAATTTTGAACTATGTTCAGTTAATCTCTATCTTTCATTATTTTAGATAAAATTAAATGTAATTTGTACAGTTAAAAGCTTGTTAAAAAAATTTTCATTATTTTACAGCAAGAAAATGTCTTTCGAGGAGATAAAGAAATTTTGATAATAAAATAAGACTTATGCTGTAGATATTACGTCGTAAGTAGTGGGTCCACCTAGTACCAAATTGTCAACATTCTAGCTTTTATTCGTCAGCTTCCTGGTTCGAATCTCGGTTTAAACATGGATGTTCGTTGTAGTTGCAGAGTTTCCAACATTTTAGTTTATTCCGGAGCGTTTTTAGTTCCGCCTTTATTCCATACTAGTTTTACTTAAAGAGTATTTCTTTTTTATCATTTTACCGTAGTTAAATGTATATTGGAGAAAATTATTCTAAAAGTAAAGTGGTGGGAAATAAAGAGGCTAAAAGTGCTCCGGAATAAATTAAAATGTTGGCAACTATGGTAGTTCCAGAGCTGCCAACCTAACCCGGCAAATTGTTAGTACCGCCCATTTTTCTACACCACTTAATTTTTAGAGTAATTCTCTTCAAATAAATTTACGATGAATTAAGAAAACAAATACTCTAAAAATTAAGTGGTGTAGAAAAATGGGCGGTACTAACAATTTGCCGGATTAGGTTGGCAGCTCTGTAGTTCGGAAACCATTTTTAACCGTAGACACTGATTTAATGAGTCCTAAAATGCAATATATAACTGTAGAGCGACACCCTAAACCTAAATCCTGAAGTAGTCAATGACACATTTTTTAGAAACTTGAGTGATTCTTTACAGTTGATTTCGCCGCAAAAAAATATTTCCTTCTATGCATAGCTGCTAACCTTTCCGATTTTTGGATACCGTTATTTTTTATAGATATTTTCATCTTATTTAATCAGACAAATCAGCTACAAAAGATTATCAGAATTTCTATTAAAGAAAGGAAAAAAAAACATACCGGTATTAAAAATTCGGAACGTTTGGCAGCAGCAGAGTTACCAAGTTCCTTATTTTATTCTGAAACGCTTTTAGCCCCGTCTTTTTTTTTTTTTTTTTTTTTTTTTTTTCATACCGCTTTTTTTCTGAGACTACTTTTTCTTATTTTATTGTAGTGATACTTTATAGAAAAATGTTATATAAATTAAGTGGTGTCAAATAAAGGCGGGGCTAAAAGTTCTCCGGAATAAATTAAGGAATTTGGCAACTCTGCAGCTGGGTTCGTACCTTAAATGAAGATGCAACTGGAATTATTGTTACAATTATAGCTTACATTATTGCCAATATGTTTTTTTAATGAGATTTGATACCACTACATTCTTTTCTAGAAAACTTTGAGATTAATTTTCTGCGATTAAATATTTAAAAATTACTACGAACATTTCTAATTTTACCGTCAGTATTGTTAGTACATGCCTTCTTTTTTTACCCTACATTTGTTACAGTGTTTTTTTTTGTTTTTTTTTTTCCAAATATGCGAATAAGATTAAATAAGAATAAAATTACTCTTAAAAAAGTTCTGTGAAATAAAAGTCAGGTACTAACAATTACGGAATAAATTCGAAATGTTGGCAGATCTAAGTATTATAAAATATTGGTATGAAGCCTACGAGAAAGAGCGGGGAATTTGGGAACTATCAAGTAATGCTTCAACCTCAGCTTAAACGTAGTTAACAAACAAAATCTTAAAAGGGTCTGAAGGGGATAGTTCAACTTTTTTTTTTTTTATGCATGTTGTGATAGAACTATTCTCCACGTTTTGAGATTTCATTAACATTTATGCTTCTATGCGTTTTGATTCAAAAAATATAACCAAAGTTGTAACTGACGTTAGGATTAAACTCCACTGCATTTTTAATTTTACTTTAATTTTCTCAAAAGTGTTTTTACGACAGTATTCACTACACTTTGGAAAAAGACTTTCACCCATTTCTTTAGACCAGTACACTTACTCTTATATAAAGGATATCTACAAAATTAATTAAGAATTTACAGATATTTGGAAATTTACAATTTTAAAAATACGTAAAACTTCAAAACTTCAAAACTTCAAACGCAAAAATGGATATATTTTTCTAAATGTGGACAAACTTTAAAGCAATAAGCAGGGCTTTCTAAGATTCTAAGATTCTAAGACGGAAAGAAGCCGCTCACCACTATGCAGTGGTTTTGAGCGTTTTTAACCTTTAGAGAGGGGCTCCAAAGCCACTGTGGAGATTCAGAAGAGCCCGTCTCCAAAGGTTAAGCCTCCCCCGTTGTTTATTGCATAGCAAATAACAAAAAAAAAAAAAAAAAAATTACAAAGGTCGCCAGAGCAGAGCTCTCCCGCGACAAAAGGCGACAAAGTTGCATGAAAGTGAAGAGGACCGGTGCCAAGTGGAAGCCTAATTACAAAGTTCATTCAGGTAATGTACAAATTTCACAGTCTTTATACAATGTTCTCGCAGTCTTTATATCAAGCCCAAACACCCTAAGAACAATGTTGGTTAGCAACATCATGCGCAGGATGATTGCTTTCCGAGAGCACTTCAGTGGAATTCTGTAGCATCAGACATGACCAGTATTCGCCATGTAGGAGAGGAGGAAAAATTAAGGAAAGATAGAGAAGGAATTTAGTTTGTTGAATTTGATAAATCTTGAAGGAAGGCATAGATGCGCTTTAATTTGAACATTAGGGGCTTTCTAGTTATTATATTGTTCAGCCAGGTTGCTGGTCTAGGATAAGGGTTCCTTAAATGGTAAGGTATTGTAAGTTGACAGTGAAAGTAGTAATGTTGTGCAGTCCCCTCCTCACCGCATGAACATAAGGGTGATCGTCGGCAATGAAATCTGTGGAGGTATTTGGGGAAGGGGCCATGACCTGACAGAAAGGCAGAGATTTCCGGAGAGAGGTCCCAAATATTGAGTGAGACATTTGGTATTAGCTCGTGAGTGTATCTCCCTTTTGGAGACACACTCCAGAGACTCTGCCAGTCATTAATTAGTTTTTGATTTAGGTGATATTTTATGAAGGAAGGGGGAGCTGGGAGTGAATAGGCTATGTCACTAGATTTTGTTGCTGATTTTGCAAGAGAGTCCGCTAGTTCATTTCCGACGACCCCCTTATGGGCAGAAACGTGTGCCAGGGAGATTTTAGTTTTTAATTTTGAGAGCTTTATTTTAATTTCAATTACTTGTGGGTGTCTGCTCTTGTGGCGAGCTATGGCCTGCAGGCTCGAGAGGCTGTCACTGAAGATTGAGATTTGATTGTAGTCTGGAGAGTTATTTTCTGACCACTCAACTGCCTTCAGGATGGCAAAGAGCTCAGCCTGAAAGACCGAATTGTGGTCTGCGAGCCTGCCTGCCCACTGATGGAGAACTTTGTTATTGTTTAAAACGCAGAGTGCAGCTCCCACTCCATGATCGTTTTGGAGCCATCAGTGTAGATCGCCAGTTGAGCAGACGGGGAGAAGCTGTTTTTTGCACAATTTATGAAAAGGGAAGCAGCATCCTGTGCTGGGTGTATTTGCCAGCTGTTAGAAAGCTGTTGAACATGAATATTAGGGAGGAGAGTACCTGTGAGAATGGAATTATTTAATTGCAGGACGTTAGTTTTGTTAAAGTTGTATTTTAATTGGAGGTGAGCATGTGGAATACCAGTGATGACTGTGAGGGCATCAGTAGAGATTGTTTTGTAACCTCTAGAGATTTGGACCAAAAACATTCTCTGTATTGAGTTAAGTTTATTCGACGCTGCTTTGGTGAGGTTGCCCCCCCAAATGCCAGCGCCGTAGGTTAGGATCTTTTCTATTACTATTTTATACCAGGTTTTTAGGAAGAAGGTGGATATACCCCACCTCTTCCCTGCCATTTTTGCTGAATTGTGGAAGATTTTAGAAGTTTTTATTTTTAGGTCTTGTATGTGTGCCAGCCAGTTTAGGTTTCTATCTATTGTGATTCCCAATATTTTTAGTTGTGGAACATGACGGACACTGACGCCATCGATCCTCATCACTGGGTTCTGTTTAAGGAGTCTTGGAAAGGAGAAGGTTAATGCTTGCGTTTTCGAGGGTGAGAGTGTTAGATCTGATTCTATTAATAGGGAGCTGAAGAGGGAGAGGGCAGCCTGGGCCTGTTCCTCCAGAACGTTTCTCGTTAAACCCGAGAGAATCACAGAGAAGTCATCAGCATATGCGAGGGTTTTAAAACCCTCTGAGTTCATTTTTAGAAGAATTTTGTTGGCCACCAAGTTCCAGAGGATCGGGCCTAGGCACGATCCCTGGGGGCAGCCCTTAGATTGTGGAAAAACACTGTAGTTAGGGCCCCAGTTAATCAAGATTTTCCTGTTGGAGAGGTAAGAGCTGATGACTCCCGCAAGATTTCTCGGGCAGTTAAGTGTTTGTAGAGTGTGTAGGATGTGTGGCCATTCGATGTTGTCGAAAGCCCCTTTAATGTCAAGTGAAATAAGAGTGGTGTACTTTCCAGACTGAAAGTTAAGAGCGCAGGAGTTTAAAATTTGCTGCAAAGCGAGTTCAAATGATCTGCCCTCTCTGAACCCGAATTGGTTGGGGTGTAGAAGATTATTGGATTCCAGGTAAAAATTTAGTCTATTGACAATGAGCTTTTCTAGTAATTTGCCTATTGTTGGGAGCAGGCAGATCGGTCGATAAGAGGAGGGTTCAGAGGGAAGCTTCCCTTGCTTCAGAAAGTACACCACTTCACCCCTTCTGAGATTTTCTGGAAAATATTGTAGTTCGAGGCATAAGTTTGTCCATGTGTGAAAAATATATGTGAGTGTATTGAAGGAGTGTCTAAGGATTCTGAAGTCTATGCTGTCAGGTCCAGGGGCCTTATTTACGTTAAAGCTATAAAGAGCAGCCCGGATTTCTGCCTCCGTGAAGGCTTCGTCCATGGGACCTGAAACAATTGGAATATGGGGGCTGGTGAATTTACTCGGAGGGAAGAGAACTGAGGTGATATATTCTAGGTTGTTGTGTTTAGAGGAAAGAGCTGGAGGACGTTCAAGTTTGAGTTCTGTTGGTGTGAAAAATTTATTACTATAGAATTTCTGTGCAGTGCCATGGATGTTTGTTTGTGTTGTGCAAAAATGTTTCCATGCGTTATGTTTTGCAATGTTTATTTGTTTTTTGAATGTTGCCGAGAGTTGGCGGATTTTAAGTTTGTGTTGCATTAGATCTGAGGGGTTGATATATTTTTGTTGTCTCCGGAGTGCTGTCAGGCGGTTACGCATGGATCTGAGTTGAGGGGACCAGAAATTGTAGGTGAATTTCCGTCCCGATTGTTTGAGCCTGAAGGCTGAAGAGGCAGCAGCGTGTATTGTGGAGATAATAGAAGAGATTGCATTTTCTAAGTCTTGGGTGTTCCTTACTGTACTAATGGTGCCAGTTAGTTTATCGGTGGATAGTTTAAGTATTTTATTAAATTTTGAGAAGTTGCCACGTTTTGTAGCAAACCTTCGAAGAGTTGATTTAGTTGGTGAGGATTTTAGGGTATATGTTATGTATTTATGATCTGAGCAGTTGGCTATATCCAGGACCGACCAGTCGCTCATTTTGGCGTATGTTTTCGGGTTTACTAGTGTGAAATCAGGCCAGCCTTTGGCATCGCATTTTTGGAAGGTCGGTTGTGAATTTTCAATGTTAGCTAGACAGAGGTTATTTATTGTGATGTATTCTATGAGGCTGCTTCCTCTTGCATCCTCACGGGGAGAACACCACAGAGGTGAATTTGCATTGAGGTCGCAGCCACATAGAAAGAGTGTTTTGTGATTAATTAAGTGCTGCCACTCCTGCATGCAGTCCTCGAAATCTGCAGACGGGGCTGCGTATGCGCTGCAATAAGCAGGGCTTGATTGCACCCGGAGCACAGTAGCATCAGTGTCTGTAAATAAAAATATTTTACTTATTTCGAAGAGAAATCTTGTGCTTTGTCCCGGCCTCTGTCAAACTCTGGCGATAGGTGAAGAACGCTTTTCAAAATCCTGCAGATAGAGGCGATAAATAAACCTTATAAGAAAATTATAGTTAAAGTGTCAAAAATTAATGCATACCTGCCAACCATCTCATTAACAAACAGAATATTTTTAGTACCCACATTTTTGTTTAAACACCAATCTCTCTTTAGAGTAATTTTTATGCTTATTTAATCGTAACTATATTTGGAGATAAATACTCTAAAAATAAAGTGGTGTGAAAAAAGGAGCATGTACTAAAAATCTTCTGATTCATAATTAGGATGTCGGCAGGTATGCTAATGAAGTCAGTTAAACATGAGTTAAAAAAAAAAAAATCATAAATTTTGAACCGAAATGTGCAGAAATTTTCATGAAGTATCAAAATGTTCAGAATAGCTCATATGTGAATGTATCGTTTTCCAAAAATTGATTTTCATCAAAGATAAAAACACCTAAATTTTTTAAAAGCATTCGGGGAAAGTTGGTTAAAATTAGAAAAATCTCAAGTAAACGAGGCTCTACAAAACTTAAAAACTGCATTTCACTGGGAAACATATTTTTAAATATCCTTTAAACCATATAGTTGTGAAAAAGTACGAATTTTAAAACTACTTACTAGCGAGCTTCGCCCGCTAGCGGGTCAGTATTTTCAAATGAATCACTAAAATTAATGAATCACTAACAGAACTTTTAGTGTTAAGAAAAGAAATTAAAAAAATATATATATCATTTATGATTGGGTAAAAAGTCGGCCCGGGTCCCCACTGCCTCATTCAGTTTTTGAAATTTTCTCTCAATCTTTTGGAAATTGAATTATGGAAGCGAGATCTATATACAAAAGAAAAAAGAAATGATTTATCTCTAAACGCTTTTGAGTTATGAAATGTTTTGTGAAAAAATGGATGTTCCGTAAAATCTAAAAATATGGATCGCTAATCCGTATTTTGTAAAAATGTTTATATGGTTCGAAAGAGGATTAAATCACCTTTCCTTATATACCAGTTGTTAAGAAATGGAACAGTTACTCGGTCCTACAGGACGTTTCAAAAAAGACAATCGCGAAAAAGAGAAATTTCGACTCTTTTTAAAACTTTTTTAAAAATATAAAAAATCCGTATTTAGAAAAAAAATTGTACCGTAAGAATCGGTAATAAATGCTCTTTCTTGTGGTACAGGTATATTTTCGATATTTCCAACAGATCGGCAGCGATCGCTTTACAAAAACCCACGAAATTTCCTCTTTCTCTTTCTTCTTTTGAGGTAAGCGGTCCCGGTCGAAAATGATGATCGCGTGCCATTTTGAATCGTTTTTTCGTTAGACATGGGTCGATATTTTAATTAATATCTCCGCTAATTAGCGTCGCATCGTTTAGCAAATTAGATAACGTACATCTGCGATAAATTCTCCGTCCGACGGTATCTGTTCGAAGTCCGTGCGACCATTAACGGCGGAGCCTTAGCTGTTTCAAGACGTTTCTCACAGACAGACAGAAACACAGAAACACAGACACACACACACGCGCGTACAGATTTTAATAATATAAGAGATATTTTACTAA
Organism: Salticus scenicus; assembly: GCA_963930645.1. NCBI lineage: Eukaryota > Metazoa > Arthropoda > Arachnida > Araneae > Salticidae > Salticus > Salticus scenicus. The sequence goes on from OZ005657.1 coordinate 256,393,280, forward strand.
AAATTTTCACCTTATTTAGTCATAGAAAAATGCTTTAAAAATTTATAAAAAGGTTTTATTATAAATTAGTGGTAGCAAAATGTTGCCGTAGATGGCAACTATGCTTTCATACACTACAAAATACAATACAATGTCAAAAACACTTTATAAAATAAAGTACGAAACGGCGACGAAATTATGCAGGAATCCCAACAAACTATAATTTAGAGACCGGTATTTTTTAATAAGACTGTAATTTCGGGCGTATAATCCGCAGATCAGATACATCAGCTTTACACCATAAGCTTTAATTAAGAGACGTTGTTGTAATTAGAGGAAGGGTGGGCAGAATGGGGTGGTAGGGCAAAACGGGGTTTTTTATAACCCCGCTTATAGAGTGCTGTCATCTGTATGTCATTGCTATAGGTTGTGCGCGCCGTATCTGATATTCATTTCCATGTGAGATACTGCTTGCAGAGTCACAAACAGATACGCTCCCAAGATTTGTGTATTTTTTTATTACCCTGATATACGGTAAGTGTGATGTTTGGATAATTTAATTGTTAGGTTAGCTTGCAGATATGAACGTGACAGTTTGTATTAGCTAAAAGGGATGTTTTTTAAGTGAATTGCATGAAAGAGTAGAACTACATTCAGTGTGATTTATTATGTAGGCTTAGTTGTTTTGCATGGCTGCTTGTAGGGCAAAACGGGGTATCTTGAGGTGGAGTCAAAAGGTAATGGTAAAAGGGTCAAATGGCAAAATGGTCGGGTGTCGGACAGTTCACAAGCCAAGAGAAGGCGCGTTCCTACCCCACCAACAGACAACATATCGTCAGACAGTGATCCAGACGATGTAGATGTTACATGCTTGTACTGTCACGAAATATATGCAAGATCAGTACAAGGAAAAGGATGGATCAAGTGCAGTGAATGTAACAAATGGGGTCATGACTTGAGAGTCGGTGTTGATGAGGACGATAACAGATTCGTATGTGAACTGTGTCAGTAAAATTTGTTAAGTCGAGAAGTACCCCATTTTGCCCTATCCCGTAGGGCAGAATGGGGAAGTTTGCAGCTTTGGATTTATTCATATGCAGATCATAAAATATGAGATGTATTTCAAATTCCAATACTGCGAAATAACCGCTAAAATTGTAAAATCTAAATAAATATTACTTATTGCATTTCTTTCTATTTGTCACAGAGTTATTGGCTAGAATATCCTTAAGTACCCCATTTTGCCCTCCCTTACCCTATACAACGTATTTTTTTTTTTTTTTTTTCATATACGTACATATATATATATATATGTGTGTAGTTAATTAAGATTTTTAGTATAAAACTGATTTATTACACCTGCAAATTATGCGCCTGAAATTATGGTACACTTTTTCTGTATTCGATCACGAAATTTAAACGATTATTTAAAGCAGGGTTTCCAAGCTTTATAATTTATTACGGATTATTTTTAGCCCCGCCTTTTTTTCACACCAGTAATTTTAAAAATGATTTTCTTCTTACTTAACCGTTATCGCTTATTGGAGAGATATCTTCTACAAAAGTTCCGGTGCGAAAAGAAGGGGGTGGCTAAAAATGCTCCAGAATAAATTATAAAACTTGATAGCTCTGTTTAAATCCATGTTTATTATAAATAATAGTAGTGGAGCTCAAAATATAGGTTATCCGAACTCCTAGTTATGGTATGTCATGGAAGTAAGGCTTTAGTACTTACATTTTTTCAGGACATTTTCCTCCTATTAATAAAAACTTTTTATAAGCTTATTTTATCACGAAATTTGCTATTCAGGGGTGTTTGCGTTCCAGATTTTTGATTTTATTTCCCACCAGTAATTTTGTAATAGTGATATTATTAGTAGTTTTTTAGTAATGCTTAGCAATTATCTATAACCAAAAATGCAATTCGTAATTACTGGTGGGAAATAAAATAAAAAAACCGGAACGCAAACACCCCTGGCTATTCAAAATTAACAGCAGAGCCTGACTAAGGGGGAAGCACACATTATTTATACTTACACCGTTATTTTTTAACAAATACTTTCCACCTATAATAAAAACAAAATTCTCATTAAAAATTATTTTTAAAGAATTCTGGTGTCTAATAACGGTGAGTAAATTGGATTGTTTTACACCGTTCATTTTTTATAAAAAATATTTCCTCGTCAAAGCGTAGAATTTCTATGACATGAAGTAAAAAATAATTGTAAAAATATTCCGGTGCGAGCGGAGATAATGTGTGCTCCCCCTTAATCAGGCTCTGATTAACAGTGGTAAATGTCCTGAAAAAAAAGGAGGGTGCTAGCAGCCCGACAGAATTCTTACGAAGGGAAATTTAAATACCAGAAACTTTATATAGTATTTTTTTTAAGTGATATATCGTTGAATACCACTATTTACAGATTTGCCAACCGTTACAATTTATTTCGTCGCATTGTTAGCCTCGCCTTTTTATCATACCATATATATATATTTTAATTTTTTTTGAATGATTTTCTTATTTAATTGTTGTCACATATTAGCGAGATATATTTTAAAATTCTAATGTGAAAAGAAGGCGGGGCTAAAAATGCTCTGGAGTAAATTGTAAAAGTTAGCATCTCTGCAATTAGTCACGTCTAAAATTACTATATGAAAATAGTGGTATTAAAATTTGTCTTTGTGAGAATTTTGAAGCACATTTCAAAGAATGAAGATAGAATAGAATGTCCTTAAACGGAGCTAGTGGTTCGGTTAAAAGACCGAAATGTATTAATGAAGGAACTGAAACTGCCGAACCCAGTGGCCTTAGGCAATCTGTTAAAATGCACTATATTTTGCAGTAAAGTAGGGGAAAGTGGTTAACCTTGGACGTAAGTGTACCTCGGACCTATGCCATTTCTAGCTCTAATTATTTAGATATATAAACAATATCACATGCAGTTAAGAGATTTACTGTTAGGGGTCTCAGTGAAGTAATCTACATTTACTTGGGAGCTCAACTTTCTGAATAGTTCTTAAAAAGGTAAATTAACCTTGCAAAAGTAAATTTTTCTCAGATAATTTTATGTATTTCTATACCCACACATATGTTATATATTCTGAAATGAGTGTTATACATCATGAAATAGCTTTCTAGCTATAACCCCATATGCTTGTAATCAAGTTAGGTCCAACCTAAATATTATGATTAGCAATTTCGTTTTTAGTAACAGAGTGGTGTACCTTAAACCCAATGCAAGTTATGTACCTCAGACTGGTCATATTTTGTGATGGATCAGAAATACAGCTCCAAAATTTAACATTTGGAATTGACCTATCCAATTACAATCTTGATTATAAAAAAGTGTGAAGATTTTTATCAATAATCACAATATGACTTAATGTAGACTTTTTTAAGCTAATATTTAATATTTTCCACTTTTTAGACTCAAATTAGATTTAATAACAATACGATTGTGACAGATTCACTGTTAAAAATTTCAACAGAAATCTCTGTGTAATGTATTATCTTAAATTTTACGTAAAATTACAGAGAAAAATAAACGGAGATGTTAAAAAACTTATTTTATATATTCATTTTAATAACTAACATTAATTTAATTAATTATTGGTGAGACTACATTTTGGACTTAGGATACTTTTTCTAAAGTAGAAACAGTCATTTTTAATTTTAATTAAATAATAAAATAATAAAATTAGGTAAAAATATAGAATAAAGATTAAGAATCTCGATTATTCACTTTTAACTAAGAATTACTGTAAATTTACAGGGACTCTGGATAAATATTTACATTAAATTTACAGAAATTTTTAACAGTGTTAATGATTTTGAAATTAAAAAATATATATATTTGAATTCATATGTGTGCAGTTGACTAATAAATAGATTTTCTAAGTTAAAATTAAGTTTTTCTGTATATTTTAATAAATGGTCCAAGGTACACTACCAGTGGTGTACCTTGGACCTAATAGTACTTCTTTTTAATTTAAAGAAAAATAATTGATATAATTTTAATAAATTTTGGAATAAATATATGTTGTATATAACACCATACAGTATTTATAAAAGCTATTTGCATTTAGTTTCGACAAATAATTACAATATTAAAATTGGAAAAGTCAAAATAGGTCCGAGGCACCCCCACTTCCCCTACTTTACGAATACTTTTGTGTTTGAAAAATTTATGCAATTGATATGTGTACCACAGACTAATGTTGAATCATGAAAAAAATATAAAAAAAATCTAGCATGCTTTATACCTCTGTGGGATAATTTTAGTTTAGAGTTATGCACGATACAGATAAACTTGACTCTACCTTGACCCGTAAAAGGACCTTGGACCGGCAACCCGCAATAATGTATTGTTAAGTTTATGTTATATAACAAATGAATTACAATACTGTTACACAAATACAGTTACATTAGTGAACATATTTTTTAGGGAATTAAATACTACGTAGAAATTACTACAGTACACTCCTGTCGTTGAGTCCAGGGTTGCCAAATTTGACCTTTCTTTTATTCAATAGTCACCAATAATTTTGAGAAGCGATATTTCATGTACATAATACACTATCAATCTTCGAGTGATTAGTCAAACGTTACAAATAAAAATTATTGGTGACTATTGAATAAAAAAAAGGCCAAATTTGTCAACCCTGGTTGAGTCAGGGTTTCCAGATGAATACTACAATTTTAATTTTTAATACCAACTAATTGTGTATCAAAGCAACCGCGTTGTGTACAAAATTGGAACAAAATTGTGTATCAAAGCAACTCTAATAATTTAGTGATGTTAAAAAATAAAATTGTAGTTTTTATTTGGCGACCCAGCCTTCGCGTTGTACGAGATTCTATTATATATGCTGGGATGGAACACGGGCATAGAACTCATACAACTATCAATGTAAGCAAATTTTCTACGTGTTAAATCAACGATATTATAGCTACAGAAATTTCTTAAACAAATACCGGTATGAATTCTGCGCCAGTGTTCCATCCTTGTATATGATGGGAAAAATCAGCCATTTTGTTAAAAACAAAATAATAAAGATACAAAAGGGCATTATTTAAAAGGAAAAAGAATATAAAAATACAAAAGCTGTTTTACTGAAGAATACAAGCTGTTTTATTACCTTTTAAAAGCCTAAGACAGAAATACAACGTCATATTTATGACCTGCACGTGGAACTCTGAAAGGGGACCACGCGCTAAGCCCCTTCAGGCGACTGCCAAAAAAGCCCCGGCGAGGTCGTAAAAAAAGGCTCCGTAGTAACCTAGAAGCAAGCTGATTGGTAAAAAAGGGGTCCAATAAGAAGCAGTGCCAATAAAAAAAGAAAATGCAAGGAGGGAACCGCCCAAAAATTATAATGAGGAAAATGAGAAGAAGTTTAAAAATTTAGATTTTTCTTCTAGCTGTTGCATTCGTGATGAGATGACGATAAAATGTTTTGGCTGTAGCTCTGTCAATTTGTGTGAGTGATGAAATCATGTGAAGATTCTGACGGCCTCACGCCTACGCAAAATGACAACTCGCAAAATGAGTTTATGAATTTGAAACAAATGCCCACACAATCAATAGAAGAATTTACCAAAATATTCAACAGGGCGGCAAACAACTATTTAAAAGATTCAGGCCACGCAGAAAAAACTGGGGCTAAGCAATTTCTAGACACAATTAAATTGACTAAATTTTTAGAAAGCATAAGACAAGATGTTGCATTAGAAGTTAGAAAAATGGCACCAGACTCGATAGATAAAGCAATTAAATTTGCAAAGCAAATCGAAAGCGCTTTTAACGCTTCTAAAATAGAAGAAATTAACACTACTTCCAAAGAGGAAGATAAACTATATGAAATGCTCCTAAATATGACAGTCAGACATAATGAAGAATTAAAAGAAATACAAAAACAATTAAAAGAGAGCAAAGAAATTCAGTTTAAACAGACACAGGTACCAAACACAGAAAGTTGCAATATTTGTAAAAAAAGAAATCACACAACAGAAAACTGCTGGTTTAATGAAACAAATAAAAACATGACACAAAATAAACGGAGATATAAAAATAAAGATTTAAGGGGAAATAATTCACATCAAAGTAGATTCCCAATAACAAACCATCAAAATTATCAAACTTATCCTCCGGTGAACTATTCTTATAATTACCCACCGCCTAATAATTTTCCAAATTACGCTGCACAATCCCAAAACATTCCCCACTTCGAAAATTTTGCTTATCCACAACATTACACAAATCAAAATGGATATAATCAAAACAATAGGGGTGCTAGACCCAAAACAACATACAAAAATCAAGGCTATAAAAACCAGGAAAACTACAAAGGGGGTTTATAAATAAAACAATATATAACAATAATTCAAGCCCATATAAACCTCCAAATTTCGGGCTTAAAACAAAAACTAATACCTACGGAAATTCATACACACAGGAAAAAAATTACAAAAAACATCACAGTAAACAGTATGACACAATAGCCAGTGTAAGCGACGGATCACAACTACCGCTAATTAATATAAAAATTAAAGACTTAGAGATAACAACGTTAATTGACTCCGGAGCTAGTTTATCAGTCCTATCACCAGATATTTTCCAAAAATTAAAAGAAGCAAATGTTAAAATAAAATATCTGGCCAGACAAGTAAGGATTCATACGTTAAACAATGAAAATATACCATTCAAAAAATGCATCAAAATATCTTTTAAAATACAAAACATATTCGCAACTGGAACATTTTACGTTACAACGAGAAACCTAGATAAAAAATACAAGATCATACTTGGATATGATTTTCTAAAGAACAATCACGCAATATTAGATTGTGAACAAAAGGCCTTATACCTAAGAACAAAGAAATACCCTTAGAAGGCAGAGACACAGTACAAAAAATAAATGAAAATGAAATAAATGTTATTTCAGAAATTGTAAATACGCAGACACAGAACTCACAAAATAATAGTGAAAATACTATGAGCCAACAAAAACCGGCAAAAAATTCAAATAATCACGAAATTCAAGACGATTTCACAGAGAATATAGAGAACAAAAACAATAATACAAATACTCAAAAAATCAAAGAAAAAACAAATAAAAAAAATAAAAAGAGAATTTCGCATAAAAACATGATTATGCCAAAAACGGACAAAAAATATGGCTTAGAACCAGGTGAAACAAAAGTAATTACATTAAAATGTCCACTCAGTTTACAGCCAAACCAAGTAATTTTATTAGAACCCCTAAGGCATAACATTAGGATTAAATATGACCAATCCTTACATCAAATCAATGAGAAAAATACGATACACTTAATGGTTCAAAATGATAGTGAAGAAAAGATAATGATAAACAAAAAAATGAATATTGGAAAAAATATGCACAGAATTTGAAATAAAATTAAATGGATCAAAAACAGATAACACTCCCAAAGTATATGAAATGAATAATTTAACAATGAGTGAAATTCAAGAATTAAGAGAAAACGAATTCAATTTACAAGATTTTGATCTAGAACACTTAGATCAATCACAAAAAATTAAATTTCAAAATTTACTAAAAGATAATATACAAGCGTTCTCAAAATCATACAAAACCTTGGGACAGACTTCAATAGAGCCCAATTTTAAATTGCTCCACGATTATCCAATTTCTACTCGACCTTACAAAATTCCGCAAAGTGTAAGAAAATTTGCACAACAGGAAATAAACAAATTATTGGACGCAAACATAATAGAAAATACAACGTCAAGCTACGCATTTCCGGTTATATTTGTAAAAAAAAAGGCAAACTCAAAAACTAACGACCCTAATAAAACTTCGTACATGTGTGCTATAGATTACAGATTGCTAAATAATATTTTACAGGGCGTACCATATCCCATTCCGGATATTAAGTCACTTTTACAAGATATAAGTGGCAAAAAATATTACACAGTGCTGGATTTTCATTCAGTCTTCTTCCAAATAAATTTAAAAAAAAGAAGACAGACCAAAATTAGCCTTCATTACTGAATTTGGTAAATTCCAACCTACGCGACTAAATTTTGGTAATAAAATAAGCACATCAGTATTTGCGGAACTAATCGATAAAGTGCTAGGAAAATTTGATCAATATAAAGTACGTTATTTCATTGATGATGTTATAATAGCAGCTGATAGCATCAATGAAATGTTAAACTTATTACAACAAGTACTAAGCACATTAATTAAAGAAAACCTAACAATAGAACCTTCAAAAATGCAAATATGCAAACAAGAAATAGAATTTTGGGATTTAAAATCAATAAAAATGGTTAGGCACCGGCCAATAAAAACATTCAAAAAATTCAAAAATTAGAAAGACCCAAAAACAGAAAAGGCGTAAAATCTTTACTGGGTCTGACAAACTATTTCGCATCACTGATAGACAATTACGCTGAAATAGTAGCACCATTAAATGAATTAACAAGTGAGAAAAGGAAATTTGAATGGACGGAAGATGCCGAAAATGCATTAAAACATATTCAAAAAATTATTCTAAATAGTCCAACTCTCAAACCACCAAATTATGACAAAGAATTTTTTTTGATTACTGATTGCTCAAAAATAGCGACGTCCGCGATTTTATCGCAAGAAATAAATGGCATAATGTACCCTATAGAATTCTATGGAAGAAAATTAAAAGATACTGAACAGCGTTACCCAAGCATTAAGCTGGAATTGCTCGCCATATACGAGAGCATAATCCATTTTAAAAATATTTTAACAGGGAGAAAATTTACGGTAGTGACTGACTCAAAAGCCATCACATACCACTTAAATTTAGAAAAGAATTCAGACAGATGGTTACTGGAATTGCAATCGTATGATTTCACTGTAGAACATATAGAGGGAAGAATTAACCCTGCCGATTACATATCGCGACATATCAATAACATCACGGAAACAAATTCAACCAACAATTTATTTGAAGTTAATAAAAATTTGACAGACGAAAACATAAAACTTGAACAAATGAAAGATAAAAAAATATCTAAAATAATATCAGACATAAAAAAAGGAAAATCAAATAGAACAACTCGAAAATTTGAATTAACAGAAAAGGAAATATTAATTTTAAAAAGAAGTACAAATGATAATCAAAAAGAATTATTAATTATTCCAGATTCGTTAAAAAACGAAATAATTAAAGAAGCACATAAAACCCATTTTGGAGTTAAAAAAACCTTGCATTTAATAGGAACGCGTACATACTGGTATGGAACGTACCAAGACGTGAAAAATCATATTGCAAATTGCATTGAATGCATGAGACACAAACAACACACAATCCCCAAAATTGAAATACAAAAAATGGAAAAAAATTACAAGCCAGGGGAAGTATTACACATAGACCTCATAGGTAAGTTACCTATGACTTTAAAAAAAAACATATTTATAGTGGTAATAATTGATTCCTTCTCGCGTTACATGGAGGCAGTACCACTCAAAAATGCAGAGTCACAAACCATATTAAACACATTAACAGAATATATAGGCAGGTTTGGCATGCCAAGAGAAATACATTTAGACAATGCACAGTACTTTAGAGGCAAAACATTCACAGAATACATGAAACAATTAAATATTAAATTACATTTTAGCTCTATTTATCACGCTTGCTCGAACGGAATTGTAGAAATTTCAAATAAAATAATAAAATCCTCACTAGCCGCCATGACAAAAACGACATTTCAATGGGACGAAAAATTAAATTTTGTGAAATTACATTATAATGCAACAATACATAGAGCAACAGGTTTTTCTCCCGCTATGATTTTTTTTTTTGCGAGAGAAATCAATACACCATTTAATGCATTCTCAGAGGCAACAAAAATTACTACTGACAGCTATACAAATAAGCGTCTGCAACACATTCAGAGTGTAAAAGAAAACGCACTAAAAAATCAAATTCAAATTATGAATGAATATAACAAAAATTTTAAATATAAGGACAGAGACCTAAAAATTGGACAGACGGTATATATGAAGAGCCTTAGAAGGCCAAATATATTTCAGCCTAAATTTCTTGGCCCTTTCTATGTATTGAAAATACTGCGCAACATGAATATTGTTTTGAAAAACGCTCACGACAATACAGCGAAACCCATTAAGGTGCACATATCTAAACTATATGCACCAAAATATGCAAAATAATACAAAAAAAAAAGTGTATATATAGATACAAATTATACATATGAACTATATTACAAAATCAATTATTTTACTATTTACAACCGAGAAAAATAATATGTGTAAAAAAAAAAAAAAAAAAAAAAAAAAAAAAAGAATATATATATATATATGAAATGATTTTGTAAATAAACCAATAATTATTCATTAAATAATTAGATAGTCATAAATTTTCGAAAGAAAACATTTTTTTTTTTTTTTTTTTGCAATACATACAAGGAAAATGTAAAGCAATGCTCAATGTAAATAAACAAATAAATAAATGATAAAATATCATCGGAACAAACTCACAGGTGACGCACATTTTTGCGAAACACGTTGATTGTAAATACATAAAATAAAAATACATATATATAGATTTTTTTTTGCCATAGGGGCAATGTGAATAAGAAAACGTAAATATACGTGTACATAGAAACAAAAACAGAAAAGGTGTCTGTATTCATAATGGCAAATGAATAAAATAAATATGTATAGATATAAAATAAATAAAAGTGAACGTGAACGTGACATATAATCTACAGATACATATATATTTAGATATTTAAATAATTATTCATGTATCTCAAAAATAAAAAAAATAAAAAAAATAAATAAAAGACAGACAAAAGAAACTAGCACAGATAAGAAATATAATACAGGAAAGATAACGCATGCTTTAGAAGAGAAGCAAATCAAAACAAAAAACCAAAACAGAAGTTACTCGTTTACAAGAGAGTTACCATGACAACGAAGAAAGAGCAGAATGAAAACGACAGGACAGGTTAGGAGAAGGAAAGAAGAAATCACGAAAGATGCAAAAATACTCACTACTCCAATACTTGGACAGATTTCAAGGTCGGAGAGATCAACCAGAGGGGTAAGATTGAGCGCTTGATGATCCAGGTACGGGAAGAGCCGGATTTCTGCAAACGAAACAAATTATTACTCAAAATGTCAGGTCACAGCAAAATATGAGATTACTACTTTCACACATCATTCACACTTTAGAAAGATTAAATCCTGTTTCACTTGCAGGACTAAAATGGTAGTAATATTATTAAAATTCGCATCATTTCACACTTGAACAAAGATGCATATATTTACTCTAATAAGTTAAACAAAAAAAAAAAAAAAAAAGAACTTTCGGTGAATTTTAAGCAAAAAGCCGAGGATTAAGATTCATTATAGCTACATAGTATATATATATATGTATTAAAAAAAAAAAAAAGTACTTTAGGCGAAGTTTTAGCAAAAAAAAAAAAAAAAACCCTTAATAGCTTAGGATTACAATCCATTATATTTATATGCAAAAAAAAAAAAAAAACCGTCACTATAAAAATATTAATCTCTAACACTCGCACACACATATGCACGCAAATAAAAAGTAACAAAATTACGCAAAATTACCATCATACTACAGAATGGTCTAAAAAAAAAAAAAAGAAGGTGAATTAAATGCAGATTAGGTACAGAAAAAAGAATAATTAATAGATAACCTATATTTTATAATAAAAACACTTTTACATAGCCTACCTTAGATCCGGGTTCAGAATACAGCCAAGATAATGAGGTGGCCCTTTGGTCGGGCGCAGGCGTTTTCTGCCAAAGGGGGTCGACCCACACTCGTATCATAGCATCACCCTGCCAAAACAAAAGTCAAGACTGGACAGAATTTTATCAAAACAAAACAAACATAACAATAATAATAATAACCATAAAAAAAAAAAAAATCACAACACTCAATTAAAAAAAAAAAAAAAAAAAGCCACAATACAATGGAATCAATATACGCAAATTCTGATCAGATCTGCATTTACTCTCACAATTCACACATAGTAAAAAAATAACAATAATATATAAACACAGAATTATACACAAACAATTTCTTCTATATTCTTCGATGTTACGATTCCTAATCAAATATGCGAGAATTACGCAGCGCTAAAAAAAAAAAAAAAAAAAAAAAAAAAAAAAAACGGAGACCGAGAAACACAGAAAAATCATGCAAAATTCAAGCCGCAGCGGTGACGGTACGTAAGATAATAGAACATAAAGCACGCCGAACACAAGTTAGATAAAATAATAGCAACTATATAAAATAAACAAACAAGAAATAAACCTGCAATGAAGATAAATTAATAATAGCTGAAAGAAAAGGCAGGTACATATTAATAATAAAACTGTAAACAGAATAGATAAAAAAAAAAAAAAAAAATGCAATATAGCTCACGCTTATCCAATTCAATGATGGCGTCAGTGTAGATCATATATATATATATTGCGAGGAGCATCCGAAATCCCACAAAGCACACACATGAAACAGAAAAATAATAACAAAATGGAATTAACAAAGGATAGTAGATAGGCATGTACACAATTTAAACATAGGTGAAGCAACAAAGCTTAAGCAAAGCAATAAAATATACATATAATAAAATTCAACTCACTTGTAAACTAGTAAACAAATTTCTAATCCGATGAACGAGTCTGTCTCTGCGCTTCTCTCGAGTAAGTAACAGAAGAATCTTATCTCAGCTCTCCCCCCTAAAGAAAACGATTATAACAGGATGTACTAATCATTAGCGCTGGTCATTTCCCACGACACAGAGGCGCAGGCGAAAGAGGGTTTGTCACCCCCATTACAAAACTGAAAAACAGCTCTCGGAAGTTAAAATTAATATTTCAAATAAAGCGAGGGACTTTTCAAAAAAAAAAAAAAATACTGCCTTACTTAATGGTAATAAAGACATACTACCAAAACGATTAAATACATTCATGATATCATGTCATATACAAAATTTCTTTTATTATTGGTACTATACACGGAGAGTAATGAATGATATGTATATAGAAGAAATGCATAAACTTGTGGAATTTTGCTAACAATTCAGAAAAAGTACTATGATATGTGAATTTAATGTATTGTATATGTTTTTATAAATGATATAAAAAAAAAAAAAAATGAGTGTTGGTATACGGTATAGATAATTATAATTATTGAGTTAAAATGCAAAGTAATAATGATAACTTTTAGCATTAATACTAAAATGTTTACTGACTGAGTGAATTAATCCTGCACAACATGTGTCACAAAATTATAAACTGAATACAACTTATAAACTTTTGCCACAATCAACTACAAAATGCAACGACCATAAGACTGTATATCACATATTGATGATCACAAATTGAACTATCTCAAAAACCAAATATTGTACCATTTACATATTTGGATCAATTAATAATTAGTGTTGAAATATGCATGATAACCAATTAATAAACAGTATTGAACAGTATATTACGAACTATCATCAGTCACTATTGAACTAAACTTCATGAACAATTAATAATCCAGTGTCGAACTGTACGTTCATTAATCATTATGCATATATATACAAGGAGCTAATAGTGCTCAACTACATCACAAGAACTCTAATGTGCACTAAAAAACAGTTTAGCACAAATATGCATAAGAAATTTACTGACCAAACACACCAGATTACTATGACAACTAAAGGACTCATAATGTATTGAGATAAAGAAACTGTCTCAAACTTATTCGACAGGGGGATAGGCTGATGGGAAAAATCAGCCATTTTGTTAAAAACAAAATAATAAAGATACAAAAGGGCATTATTTAAAAGGAAAAAGAATATAAAAATACAAAAGCTGTTTTACTGAAGAATACAAGCTGTTTTATTACCTTTTAAAAGCCTAAGACAGAAATACAACGTCATATTTATGACCTGCACGTGGAACTCTGAAAGGGGACCACACGCTAAGCCCCTTCAGGCGACTGCCAAAAAAGCCCCGGCGAGGTCGTAAAAAAAGGCACCGTAGTAACCTAGAAGCAAGCTGATTGGTAAAAAAGGGGTCCAATAAGAAGCAGTGCCAATAAAAAAAGAAAATGCAAGGAGGGAACCGCCCAAAAATTATAATGAGGAAAATGAGAAGAAGTTTAAAAATTTAGATTTTTCTTCTAGCTGTTGCATTCGTGATGAGATGACGATAAAATGTTTTGGCTGTAGCTCTGTCAATTTGTGTGAGTGATGAAATCATGTGAAGATTCTGACGGCCTCACGCCTACGCTAAGATATGCTCTGCAGTGCTCCCAACACTAGTGCTCCCAGGGATGACCGACCCTTACTATGCCTCGCATGCATCATAACTTCGAGTAATTGTATTGTAAAATTATAGAATAATCAATTTAATTAGTATTCAAAATTTGGATATTCAATAAAGAAATTAATTAAAATTATATGAATCTAATATTATTTGAGAGTAAATTTATTTATTAATAACCATATTATTTTTCAGCTTAATGTTTGCTTTTAATTAGGATTAATTGTAGGGCATTTCACAACGCATGCCCGAATATCTAATTGATATTCAAAGTGTACGACCATGAAGCTGTCACTTTAGAGCCACGAAAAGGAGGGTAGTCTGATTTTGGTTAATATCCGCCCAACAGTATATATCTAATTACAATTAGAATTTCAAAAGTATTAAAACTTACTTTGGAAATATCCACTGTTCCAGATATTTTGACAGAATAGAAAACAAGTAAAATAAGGAATCAAATATAATTTTGAAGACAAATAATTTTCATGTTTATTTTTCAAATAATTTTCAAACGTTAAGTACTAATATTTACATGACTATCATTAAACTTTTGTTGTGAGTCAAGTTACTTATAATTATTGCCATGGAACAGAATATCGTTCAATCTCTACAATCAAAAGGTTAGATTCATAAAAGAACAGCATAAAATTTCTTCGAAAAAAAAGTTTTTGTGGGTTTACCTGCGGGTAAAAAATAGTGCAAGCTCGACAAGAACCCGATGAGTAAAACGGGTAACCGCGTATAATTGACCCAATATAGGACTCCATTTTTGTTCTATTTTGTAAATTACAGTGAAGAACTTACTATTATAAAAATCCTCGATCAACTGATAATTCTGAGCAGTGTTGGTTCTACATTGAGGGCCAACGGGCACGGCCCCACCTAAATTTTTTCTCGATTAAAATAGTAATAATAATAATAATTTTGTTTTTTATAACTGTTCAAAAACATATATACAAAATAACTACGTCTATCTAACTTTTTCTTAATCTTTTTTCATTATAATTTATTTGTCAATATATTTTTCCAGCTGTCACAAATCACCAATAACTGAGAGAGAGACAGCTACTTCCCTTTTCCTTATCTAATACAGCGGGCCGTTTTCATTCGGCCCGAAATTGGCGTGTTTATATGTACAGTTTATTCCACTAGAAGATCGGGTTAACATATTTCAGGGATGGAACACGGGCGCAGAATTCATACCGGAATCTGTTATAGAAATTTCTCCACCTATAATATCGTTGATTCAAGAGGTAGAAAATTTTCTTATATTGATAGTGGTATGAATTCTGCGCCCGTGTTCCATCCCTGATATTTGGCGACTAACTGCTTTATCAGTTTAAGCACGCTGTAATTTTCTCGTCGATGGGCCAGCAGAGTCCTGCCCTTTGGAACAAAACTATAGGGAAAAAGCTGTCTGTTAACCATGCAATTCACGGATAATATTTGGCGACTTCTGCATTACGTTTTTCATTTTTTTTTTTTCCTCATTGATTTTTCGGTGAATTTTTTAGAGTTATATAAGACAGTTTAAAATTTTAGTGTTTAAAAAAAGAAATCTGGTAATAGTCAAAAATATTTTCTAGACTAGCCTTTGAGATAAAGCTTGTATAAGAATTTAAGACCTCTTTAATTAAGGTGTTTTGAATTTAAATGAGGGGGGGGGGGACTAAAAATAATATGCGATTTTTTTTTTTCCTTCAGAATAGTGTATTAAAACTTTTATGTAAATAAATTGTAAAATTTTTAGATAAATAATTAATGGATTTACATGGATAAATGGAATAAATAGCTGCATAAAATTGTGATTTATTATTATTATTAAAGGATTTTTTTTTTTTTTTTTTTTTTTTTTTTAATGCGATTTAATAGAAACATCCGCAATGTTTCTTTTTTCTTTCTTTTCTTTTCATTCATTCTTTTTTTTTTTTTTTTTTTAACATGGTAGCCCGTTTTATTTCTTTATTTATTAAAAGTTAATTTAATTTATCTAAAATTAACTGAGAAACATTTTTTTTTTTTAATATGTATCCACATTACATTAGTCATGACTTTCTAAATTCCAATAGATAAGAAACATGAATATAACACTTGAAATTCTATAATTAAAAGATTTAGGGATATAATTAGCGTAAGCTAAATAATATTACACTCTCAGACATTTGAATTTAAATTTTAATAGTGAGTAGTGTTAGGGTTAAAGCCAGTTGACTAAAAGAGGGTCCTAGACCTGAGTGGTGTACTCTCTGTAGAAAGTCTTTCTAAGTGTTACATAGCCCTTTTTATTTTAGTTTTGGAGATAACCATTGTAAACCCCAAATGTATATGTCGACGAAAGCGATCTGGTATCGAACTTGGCAATTCCCGTCTACTAGCTTCCAGCTATTTAAATTTTGATATTCCATTGATCAGACCATTGCAGAATTTTTCAATTGTATTTATAAAAACATTAATTTTTGTGATAATTTTATGCAATGTTTTCCATAGTGATGAATTTAAGATTCGCCATCATAAAAAAAAAATCCGAAATTTCGTTTTACATCCCATTTTATTATTGTTTGTTTTCATGTTTGAATAATTAATAGTATTAACGTTAAATTACGCATCATACGATGGATCGGGCCCCACCTGTGAAAATTTGACCGAGCCGCCACTGATTCTGAGAATCATTGAAATCGAAAATTTTATTCTTTTTTTTTCAAAATTAATGAAAGGGAAAATGTAGTTTACCTGAAGTAAATTTGGCTTTAATGGACTTCGGCTGTGAATGGATGATACTAAAAGGTATTTTACAACTTAAAAGACTTTTTTCTAGATGGATTCTCATTTACGTAGCTGGAGATTCACACTTTTTGCAAGCTTAAGAAAACGTCAATATAATTTCAATATAATTTTTAATATTTTTTAACGCAGAATTTTCGGTTGCCTTACTTCAATGCAGGGATGGAACACGGGCGCAGAATTCATACCGGAATCCGTTTAAGAAATTTCTCTACCTATAATATCGTTGATTTAAGAAGTAGAAAATTTTCTTACATTGACAGTGGTATGAATTCTGCGCCCGTGTTCCATCCCTGTCAATGCTTTAAAATATTTCAATAGTATAATCCTTTTAAAAAAAAATGTTTGAAAATAAAATATAAATTAATTGATTTAATCAAAATAAACAGATTCTAAAAGATCACTTTCTCTTGAATTGTTAAGTTTTGTGAAACTAATATGTTTCTTTTTTTTTTCAAAAAGAAATTGTTTTAATGATAAGAACCAGCTGTAACAAGATTACATTTATCTCTCTACCAAATTTTATATATGAAGTGATATAGAATTGTTGAAAATTTTTTTGTTTGTTAAAAAGAAAAAAAAAATGTAAATTAAGATGTACGCTCATTTTTGTTTTACTCATATGTAACACGATGTACCTGCCAATACGTTTGGATTTAATTTATATATCATCGTACACAGTAGTGATGGTTTTCATGTAAACGCAAATGTTGTCAGGCTGTTTTGCGAATGTATTTATAAATATTTTGTTTTGTATTTGGGAGGGGAGAGCAATTTGTGTGGCAAACGGGAGAGATAAGTGAGCGTGTTACTCACATATCCTTAAAATATAGTAAATTTATTCAAAATTGTTAAATATATAACTACAAATTAAAATATACAACTTTTATTAATATTAAGAAGGGTTTCGGTAATAAATCCATTGATCTCCTTTTTAAAGTAATGCAATTTTTATATGAGAGATCTAGAAAGTAATTTAATTTCATATTTCCCGAAAAGAATCATATTTTGCTTCGTTGCAATTCACAATAAATATATTTATATTTCTAGCTATTAAAATACATTAAACGATTTCCGTTATAATTTATTTTTATTTTGTTTAACACCAAAAAACTATTAAATATTCTTTCTCATCATATAAGGAAATCAATTGCGGTTAGATATAATCTAAATGTTTTATTTTTCAGACTTTACGTCACAATAAATAATATAATAACTTGCACCTGGTAATTGTTCTTGTTGGATAATAAAATCATGCCAAGTTAAGGGTTACAATGTTTCAACCGTCTCTTCTAAATTCAAAATTTCTAATTAGATTAACACTAAGAAACTTTTATTTGGCGCTTTTGGCTGGTAATTTCGTAACCTGCCAGATCTGGCGATTAAATTGCTCTCTCTCCCCCCACTTTTAACGGTTTCAAATTTTGTGTTGAGCCTGGCTATATTTATTGCATTTAATATTAATATTTATAATGATCTTCAAGATAAATTTCAATAAATATAATTTGTAAGTTAAAGAAGGACTCTGTTTTTATTGAAGATTGGAATTTATTTTATTTAGTTTAGCAATGTACTTCAAAAAAATTCTTCATAGAATTACCAGAAAAATCTACTTCACGCCAACATCCTAATTATGAATCGGGAGAGTTTTTAGCACACGTCCCTTTTCCACACCAGTATATTTTTTAAGTGTTTTTCTTCTTATTTAACCGTATTTAAATTTGGAGAAAATTACTCTAAAAGTGCATTGGTGTGTAAAGAAAGGGGCGTGTACTAAAAATCTTCCGGTTTATAATTAGGATGTTGGTAAGTATGCAAATCAGATATAACTGATACCAGAACGCAATGTTTATGATATTTATGTGTTTGTTGATGTGTGTGGGCTCTTAGAGGCCGATTCATTTGATATTATTACATAATTTTGAAACACAAAAATTAACAAAAGAAAAAAAATATATTAGCTTTTTTCCCCTCGAAATTTTAAAGAGACATTGAAAAGAGATCTAGCACAAATATTTTGCATAGACAATTACAATCGTTTTACGTACTGAGTCATATTTTTCATAAATAGATTTTTGTAGATTGGGTGCACCAATAGAGCCATCATTATCAAAGCCTTAGTTATTAATGTCTATTTATGCATTATAACACAGTTTACATACTCTGGAAAAGAAGCACAAAAGTCTAGCTCTTTTTAAATTCTCAAACAATCATATAAAGTTTTATAGACATAAAAAATTTCGTTAAAAATATGTAGAAAACTGTTGGCATATAAATACTTATGAATAAAAAAATCATCTCTTCACATTGCTTTCGAAAGCAGACCTCGCAGCGCTCCTAAAAGTTAATGTTAAATAAAACTTATTTACATAAGGTTTAAATATGTTATAGCACTAAAACATTAAATAATATTTCTTAGTGAAGTTAGTGGTGTGAATGTAGTAAAATAGGAGTAAAATTTTTGGAACGCTCCGAAGCCTGCGAAAGTTACTGGCAAAAAATAAAATTAAATAAATAAATAAATAAAAACTGTTTCGATCTAAGCATATTTAAATTTATAGAAAATCACCCTTTTTGATTTTTTTTTTTTTTTTTTTTTTAACATTAGTATGATGTTCATATTGAAGAAGATAATTTGATGAGATAATTTAGTGAAAATGAGTTTTCAAATTTACGTTCGAAAATAATGCAGTGTTACTTTGCCATTAATACGTTAGATTCGTACGTTACGGTAAATACAAAAATAATTAAATAAAATGAATCTTTCTTTTAAATAATTATTTAAGCTTAAATCTGATGAAATACGCTTTTGAATATATGAATAGGATTAAATAATACGTTAGAATTCAAAGTTAGAGTTTAATTTTTAAATAAAAAGTGAGAAAAAAGAATTAAGTATCATTAAATGACATGGCATGGAGAATTTTACATACGTTTTAATTCTTCATGATATATTACACTGTGAGAACCAGTAGCGACTCGTGAGTGATGTTTTAGGAGTTCTGTATGCTAGTGACTAGAATCAATACATTAACTTGGGAGATTCTTTAATTTGAATGGATACTGAAATGTAATATTCTTTACGTTCTTTCTCGAAATAAGTGAATCACCCATGAGATGTTTAAAGATGCATTCTAAGTATTTTTTCTAGACGTTTGGGTGCTGCATTTCCAAAACACCAGTCAGGAACTGCTACTGTATGAGACACGTCCTATACAGCGAAATATCTCACCCTTTTTATCTTCAAAATGTTTAATTATTGCATCCGGAAGATTATTCACATGTAACACCTTAAAAAGGGCTCGTACTCTCCGCCCTTTTTTTAGGACACTCTTAGTGATGAGAAATTTTCAAATTTATTGCTACCACTAAATTTATATAATAAGTTTCCTCCTGTATAATCATGGCACCTAATTATCAACGCTTTCGCGATCGCTGACTTAGTTTCATGTCATTTGAAAATCTCTAGCTCCAGCAGAAAGTGTTTCTTTCGCAATTTGCATGTTATTTATTTGTTAAAAATGTACCCAGTATCCATATTTGTACTGGCAATATACTAGAGATATTCATGCTTCGATTAGAAAGAGTATAACTATAATATATACACATTTGTAATGTAAATTTGAAGACGGAATTTTTTTTTCTGAAATATTGTAACTGGAGAAAGTAACGCCCACAGGCGGATTTTACTGTGAAAAAGACAAAAACATGCAGTCGCGAAAGTTTTAATAATACCAGAAGTATTTCTGCATGAATTTAGTGGTGACAAAAAAAGACAGAATTATTTTTATCTCTGTGAGTATCCTGAAAAAAGGAGGGAGTGTGCGACCCCTGATCTTAAGAAAGAATTATCCAAGAAATTACTTCTGACCTGTATTTCAAAAATTTTGTTTTATTTACTGAAAAAAGAAGCTTCCTTTTGCGATTAAGGTATATTGAATACTAACAAATTTTCCGCGAAATTAACTGTGTGTTGCACAAAATCTTTTCACTTTTAACGTATGGCTGTTGTGGAAAATTATGTTTAGCTGATCTATATTTCACATCACGAAATTTTAGAAATATCTTTTTTTTTTTTTTTTTTTTTAAGGAGATACATCTAGAATTTCTTGATGATGTTTAAGAACAGTTTTATCATCTAAAGACTGAATCAGTCATTTGAGAAACACCTCATGTCCATTTTTGGCCAAAATTGGGTTAGACATTAAATTGTTGGTGGAGGCTAGACAAATCCAATACGCATAAAACAACTCATCTCCACCTAGTAACCATGGTGATGCCGCATTTGAAAACATCCATTCCTTTGAGAAACACCTCATCTCCTAGAAATGTGTTGTTTCTCAAATAACTTACAAAAAAATGTGGCTGGTGGCAGCACTGTTTTTTGTTATTCTATTTTAATGTGGCTGGTGGCAGCACTGTTTTTTGTTATTCCACTTTAATCCAAACAGCTAGCTGTTGTGCTGTAGTGTTTATTATTGTTGTTTATAGGTTAAAATGAGTTCTAGTGAAAGTGAAAGTAATAATTCCACACGATTAAAACGTAAAAAAAGGAAGCAAGTTGAGTATAAGTGTGAAAAAATAAAGAAGTCCCGTGTTAAGAATGAAGAATATACAAACTGGAAAGGAAATGTAGTGAAACCAAAAGAACATGGATTTGCTTGCACGTAACTTAACCTAGAATATTTACCATACACCTAGGACATCTTATATCCTAGAACCTAGAACATTAACCTAGGAAAATTTATCTGTATAGCCTAAGATTGGATAGCCTAACTGACCGATTCGACTGTATTCATCACTATTTTCCTATTCGAGGTCATTCGTACCTTCCATGTGACCGCAACTTTAGTGTAATCAAACGAAAAATTAAAACAACTGACAGGATTTACACAGTAAAACAGTATGCTGAACTTATGTTGCACTCTGCAGCTATTCAGGACAAGTTCCTGGTGGAAATAGTAGAAAGTGAAAAAGTAAAGGATTTTAGATCATGGTGTGGTCAATTTTATTAAAAAAATGTAATATCTACGGAGACTCAAGCAAGGAACATCCCAAAGGAAAACAAAATAAAATTCAACATTTCAAGTTTTATGGAGTTTCATTACTCTATTAGACATGTAGGCCAAGTTAAAGTAAACAACTTTATTGGTGGACTCAATGAACAAACTTTTGACTTGAAAAAACCGGGAACTGGTTTACCAGAGCTTCCAAAAATCAGTGCCTACCCGCAAAAATGTGTACCTATTAATATCAATAAAATCAATGACCTAAAGAAAGTCGAAGCCTATATACCTGCAGACATTGTTGGTAAATTTTATTCAAAAATTTATGACTGGCCAACTATCGATATGGATGACATTGAACTGTTTTAAGAAATAATGTTTGGAAAATGTGTATATATCATTTGAAAAATAAAATACTGATTTTTATTAATAATTTGAATTGTTTTACCTTTTATTTCATACCTGATAACCTATCGTTTAGTCAGTCATTTCAGAAACAACACATCTCCAACAACGTTTATAATTTTTTTAAATATCAAAATAAAAATGATAAAATTTTATTTTGGTAGAATTAGCTTATCAAACCCCTGTAGAAACATATAAAAAATTCAAAAAATATATGATGTTAAATCATGGACCGGCTGGGCTTTTTTTTTTTTTTTTTTTTCCCGGTAGTTTACTTTTTTGGATATGAGGTGTTTCTCAAATGACCGATTCAAGTAAAATATAGATTACCTCCATGTGTATTACGAACCTGAACTTTATTGAGGGGCATTTTGTCATGTAGTGGTCTGGTGTGGTGGTCTCATCACCTATCCTTCCACCATTCCATCTGATTTATATCCAGAGGTCGTACTCTCCGCCCTTTTTTCAGGACACTCTTAGGGATGAGAAAATTTCAAATTTATTGCTACCACTATTTTTATGTAATAAGTTTCCTCCTGTATAATCATGGCACATAACTATTAATAATACCAGAAGTATTTCTGCATTAATTTAGTGGTGACAAAAAAGGGCAGAATTTTTTTCTCTCTGAGAGTGTCCTGAAAAAGGGCGGAGAGTACAACCCCTGTTTATATCTTATTTATTTTTCTTTTTTAGAGTAATATAAAGGTTATTGTTGAAGGAGCGTCAATAGATTCTTATATCGATCAGATGGCAGGAATCGCCATAGCCTCTTTTACAATCCGGGAAATGTCAAGAATCTTAGAAAATATTCAGTAACACACGCAGCGCGGTTGTCAAATGTGCATCAGTGTCGATAAGCGAAAATTTAATTTCGAAAATTTAATTTGATACATCATACATGCATATTATTGTATTCTTTTTTAAGTAATTGTGTTGTTTTTGTATTATGTCCTTGTTGTATTTATATGTCTCTTAAGAGGTCAGGTAAAAGACCATTTCCGGCCAGGCTTGCCTATGTATTTGTTTCCCTATGTGGTTGATAACTATATTCTCTACACCTCCTCCAAATTTTTAGATGAGGTTCTGGAGAACCCTGTATATATATATTTCCCCTTAACCCCTTCCTTTTCGCTCCCGTGATATTCACGGGCAGTGACTACGCCCGACGTGTATTTTTCCTTTAGCATTTTAGGGTGCATGAAAACACCAGTCAGTACCAAACTATATAAAATGTATTTTAAAATATGTACAGAATAAATTTATATATTATTCATATATTTCTTTTAAATCTATTTTTTTTAATTAGACAAAAATGTGGATTTTATGGGCGTGTCTTTGAAAAATATGCGACCGTTAAGGGGTTAATATGCCTGCTTTGATAATATTAGCTCCAATTATCTTCAAATAAAGATATATTAAATATATTTATGATAAACGTAATTTAAAACGTAATCATTCATACCTTCATGCGTTTTTTTTTTTTTTTTTTGTTTTTTTTTTTTTTTTGTATTTTGTATGAAATAATATTAGCTAACATTTCGAATGGAGAAAATCATGTTTGATTAACCAGACTTGATCAAGAAATATTCGTAATTGTAGTTATTTTTCAGCACAATGTGTTAAATTAAAATCTTGTTATACAACAAAAAGAAATTAAGAGAAAACACTTAATAAAACAAACAAAGATTTTCTTTTATGCAATATCCCTTTGGGTATTTCAAGTTATGTAGCACATTCTCCTCTTTATCTGAAATAAATTCACAAAATAATTATATGTTGCAACATTCAGAAACAATAGCAGATATTCTCAACTGGGAAATAAGTTGTATTTATCACATGAAATATGTCTTTTATGATTTGTTATATTTTGCTATACTTTGGTATTACGAAGTGCAGTAAATTAATAAATTATTCTAACCTTTCAAAAGGAATAAATAGACCTTTGTTCAAAGTTTCTAGAACTTTTCGCTCTTACCCAAGAGTATTATATTATATTTTATTTTATCAGAGCTATCTGTGATTATTTTTAATGTAACGTAGCAAAATAACTAGGTAAAAATCCATTTTAAATGTTATATACATTAATATTTGTTACATTTTAGCAATATACGCCAGATTTCATCTAAAACAAATTCATCGTAGCATTATATTTAAGCAACAAAATTTATATAATGTATATTATAATACAATATTGTGATATAAAGATATCTTTTATCAATTTTCTTCATTTAGCTAAAACTAAACATCAAGGAAAATTTTGTTGAATTTATTAATTGCTGCGCAAAATTACAAAAAAGTTTTACTTGTATGTAAAATATAACTTTCTGCCTATTTTAATAATATGCATTCCTTTCAGCTCTCCCGATTTTTCACTCGAATAATTGAGAATAAATTTAAATGTGAATATATTTAAATTTATTTTAATTGGGGAATTTTCACGAGTAAATATAGCGATTATTTTATGTGGTAATATTGGCACTAAAAAACTACATGAGTTAAATATTTCATTATGCTTTGAATATGTCATTTACATTTGGTCTACGTTATATATCCTAAGAACTTGAACTTAAAAATGCAATGAAAGAAACTAAGAAAAATTCCTTTTACAGAAAATTAATTTATGGTAATTTTCATACCACTCTTTCCAAACAGAAACATTTTTCGTATTTTTATTTTATTTATTTATTTATTTATTTTTTGTGTATGTGTGGGCGTGTGTAAGGGGGGGGGGGTGATTGAAAAAAATAGCGGTATTTGCTAGAAAATACTGGTATAAAATTAATGCCTAAATCACGACGCTATTTTATTAACGTCGTAAAAAATGCAGATGTGAAGTATCCGGATTATTTATAGAATTGAACTTCAAACTGTTAAGTCTAAATAAATTTAAAACGTCATATTTAACTTATGAATAAGATTTCTTTGTTTTCTTTTGAAATGTCTCTCTCTCTCTATATATATATTTCGTGTTGCGTATAAGGCATGACAAATTGCTTCGAAGCACTATGAAAACTTTTAATTTTCTTTAACTTTAAAAATCTAGAAAATAGAGTAGGGGAGCATGGGGCTAGTTGTCACAGGGGTAAGAAGTAACAAGCAATTTACGAAATAATTTGTAACATTTGTGATTAAATATTTTTATAAACATAATTCTTATGACGCGCTTTATAATGTAAGTACAATCGGTGCTCCTCAAAAATGGTTAATGAGACGTTCTGTACACGTCCTTAATTTTAGCGAAATAGTGGAACAAAAAATATTTCGTAAATTTTGATTAAAGGTATGTTAATTTATACTTTTAAGAAATGTTTTTAGCTATTTATTTAGTCTGTGTGTTGAGCTACAAAGTGCATGTTTAATTTTTTGTATAAATCGTTATATACTTTTATAAATAAACAAAATATCCAAAATCATACGATGGGGCAAGTTGTAACATGTTAGAGGTGTCGCTTGTGGAGATACGTACAAGTACAACCAGAGTTCGAAGTCTCCGCCCATTTTCAGAAAACTTTCTGAAATGTAATATTTTTGACTTGTTTACCACTACTACGTTAATACAGAAATATTTTATGTGTTTTTTTAATACAGTGCCGTGATTATTTAATCTCGAATTATAATCAAGATTTAATCACCAAATAGAGAATATTACATAAAAGTAGTGATAGGAAAAAAAGCAGAAATTTCTCATTAATGACAGTATCCTGAAAAAAGGGCGGAGAATTCGAGCTCTGTGAAACCCACTCTGTGGCTGTAGAATGGATATAATGCTTAATTTGCAAAATGTGATCACACATTAAAGGCATGAGAGGGAGCAAAATATCATTTGCTTGAATTAATATCAACTCCGACTAAGATAGACTTTTATGTTGGTTTTATCTTTAATTTTCTTTTTATTTTACTATAATCCATTTGATATAATTCATTGTTACTATACCAAGAAGTTTATAATTTAGTATTAGTTATTAATTGCCTTTTTTAATAAATTAATAAATGATTGATGACAAAAAACATTTTGAAGTATTGTCGTTTTTATTGTTAGGGTTCCCTTTATATCCGTTACAATTTGCCCCAAACCCGGGGAAAATTGTAACAGGCAAATAATTTTGAAAAAATTACTTTTTGTCAGGGCCCGATTAAGCTTTGAAGCTAGGGGAAGCTCAGCATCATTTCGGGGGCCCCTTTAATTTTGGAAAATCTTGTTTTCCTGTTACATATTGTAATATAAAAATGCTATAGACCAAAAAATAGTGTGTATTTATTATTATTTTTTTTTTCATATATCTGGGTGGTTTCTACACAGAAGATTAAAAATCATACAACTTTTTAATTAAGAACATTCAGATTTTTAAGGTTAAATAATAGATTTTTCAAGAAATAGTGAGTGTTTTGTCTTGTTTTAGGTAACATTTCTCAGAAAAAATTCAATCTCAGTGTGAAAATATGAAACAAAAGATTCAGGACCATGTTTTTAATCCTTATGGAGCCCCCTCTTAAATTTTAGAGGGGAAGCTTGTGCTTCCTGAGCCGTTTGGATAACCAAGCCCTGCTTTTTGTGCTAAAATTAGCAAAATTTATGAAAGTTTTTTTTATGAATATGATAGGTGAATATGTATGCTATAGAAAACAGCAATTATAAATAGGAAAACGTAAATACATTTCAAAATATACTTAATTTTCCAAAAACTTTTGCAACCTGCCCCACGCTCTCCTACTATCATTCCTCATTTGAGTCTAGACCTTACGCCCACAAAGATTCCAGAGTTAAAATAATGAAACATTCAATGCTTTTTACTCCGGTCTTTCATAATTTTACATTCCTCTTTTATTTATTTTTTTTCTACCAGTTTCCATGCACACGACTAAAAGAATATTAAAAGGAATTTGAAAACGACAACAACAACGAAAATTGAAATTCAAAAGAATTCTAAAAAGAAATTTTCTATTTTACTACTTACATAACAAAAGCCCACTGTAAAATGAATTATTAAATTTTTGTATGCCTTTCCATGAACTATGCTTTGTAGTTATTAAATATACATAGTTGTTTTTTCCTAGGATATTTAATCCTCCTGAATAGAGATTGAAAGCTATTATTAACATCATTTCTTTTTCTTTCTTTCTTTCTTTTTTTTTTTTTTTTTTTGAAATTTGTTAGACAGTGACCCTTTAGAGTCAGACGACTTCACATTAAAATTTAATTTCAACTTATAATTGACAAAAAATCACAGTTAAACTAAGGTGATAATTATTCTTGGAAAATGAAGCTGCCTACTTAGATTTGAATGACATAAGTTTTAAACACCACAATTTCCTAATTATAATCATCTCCTAGTTCAAACACAGAATTTTTGCCCTAAATAATTCAATTGTTCAGAGGAAAAAAAAAAGAAAAGAAAAGAAACCTTTCTTCCTGAAAAAGAAAAAAAAAATCAGGAATTACGTGGAAAACTATATCAGGGTTTCTACGAACTATGTCTGGCCCTTGAATTTCTCTAGCAGTAATTTTAAATAATAATTTGTCTGAAAAGAAAGTTTATTGAAAAAAAAAAAAAAAAAAAAGTTTATATTTCAGAATAGTTGTCAAAAAGTCCTTCAAAAATGGCAGTTATATATGAGACTTGTATACAGTTAAAACAATTTCTTTATATAACTTTAGTTTCTTTAATGTGTTAATTAAAACGTTTACAAAAACATTTAAAAGTGGCCTTTAATTTTTCCATTACTATTTTGAAACATATTTTGAAATTTGATTAAAATTTCATTAAATTTTTTTGGATCCATCATAACACTAAAAAGAAAAAAAAAAAAAAAAAAAAAAGTAAATAATAAATAAATTTTTTTAATGACTCTATGAAATAAAACTGACAATATGTTATTTTATGTCCTTATCTTTCTTTATATTCAATAGCCATTAAGACTCTATGCACAAGGATATGATAATATGTATTAACTTTTAGATATATTATGGATAGTTTCATGGCAGAAAGTACGGATTTAAGCCAGTGTTGCCAGATTGCGCGACTTTTTTATTTAATAATCACCAATAATATTGAGCAGTTATGTTTGATTTACATTATAGACGATTAATCGTCGATTACGTACAGTCGGAAAAAAAAAAAAAAAAAAAAAAAAACGCAACTCCCACTGTAATTTCGTTATTAAACGACGTAGGAACATTTAACAGACATAATTCAACAGGAAATTAAATGCGCTTTCTGAAAATGTTCTCGAAATTTGAATTAGGGGTTAACTACATATTGAAATGAGCGCCAACTTTGATTTTTTAAACAGTAACACACAATTTTGACTTCATATTCGAATTTCTGAGAGTCTGGCTGTGCTGAAATGTATACTGTTTCTATAATTTATCTTTAGTATTCATACAGTTATAATCAAAAATGTGTTGGGGGTTATGCGTAAATATGTAAAAGTAAAAAATTTTACTATTTTACACCGGAAATGTTTCAAGGAAAAAAAGTAAATAAATAAAAATAAAAACCCCCTATCACCTTTACAGTACCTTAATTATCCTGAATTCGGTGCTTTAGATTTATACTTCGATGCTATTTAATATAATTTTCGGTATATTTAAATAAATTACACTTACAATTAGTTAGACAATACTCTTTGAAAAAAGTGCAATATTTTTCTATTAAAAAGTGTCTATCATGACTATACTGATCACCAACAAAGCTTAAATTTTCTTTCGTAGGTTCAACATAATATGCGAATTGAATTAATATAGCTATATATATACAACAACGCATGAACTAAATCTTTTCGGATAAATTATTGTAAGGTTCCATGAAGTAAATATTAAACAATTTTAATCGCACTTACCAGTTTTGGGTCAGTTGGACTTTTTGGAATTGTACGATTTGTTTTAAAATTTCTATGAAAATATAATTTATTAATTAACGCAACTGCTGACGTAAATTCACGTAATTTGAAAATCTGTAACTCTGTCAGAGGGCGTTTCTTTCGTAATTTGTGTGCTACTTATTTGTTAAGTATGTACCCAGTGTTCATACTTTTGCAATAAAATATACTGTGGATAGAAATTTATTGATTAGAAGTATTATAATTCCATTTGTAATCCATTTTTAATGTAATTGTGAATACAGAAAATTTGTTCCGAAATATTTTATTTTGAGAGAATAACGCCCGTAGGCGGAACTTACTGTGAAAAAGACAAAATCCTGCGGTCGCAAAAGTGTTAAAATATATTTATAAAAGTTAAAATATATAGTTTAAGAAGATATATAAAGTTAAAATATGTTTATAAAATTGTAACGACTAAAGTATCTGTTCGGATAACAAATCCGCCCCCCCCCCCCTTTGACTTTGAAGTTGGCTCTTTGCCAAAGAGCCGTTGATCTTGGAATAATTACGTTTTGTTTAGTTTCTTGTTTTTTCTTGAATCAGGAAATACATTCTTTTTACCTGAACTTGAAATAGTGCATATAAAATGTGTTTTCTTGGCTCCGTTTCGGAGAAGAAAAAAATTATTTTAATCCATGATAAATTGAAAGTTTTAAATATATAAATTGTGAATTAATATTTAAATATCGTCTGAAAATATGATGCTTTGTTACTTTGCATTTAACGATTGTTTAATAAACATTCATAGCTCTCCCAACTCTTTGATTTTCAACTTGTGTGCATGACTTAACTAGTGAACTCTTGAAATAATGAGAATATACGCAAACAGTATCCATAAAACAGTAATCTTCCTCCCTACCAAATAAAAAAAAAATAAAGCAATATATAAAGTAAATGATTAAGCCTTTAACTATGACGGTAGTTAAGTAATGATTTTACAAGTCTGTCTTCCATTCTAATTCCATCCTTTTTTTTTTTTTTTTTTTTTTTTTTTTTTTAATTAAAAATTTTTACATTCAACCTATTTTTCTATTTTAAACATTAAACCCCGCCTATTCAGTTTTTTTTCTTTTAGAGTTCGTTTAAAAGATTCAAAGTTTATCACCAGTAATCGATGAAGTAGATACACTTGTGTATATTTTTGTTGACATAAAATAAGGGGTTTAACACGAATACTCAAAGTCACATTTACTTTTCTTTCCTGTACTACACTGTTTTGAAGAACTATGAAAGGCGGGGCTTGTCTTGTTTAGAACACAGGAATTCTTGATGCTAACACCAACGTCTAAAAACCAACATTTTTGTTTCATTTAAGTTTGGCGTTGTTGTTATACAATTTGACCCATAAATAAAAATTAAAAACATTTTGTTTAATTTTCTCTGATATTTTTAAAGATTTGCTTCGTTATCTCATGCAAAACTTTATAAGAGACAGTCCCCTAAACCACTCCAAAAGAAAGATTTATTTATATCTCGAAAACTAATAACTGGAATGAGCTGCAAATTTGCACACCCATACTTTTCAGCATTAGTATTCATTTTATGTAAAAATTAATATAGGTCATAATTCATAATTTTTATGAATATGAATTTATAAATATTTTTCAGAATAAAATTTTTTTTTCAGAATCAAAAGTAATGGTGGATAATTTTTGGGTTTCTTCACTATATCCCGTATCGATCAAGTTACTTTTTGTGAAGATATTAATAAAAGTTTGAAATATGAATTTAATATTAGCACCTTCAAACTTTGATTGCTTATAACTCTGTTAAAAAATAAGTAAAATGTACAACAAATATACTTTTTCGCGTTGTCAAAATCCCAGGAATTCAAATATAAAATAAAAATGGGACATTACTATTGAAAAAAATCAAATTTGATGTGCATTTTAATATGTAGACGACTCCCAATTCAAAATTTCCCTTCATTTTCTGAAATTACTCACAATTTCCCGTCGAATGATACCTATTACATTTTTGTGCATCTATTAGCAACGAAATTACGTCGCGTGTTGCTTTTTTTTTCCGACTATACATTAAATATCATTTCTCAAAATTATTGATGATTGTTGAATAAAAAAAATCGCTCAATCTGGCAACACTGATTTAAACATGGAATTGCGATTTGTTTGGCGAATAGTGGATTATATGTTATCATAGAAACAGGTTTTGCCGCGTGCCGTGGAAGCGTAACTGATATAACATTGGATTCCGTTAACGTTGGTGTCGATTTCTAGCTCCAGTAGTCGGTTCTATACCAGCGCTGGGAAATGGAAAACTGTCTGTTAAAAATTATTGATATTTTATTTATGCTCTATAAAATTCTAAAATCTATTTTTAACAGATAAACGTAATTACACGCCACCTTTTATTTATTTATTTATTTATTAAAAGGCTTTAAAAATGGCGGGGTTCTAAAACATTTCTAATGCCTTAACTTCAGACGCAAATAAGAATCTTAAAATTAAGACATTTTCTTCTTTTAAAATGTGATCATCCATTTAAGATATATTTTTAACTAAATTTAAGACTTATGTATAGATACTTAAAATAATGTATGTTTAGTACAATTAATTCCAAACGTCTTCATTTTTTTATTTATTTAATTTTTTTTTAAAATATCCAGTTAGTTTAAAAATTACTTCTGAGCTTTCGACTCATATTCGTAGAGTCTTCTTCGGAGATTATAATACTATGAAATTATTTTCGTCAAAAATATATAAGATAAAAATATAATCGAAGTACAAGTGCATAAATATAAAGTTCATTTTAAAGAAGACCAGTTCATTTAAAAGGTAGTAATTAGTTTAGTAAAAAGGTAGCTTTCATAAGTCTTGTTTTACTATGTCAAAAAGTCACATTTATAATTCAAAACATCTTGGTACTGATAAGTATCTTCGAGAATTATCGTTGAGTACTAATATATGCACATGTTTTATCATTCTAAAAAGTTCAATATTAAAACTTAATACTTGTCTATAATGACAAATTTCCCCAAAAAATATCGTTAAATTTTCCATAAGTCTTGTTTACTATTCACATTTTTTTTTTTTCACGTTTATAATTTGTTATACACACTTCTGTAACGATGGTTTTCTTCGAGAATTATAACCAACCATTTGAATAAAATGACAGAAGTAATATGTTTAACACAAATATATTTAGAATATTTTTAGAATGATAAAACATGTATTAGTACTCAACAATAATTCTCGAAGATACTTATCAGTACCAAGCTGTTTTGAATTATAAATGTGAACTTTTTGACATAGTAAAACAAGACTTATGAAATCTACCTTTTTATTGAACTGATTACTACCTATTAAATGAACTGGTCTTTAAAATTAACTTTATATTTATGGACTTGTACTTCGATTATATCTTTTTTATTATATATTTTTGACGAAAATGTTTTTATAGTATTTTCATCTCTGAAGAAGACTTCACGAATATGAGTCGAAAGCTCAGAAGTAATTTTTCAACTAATTGGATATTTTAAAAAAATTAAACAAAAATAAAAATAAATAAATAAAATAAAGATGTTTGAAATTAGTTGTACGAAACTTATACATTGTTTTAAGTTTCTATACATAAATCATTTTATACAACGTAATCAACCTAAAAATTATTAAATTTGAGACGTTTATTGATTTTACAGTGTAACGTAATATGTCAAGCTTTCAAAAATTGATGTCGTTTTCGTTTTAAAGCACTGCATGTTATAAACAAGAAACCTATGAAAAATTGCCGATCTTATTAAAGAAACCTTTATATCTTCAATAATATAAGTACAATTCTCACATATATATATATATATATATATATATATATATATATATAATTAAAAGAAGACTCATAATCATATACTGTAACTACAACTCATTTCAAATATTTTTTTTCTTTTTTTGCAGGGATTCCCACAGATTATATATAAATATATTTTTGTTTATTTGTGTCTGATATCCTTTTAACCTTCAGGAAAAATCTTTCATTGAAGTACATGTGGTATATTATGTTCGTTTTAACCTTAAAGTTACTAGAGAATCCCTGAAGTATTTGTTTAGATATTGGAATAAACGTCTATTCTTTAACCACATTTCTTGTGACTATGAGAGCCTCTGCGCTCAACGAGTTCAGTATTAAAATAGGGATGATAACCCTTGTCGTTGAGAGAAAATAAGCGATAAGGGAGCACCGAATGACAGGACGTTTACTAACTCGCAACTTGTCGGTAAATTTGGCGCCCCTCCAAGCCTATGGTATTGTCCTCACTGCTACGCGTAGGAAACGTGATTACACTATAGATAGCTTAGCAATTGTCATTGGTCTTTAGCAATTGTCCCCCAGTGTATTTCTATAAAAAATAGGTATACAAAATAGTGATTGCGCCGAGCCCTGGCTTTGAATAATAAAAATAAATTTGTACATCTTTATAGAAAAATATAATTAAACGTTTGAAAAATTTTTGCTAATAGCAAATTATATATGTAGTTTTAAAAAGCCCCCCCCCCCCCCATCCAATTGTATAAAGATAATCTGGATTGAAACAAAAATCTATAAGCAATTTTTAGTTACAACTAAATAAAATTGAATTTCTTTAAAGAATGACATGAAAAATCTTGTAGTATTTCTACGAAACATACTTTATTTTGTTTAACATATAGGCTTTAACTTTGTTACACATATTTACGTATTCAGCTTTAAAAGATTCTTAAAATAAAAATAAAAAAGATACAAAATTTAAATTCGTTGTCATTTTATAAACTTAAAATGAAACATTTATTTAAGTGAAAAAAGCTTTCATTAGAACATTGTATGTCATCGCATTAACACAAACCTTTAAAAAAAGAGAATAAAAAATAAAGATAAAAATATATGTAAAAGTGTAAGTAAATTTTGTGAAACGAGATAAACATTTACAATGTACTTGTTCAGTGAGGGAATTGAAGTAATTTTCTTCGAAATTGTTTTCTTAATTTAAACTTTCTTTCTTACCCCAATTTTTTTACGTAGTTATGTAACTTTTGAGAAAATAGTGATATATATTTTTTATAAAATCTTTTTGTAAAAAAATAGAACCGACTCCAAAAAGGATCGAACTACTATTCAAACAACTAAAAATGAAAGAAAATTGGCAGAAAATGGAACTGTAAATTGCGCCTAACAGTATAAAATAATTTCCTTCGCCAAACAACCTATAACACTACAATTAATCATAACTTTTGAAGTCGGCGCAAAATTAAATAAAATTTAATTAGTTTTTAAAGGTTTGTCTTTAGGCCGGTAGCAACAAATGCTGTTGTTTCGAATGATCCATTTTCATGTTTCCTTTATTATTTTATCACTGTATACAATTGGTCCATTAGTAGCATCTACATAGAACAGTGAACATTCTTCACAATGCGGTATTCATGTTTCTACGAAGTTGGAGTTTCCTTTGCAAATTTGGTATAACTTTGATAACTATCATCCTTGATGGTTTTTGAATTTGGGGATCAAAACGTAAGGCAAAAATATACACGCAAGATGTATATTTTCATAATATATATTGTACGATGCGTTATTTCATATTCTTGATTTATCTCTTGATATACCTTATGAAAATAATCATGATATCCCAAAGAAATTAAATATGTTTGCCAGATAATTTTGCGATTTTTCTTTCACCAAGGACGTCAGATACCAGCATCTTCGCCAACTTTTGCTGCTTACGAAATCTTATTTGTTTTCTTGAATAAAATTAGTTCTCGGTTGCGTTTTGTAGGTAGCAATGTGAGATGTGTATTTTGAATAGGATTTGATTTTTGTATCGAACAAAGGTATCAATTTTTATTTAATTTTGCGCCGACTTCAAAAGTTATGATTAATTGTAGTGTTATAGGTTGTTTGGCGAAGGAAATTATTTTATACTGTTAGGCGCAATTTACAGTTTCATTTTCTGCCAATTTTCTTTCATTTTTAGTTGTTTGAATAGTAGTTCGATCCTTTTTGGAGTCGGTTCTATTTTTTTACAAAAAGATTTTATTTTTCTCTTTTCAGTGAAAACTTATTTATATAGCAGAGCATCAGAAGACGTTCGACGGAAGTTTCACAAATCATGTTCCAAAAAAGTGACATTACTCAAAAAATGGTTTATGCCACTGAAAAATACATGAAATGCACTCAATGTGAAAAAAAAAAAGATACATCTCCATCTAGAAAGTTATCCACTGGAGAGACAATTGTGCCAGTTTTATTCTAGTCAAGTTATTTTTAAGTTGATTTTTCTCAAATGCTGCATTTTTAAGTTGTTTTACTTTTCTTGCCTTTATCGGATATGAGCAAAAAACTATCTATTGAACGAACATACGTGAAATTAAAAAGTCTTTAGAAATGTAAAGGACGGATACGCTGTATTCGTAACCGAAAATTCTGTTAGGCATATATATTGTACTTTACAGTGAATACGTCACCCGCTGCGCTGGAAATTGCGCAGCGTAAAGTTCAAATAAAGAGCAAAATATGCATTGTAGCTGACGGACAGAAGTTTCAACATTGATACTTACATACTGCTTTTACCATTGTAGCTGCATGTGTTCAGCAGTTAGAGTGAGAACAGATTTTTGTGAGTATCCTGTAATTTGTTTATATCTTAATGAAATCATAATGAAACCTATTTCAGGCCAAGATCATTACGACAACATAAAAAGTATTAAAATTGAATCATCTCTTACGAAGTTATAAGCTAACAGATTTCAACAACAACAACGAGAAACATCTCTTCCTTTATGAAGTCGGTTTAAAACGTCTATGCGTTAATCGATGTGACCGCTTACAATAACCATACTTTGAATTTTACATAGCATAAATGTGCTCTGCAATTTTATAATTCACTTTTTCCCCTGTCTTGAAACGTTTCCGAGATAGGATCGCTAACTCCACTCTTTTCCACCAGGTGGCGCTTTAGGCGGTTGAATCGCACATGTCCACTTTACTATGCCTACATACCACTTTTATAACTATAGCTGCAGCTGTTCAGAAGTTAAAAGAGTCGGGACTGACATTTTTGGGCACCCTGTATTTTCTTTTGATCGTAAAGATTTTACAATGGGATTTATTTCAGACCAAGACCTTTACAATAAAACAAAAAGTATCAAAATCGGATCATCTGTTCAGAAGTTATGAGCTAACAAACAAAAACAAAAACCATACGCTTTGAATTGAGAACCTCCTGCTCCTTTTTGAAGTCGGTTAATTAGAGCATCTCTTACGAAGTTATAAGCTTACAAACAACAACAACAACACATAGCTTGAATTAAGAACACCTTCCTCTCTGAAGTTGGTTGGAAACGACTTTGCGCTAATCGGTGTGACCGCTTACAGTAACAGTACTTTGAACCACAGAGTTTACGTGTCATCCGCTACGCTGCAAAGTGTGCAACATAGTTCAAGTGTGCACAATGTAGGAAATTACGAACAAACAACTGCACGTTTAAGCGTTCTATTTTTAGCAATAATGTCTTTTCGTAGTAAATCGAAGATGCTCTACAACTTCGTAATTAACTTTTCTCCCATCTTGAACCGTTTTTGAGATAGGAGCGCTAATTCCGATGTTTTTCACCAGATGGCGCTTTATTTTCTTTAGATTGTAGAGAAGTTATAATGGGACCTACTTCAGACCAAGATCTCTACAACAAAACAAAAAGTATCAAGTAACCGCATTTTGAACTATATAGCATATGTCTCAGCAGCTACGCTACAACGTGAGCAATGTAGCTCAAGTATGTATAGTGTAAAAAATTGCGAACAAAAAAATGCACGTTTTTAGCCTTGTATTTTTAGCATCAATGTCAAAACTATCTTTTCGTACTAAATCGATGATGCTCTGCAATTTTATAATTCACTTTTCCCCCTGTCTTGAACCGTTTCCGAGATAGGAACGTTAGTATGAATGTCTAAACTATCTTTTTGTACTAAATCGGTGATACCCTTCAGCTTTGTAATTTACTTTTTCTGTAGAACCGTTTTCGAGATAGGAACACTAACTCCTCTATTTTCCACCAGGTGGCGCTACAAGCGGTTTAACATTGTACAGCATGGACACTTTTCTATACTTACATACCATTTTTATCACTATAGCTGCAGTCGTTTAGCAGTTAAAAGAGTTGGGACTGATTTTTTCGGGCACCCTGTATTTTCTTTACATCGTAAAGATATTACAATGGGACCTATTGTAGACCAAGACCTTTTCAACAAAACAAAAAGTATCAAAATCGGAGCATCCGTTCAGAAGTTATGAGCTAACAAACATAAAAAAAACATACGGTTTGAATTGAGAACCTTCCTTCTTTTTTTGAAGTCGGTTAAAAATAAAATCGTGTCTAGACACATTATAATGCAAAGAATAATTATAAGATGTAACATTTAATAACTTGAAAATTAAACTCTATAAATATATTTTATATTATTTACAGTTTGGAATTTCTTAATGAAATTGCCCAAGAATGCATTAATTTTTGAAAAATTGTTTTCATCTTATTTACCTAAATATTAAATTCGCCTTGCTCTGTTAAATATATTATTTTAGCGAAAAAATTAAATAAATAAATAAATTTACATAATGTGTTCCATTAATAATAAATCTAAAACGGCGAAAATGAAAAGAAATTATGCCATTCATGTGTGGTTTGCGTGTGAAACACACAGTCTTGTGAGTGGCATATGCACTTAAGTCTGCGTGTTTTCCATATAATCTGTTTTAATTTACTTTTTTTATTTAATCCCTTAAATGGTTTGCCCGTATGATACACGAAAATTAATTTAAATAAGGTTTATGCTTGCTAGCACCAGTACTTTCGAAACGAAATGTTTATAAATAATTTTCGAGGATTAGTTCTAATATGCAGTGTTGCCAGATCTGGCGGATTTTTTATTTAATAATCACCAATAAATTTTAATTGTAACGTTTGCCTAATCACGTCGTAGATTAATCGTCTATTATGTATATCAAATGTCACTTATATCACTTTTTAAAATTATTAGTGATTGTTGAATAAAATATCCATCAGATCTAGCAACACTGCTAATATGTCTATTATACTAATTGTATTAATTTAAGCATTTCTATTTCTCTATATATTAAGCAAAATTTACTGTCGCTGGCGTCAAATCTTTTTGTCTGCGACAGCACCTTCTAGCGGAGGGCAGGATCCTTCGTGTCATGAGAGGTATCGATGTGTTCCGAATACTCCAAGACAGACATTTCAGCTGCTTAGAAATTTCTATCATTTTAATTGAAGAAGTTATCAACTAAAAACGACAAGTTTATGAAGGTACTCTATTTGCCATTTTGAAAAAAGTTTCTCCCAGTGACGTTGTTCTTCGGTCATGAAGTCATTTTACACGGGAAAATTAAAATATCATCCATGGTTGTATGTAGGTAGGTAAGTTGGATTTAACGTCGCACCAGTACTGCACTATGGGTAATTGGCGACGGTCTGGGGCGCACCCCTAGAGATGTTCAGGAGACATGTCATCACAATTTTGATCCTTCACGGAGGGGATGATCCCCCGCTTTGGTGACCCCCAGAGGTATAGTATGGATGGGAACATGGAGGACTTTGTTGCCGCGACAGACTTTATGTGCACCAGCCACGAGTAGTGTACACGACAGTCTTTGGCCAGCTCAAATATCGAATCGGCAATCTTCTAATTACGTGCTCGGCGCTTTACCGACTAGGGTACCGGGGTCCGAAATAATAGATGTAAAAAAGAAAGAAAATAAATATCAACTCTTTTCTCTACTTTTAGAAAATTAATTTTCTTGGACGGGAAAATAAAAATATGATCACTGGTTGTAGGTAGGTAGATAATTAGGTAGGTTGTGTTTGACGTCGCACCATTACTGCGCTATGGATAATTGGCGACTATCTGGGACGCACCCCAACGGATGTTCCGGAGACAGTTTTGGTCCACGACAGTTTTGGTCCTACACGAAGGAGATGGCTCTCCTGCTTCGGTGGCCACCAGAGGTGTAAAATTGATGGGAACATGGAGGATATTGCGGCCACGATATATTTTATGTGCACCAGCCACCATTAGAGTACACGACGGGCTTTGGCCGACTCGTGAACCGAACCCGCAATCTTCCAATTACGAGCTTGGCGCTGTACCAACTGGGGTACCGCGGTCCGGATCTAAGGTTACAAAAAAGAAATAAAAAGGGTCATATACTAAAGCTTTAATGCAAAATGGTCTAGATATTATGAATTTCTTTCTATTAAAAAAAATATAAATATTATATATTTCAATTTGACATTGAATATGAGGATTTCCAAAATATTTTTCTGTTTTTGTCTTGTAATATGCACTATTAATATTCCTTTTAGATGAAAGAAAGCAGAGAATAGGCGGGCAGAGCTCTGCATGTGTTAATAAGTAAAGTGAGTAGAGGGGAGGCGAAACCTCCCTCGGGGGTTGGTGAGCGAAGCAAGTAGGGGGCAGAGCCCCCTAGTCTTTATAAAAATTAACTTTTTTCTTTTTCTTTTTTTATTCCTATGTAGTTTTAAGTAAACTCAGTCTATGGGCACGCTTGTTGCATGCATTAATTCATGTTGCATGTATCATTCTTGTTGCATGCATCATTTTAGAACATTATTTTCTATTGTCGTGTTCATAGCACAAATGTATGTACATAATAATTTAACTATTTCTAATCAAAGAAATTATATTCATAGAACAATCATTATGTAATCACAATTGTTTGTTTGTTTGTAGGGTTTTAGGTGGGCTGACTACGCAAGGGTCATAGGCCTATGGGAAAATGCCCTCCGTGAGGGCCTTTCTAAGGGCTCCTAGCCCGTATTTACGCGAGTATCGGAGAAAATCACGGTAAACTACGAACGGTAGGTCGATGAGCGCGAACTGAGATCGAACCCGGCACCTCCCATCTACCAGCTTTTAGCGCCGAACCGCACGGCCACTGGTGGGTCCGTGTAATTACTATTATATTGCTTACTTACATACTTGCCAACATCTTAATTAATATTCCGTAGTGTTGTTAGTCCCGCCCTTTTTCTCACACCAGTAAATTTTTAGAGTAATATTCTCCAAATGCAATTACGATTAAATAAGATGAAAAATACTCTAAAAATATACTGGTGTCAAAAAAATGGCGAGGCTAACAATATTACGGAATATTAATTAGTATGTTGGCAAGTATGTAATTGCCAACTTTTACGATTTTTAAATACCGGAAAAATTTTTACAGAAATTTTCATTTTACTAAACCAGTAGCACTCGCTACAGAAATACATAAAATTTTTCCGGTAGCATACATAGCCCGTGTTGCCAAATTTAAGGACTTTTTAATACAATAATCACCAATAATTTGAGAAATGATATTTAATATGCATAATATACGTTTAATCTTCAGAATTATTAAGCAACTGTTACAATTAAAATTTACTGGTACAGATATTGAATAAAAAAGTTCCTAAATTTGGCAACACTGCATATCGCATTTTTAAATCCTTTTATATCTAAAATTCCCATACTTTTTTTCTTCCAGTAGAAGTATTTCATTTTTTCAGACATCAGTCTAAAAGTATGTAATACATTTCTGTGTGAGATCGCACTTTAGCTTTTCTAAATTTATAGATTTACTCCTAATATATTTTCTCTTGTAACTTTACCAAGAATCAATTAAAAGTTTATAAACTATGACTTTTTCCGAACTGCTTCTGAAAAATTCGAATATGGAGTCAAAAAATAGGTGGTATCATTAAAAAAAAATGAAGTTAATGCAAATATTAGTATATAGGCGATTCCTAAGCAAAAATCGACAGTAACATTAACAATTAGAAGTTATTAAAATAGGCTGTTATTTACAAATTATATTTTAAAGGTATCTTTGCATCAAATATTTCTTTACATCAAAGCTCCATATAGAGATTTTTTTTTTGCTTGTGTACGGCTTGAGGGCCCTATCTAACAAGGGAAGTATGAATCAATAAAATTCCTATTGAAACGAAACCAAGCTTAAATTTAAGAGCGTGGACGAAAACATAGGGTAGAGTGCAAATTCGACACAACAGCCCCCACAGAGCAAGAAAAATACCCAAAAAGTTTTAGCTTTTTCTATGAAAACCAACGAAACAGAACCTGTTAGCAAGATGGCATCGCGCAGTGGTCGGAGTAATCAGTTTGAGAGAGGAAAGTCGTGAGATCGAACCCCGATGACTGCTCGCAGTTTTATATATATATATATATATATATATATATATATATATATAAATGAAATAAAACAAAATATTAAATTAAAGGAACAATTTAGGGGGGATATGTATTAAATTTAATTAAAAAATATATAATGATATATTTTTAATAATTAAAATATTTTATTTCAGCTTTTTTTTTTTAATAATTTAAACAAATGAATAATATAAAAATATTTTTCTTTGTTGCACGTTTTTTCTCTTTTCTAAAGTTTAATTTTTTTATTAATATTTTACGACAAAGCTGCTAGTTGGAAATGCTGATCGTCTGCTTTTGATTTTATTTTTTACACATAAAAATAAATATTTTGTTAAATTATTAAAACAGTTTATTTCAAGTGAAAAAAAAAAAATTCCAGATGATTAGTGCAACGAAGAATAATATTTATAGTGCATTTCTTTCGTCTGCTTTTAATTGCGCTATTTTTCATATGAAAAAAGAAAGAACTTTTACTTACTGTTATTATTCTGTTGGCCCTTGCATATTTTTACATCTCCAAAATTTAAAATTCTAGTTATATGTGCATTTTACAAAGCTGGTAATCTCGAAGAAAAACCCAATAATTTCCTGAATGTTCGCGACGTTCAGCAAGGTTGTAATGAAATTAATTGTGAGAAATTTTCTTTTATACGTTACGCTCATCGTGAAAAGTGCTTATGTTTTAATCGTTTTCTTACTTTTAATCATAGTCATTAACTTGAAAATAAATTAGTAAATTTAAACGTGATTTTTTTCTTCATAAAGATGCCCTTTTACCCTATATATTTCTTAATAGTATCTTTATATAGAGTATATTTATTTACTTTTAATTTCTTAATTAGGTTTAATAATTTTTTCCTCTTAGGTTATTCATTTATTTTAATGTTTTGTTTTATTTAATTAATAATTAAAAGATAAATAAATAAGTAAGTAAAATAAAATAAATGAGCACTCCACCGGGGTTTAAACTCAAAAAAATTTTAGGAAAGACAAAAAAATGTGTGACAAAGGAAAAATATTTAAATGATGAAGGAAAAAAAATTTTTTTTAGTTAAAATAAAATAGTTTGTTAATTAAAGAATATATCATTATATACTTTTTAACTGAATTTAATACACCCCTCCCCCCCCGGAAATTATTAACTTATTTTAATATTTCGCTTTTGTTATTAAAAAAATAAAATAATAAAAATATGCGAGCAGTCATTGGGGTTCGATCTCATAACCAGTGTTGCCCGATCTGGCGAATTTTTTATTTAATAATCATCAAAAATTTTCAGAAGTGATATTTGATATACATAAAAGTTTATCAATCATCGAAGTGATTAGGCAAATGTTGCAATTAAATATTGTTGGTAATTATTGAATAAAAAATCCGCCAGATCTGGCAACACAGCTCATGACCTTCCTCACTCAAACTGAACACTCTAACCAGTGCGTCACGCCGTCTCGCTAACGGGTTCTATTTCGTTGGTTTTGGTAGAAACCGCTAAAACGTTTAGGGTCGTTTTTTCGCTCCGTGGAAAGAGGGGGGGGGGATTGTTTCAGCAAATTTGCACTCGACCCTATGTTTTCAAGCATGTTATTGGTTCGGTTTCAATAAGAATTTTACTGATTCATACTTCTCTTGTAAACTTCATCCATTTCTTTTATGTCTTGATGAAATAGCTCTCCCCTTGTGTGTTCTTCACTCACATCGCCTCGATTTCCCAGAAAATAACTACGATGGGAGTTGAGAAAGTGAAGTTTTAAGCTCATTTCAAATTATCATCAAATTATCCCATTTTCTCTAAAAACTGTTTATAATGAAATTTTTTGAATATTTTTTCCTGAATCAGCATCCAAAAATACTACATCAGAAAAACAAACCACCTTGAATAAAAAAATTTCATTACAATCCTGTGTAATTTGAGCAGACTTGTGTGAAGATTTGCATTCCTGCTTTTCAAACAGTCCAAGTTCTCTTGCAATAATATTTATCTGAATCATGAACTAAACGGAAATAGGAATTCTAAAATTATCTAGTAGCTTCAGAAATGGATAAGAAATCAGATATTTTGTCGAATCTGTCAGGGAATAATGAAATAGAAAACTTTCAATACCTTCAAACCACCAGAAAATAAAAGTCTTGAAATTTTCAAAGATGTACCCTAATTTTTAGCGTATAAGCCGCAGTCCAGACCATACCTATCAACGTACTAATTAATATTCCTTAATATTGTTCGTACCGCCTTTTTTCTCACAGCAGTAATTTTGTAGAGTAATACTCTCCAAAACTAATTATGATTAAATAAGAAAAAAATTCTCTCGAAAAATACTAGTGAAAATAAAAAGGCGGGACTAATAATACTACGGAATATTAATTAGCGTGCTGTCATGAATGTTCCAGACACACCTGTTTTACAACAGAAAATTTTCTTGATTAACCCCTTAACCATAGCTGCCAATATTTTAATTTATTCCGGAGGACTTTTAGTCCCGCCTTTATTTCGCACCACTTTATCAGAGCTGCCAACCTAATCCGGCAAATTGTTAGTACCGCCCATTTTTGTACACCACTAAATTTTTAGAGTATTTGTTTTCTTAATTCATCTTAAATATATTTTAAGAGAATTACTCTAAAAATTAAGTAGTGCAGAAAAATGGGCGGTACTAGCAATTTGCCGGATTAGGTTGGCAGCTCTGCTTTATTTATAGAAAAATTTTCTTCAATACATAAATTCGATAAAATAGGGAAAAATTACTTTTAAAAAATAAGTGGTACGAAATAGAGGCGGGGCTAAAATAACTCCGGAATAAATTAAAATATTGGCAGCTATGCTTTAACGCGCGCTGTCCTCGCTGCGAGGACGCAAAATTTAAGATCCAGCTGCAAAAATTCATCCCGGAAATTTTTTAGCAAAAATTTACATTTGTAACTTTTTAGAAAAAGCTTGTTTTTTTAACCTTAAAATTTTTTTAGTTTAA
Source organism: Salticus scenicus (assembly GCA_963930645.1). NCBI lineage: Eukaryota > Metazoa > Arthropoda > Arachnida > Araneae > Salticidae > Salticus > Salticus scenicus. Next base: position 256,437,867 of record OZ005657.1, read on the forward strand.
TTTAGTTCGTGAATTCCGATGGCAGTATAATTTAAATGATCGGAATTGTCTTGCGTCGCAAAGGGTTAAACATAATAACATACCTGATAACATTTATAATTTATTTCGGGTACTGTTAGTCCCTCCCTTTTATTCTCACCAGTCAGATTTTAGAGAAATTTTCTTCGATACGTAATTACGTTTACACAAGAAGAAAAATGCTCTTATAGTACTCTGGAATAAATAAAAAATATTACCAAGTACATAATAATTTATACACGGCAATTCGCGCTAAAAGCACAACTGTAAAACTTATTTAAAATTACTGATGTCAAACTGATTTATTTGACCTGCGGCATATACGCCAAAAATTAAAGTAATTAAATTTTATTTTATAATACTACTTACCGAGTACGCATATAGCTTTTAAGCAGTTTTAATTTTTCTTATGTAGCTAATGAGAGGGGCAACATGTAGACATTTAAGAGTGACAACAGAATACTTCAGACACTTGCCTCAGTACGTGAGTTTGGAGATCAAAAGCAAGAGCTAAGCAAAAATCTCCTTGTACATAGAATCAACGATTTTCTTTTAGAAAGATTACTACCAACGACTGATATAATACGTAAAAAGGCTCTAAATGTGAACTGGAAATATACGTGGAAGTTTATTGATATACAGTAAGACCCCGCTTAACGCGGGGGCTGCGTTCCATCAAAGTAGAGCGTAATGCGAAACAGCGCTAAACGAGGCTATCTACAATTTCGGGGAATCCCCGTACTGTTGCGAGCAATTTCGGGGAATCCCCGGGTTGAAATAAAAGATTTATATTATTATATTGTATATATTTTTTTCCCTAAAAACTTTGTGATTCCTATTACAGTGCGTCCCAAAAGTTTATAGACAACGGTTTTTTCCTTTATTTTACCATTGAAAAAAATTAATAAATATTTCAAAATCATTTTTAATTATAAGTCATATCAAGACAATAATAATATTTTGCAAAAATATTATATTACAATCACAGACATTGTGATAGAAACTAAAACTGAAAATTTACTGTCCCAAAAGTTTATAGACGACTCATTATTTTTTCTTTAATATTTAAATTTTTGAGCCATTTTTTCTAATCACTTCAAAGACTCGGTCAGGCATACTCAAAACAATAGTTTGAAGAATTTCTGGCTTTAGAGAAAACCAGCTTCTTTCAATTTGAAGCATTCGATCTTGAACTGATGCAAATTGACGCGATTAGCATATACGTCTCTAGCAAATATTCTCCAAAGTTTATTCATTGGGTTCAGGTCAGGACTTAGGGCTGGCCAGTCCATAACAGTTAGTTACTTGGTTTTGTCTAAAACATTGCATTGTAGAGTTTGACACGTGAATGGAACAATTGTCTTGCTGATATATCCATTCTTCTCCACTTAGCAACTTTCCAAATAGAAGTAACCGTACGTCTAACATTTTCTGGTAATCTTCGAAACATTAACGACCTTTTAAAAGAACAATATCGGTAGTGACGATAGTTCCTTTAAAGGAAAATGCTCCCCGCACCATGAGTGAACCCCCTCCTTGTTGTCTGCTGAAAAAAGTTTGTGGTTCCTTGCAAATATCGAGCCAGTAATATTTCCAACCATCGGGGCCATCTAAATTGAACTTCTTTTCATCAGTAAACAGAACACTCAACCATTCATATGACCAATTCACAGGATTTCGAGCTCACTAAACATGAGCGTCTTTATGCCATTTTGTCAACTTTGATGAACGACGCTTTGTGCGATAAGCAAGCAATTTACTTTCATGCAGCGTTCGATGCACCGTGGATTTGGATACTGGAACGATCATCTCTCTAGAAATTGACCGTACAGACAGGTTCTGGGTTGAAACTAATCTGAAAATCTCTATGTCTTGTAGTTTAGTTGTTTTCTTTCGTCGCCCAGAACGTGATTTTGTTCCAAAATTGTCACCTTTTGACAGAATATGGTAAATACCAGCCCTGCTGCGTCCAGTTCTTCTTGAAATGTCCACAACTTTCATTCCACGAGCTTTGAAACAATAAATTTTCAAAATTTCATTATTGGAAAACTGCACGTTGTGAGGAATCTGTACATCAGTCAAAAAAGGAAAGGCAGCTCCGCTTTTATCTCAGAAAACTATTACGTCACGAGTACATAACCTTGGAATATGCAAATTTGAAGATCAGTACTTCAATCAGCTTTTAACACCAGTTGTTTATATATTTTTAGGACAGCATTATTTTCGTTTTATTTTTTTTATATTAAATTTATGTGTGTTTAAAGTACTTTAAGTATTTCGTTATTTGTATTACGTCAATACATATTTACATAATTTACACTGCATAAAAAATGTAGACGGACACTTACTTGTAATACTTTGAAGCCGTTTATTTCTTTAATTAGAGATATGAGGTTCATTTCTGTAATATAATTATATTCTTGAGATATCATATAGTATTATTTTTTGGATATAGATTCAATCCTTTTGAATTATGTAGTCGAAAAATTCTGAAAACAAAAATGTGGCATATTTGCACTGTAATTTTTCTTTAAAAAAGTAGACGGACACATCTTGTATCTCTAAAATTAAACGTCTTTAGTAAGGGGTTCGTCTCCCATTTGCTTTAATAAGTTCGTATAGTCTGTTAGGCATCGAATCAATGAGATTCTAAATCTTTTTTTTTTGACAGAAAATTTTCCAAATGTTTGTAAGAGCTTCTTTGAGCTGGTGAATTGATTCACACTGGCGTCCACCCTCATAAATTTTATGAACAAGTATAGCCCAAATGTTTTCTACAGGATTCATATCCGGACTCTTGGCTGGCCAGGGTAAAACCTTGAAGTTGTTCTCATGAAACCATTTTTTAACGTTGTTAGCGGTGTGTATTGGCGTTCCACCTTGTTGGAAAATCCAGTTTTCTCTTCCAAGATCACACGCAAATGGCAAAAGCTCACTGATTAGTGTTTCAATATAATCTTTGTGAGTCTGCTTCTTACTTAGGAACACTAAATTTGTCCTTCCACCATAGCTAACAGCTAGCCACACCATCACGACACCACCACCAACTTGCCGAGTAGAGTACACTTCGTCTTCTTTCTCCAAACTGTGCCAATAATATTGATATTCATCTGGGCCGTCTAAATTCAATTTTTTCTCATCTGAAAAAACTACAGATATCCATTCTGTAGCCCAAGACATATGGTTTTGAGCCTACTGTAGGCGTTCTGTCCCGTGGTGATCCTTCCAGCATGGATGATGTTTTTTCTTCTTATATTGAAAGAGCTCTGAGTGCTTAATGTAGTTATAAATTGTCTGAGAAGTTACGTTAGTAATTCCTGTGCTTATTCGAACTCTGGGAATTGATGCTCCAATGATTTTTAGCTCAGTAAAAATTTTTCTTTGGTCTCTAAGCAAAAGTTTCTTTGGCCGGCCACTCTTTTTCTTTACACCATGGGCTTCAGGAGCACGGAAGAAATCACTGATGCTACTTTTTCTTATTAGAAGTAGCCTGCTGATTTCCCTGACCCCTTTATTAACATTTTTCAGCGCTATAATCTGTTCTTTCTGGTAATCAGTTAGAGGAATTCCTCGTGGCATGGCGCATTCATCTCCAAGAAATTTAACTACGTAAAACCATCTTGTCAAGCACGTTAGCAATTGGCAAAATGCCAAATGTACAGTCGGGGAAAAAAAAAAACGCAACACTCAACGTAACTTCGTTGCTAATCGATGTAGAAAAATGTAATAGGTATCATTCGACGGGGAATTGTAAGTAGTTTCAGAAAATGAATTGGAATTTTGAATTGGGGGTCGTCTACATATTAAAACGCGCACCAACTTTGATTTTTTCAATGGTAATGCCCCATTTTTATTTTATATTTGAATTCCTGGGATCGCGACAACGCGAAAAAGTATATTGATTGTATATTTTACTTATTTTTTCACAGAGTTATAAGCGTTCAAAGTTTGAAGGTGCTAATGTTAAATTCATATTTCAAACTTTTATTAATATCTTCACAAAAAATAACTTGATCGGTATAATTTTTTTTTACGAGATACAGTGAAGAAACCCAAACATAATCCATCATTACTTTTGATTCTGAAATATATTTTTAATTATGAAAAATATTAATAAATTCATATTCATAAAAATTATGAATTATGACCTATATAAATTTTTACATAAAATGAATCCTAATGCTGAAAAATATGGGTGTGCAAATTTGCAGCTCATTCCAGTTATTAGTTTTCGAGATATAAATAAATCTTTCTTTTGGAGGGGTTTAGGGGGCCGTTTCTTATAAAGTTTTGCATGAGATAACGAATCAAATCTTAAAAAATAACAAAGAAAATTAAACAAAATATTTTTATTTTTTATTTACGGGTCAAATTGTATGCCAACAACGTCAAACGCAAAGAAATGAAACAAAAATGATGATTCTTTGACATAGCATCAAGAATTCCTGTTTTCTAAAGAAGACAAGCCCCGCCTTCATCGTTCTTCAAAACAAAACAATATAGAAAAGAAAAGTAAATGTGACATTGAGTATTCCTGTTAAACCCCTTATTTTATGTTGACAAAAATATGCACAAGTGGTATTTACTTCTTCGATTAATTGGCGATAAATTTTGAACCTTTTAAACGAACACTAGAAGAAAAAAATTAACTAATTAGGCGGGGTTTACTGTTTTAAATAGAAAAATAGGTTTAATGTGAAATTGTCAAATATAAAAAACGAATGGAATTGGAATGCAAGACAGACTTGTAAAATCGTTTCTTAAATACCGTCAAAGTTAAAAAAGGCTTAATCATTTGCTTCATATATTGCTTTATTTTATTTTATTTATTTACTTACTTATTTATTTTGTAGGGGGAAGGGTTATTATTTTAAGGACACTTTAGTCTTTAAAATTTTATTTATATATTTTAACTTTATACATTTTTAAAAACATATTTTAACTTTTATAAATATATTTTAACACTTTTTGTGACCGCAGGATTTTGTCTTTTTGACAGTAAGACCCGCCTACGGGCGTTATAATCTCAAAATAAAATATTTCAGAACAAATTTTCTGTATTCACAATTATATTACAAATGGATATACTTTATAATTACATTCTTTCTAATCAATATATTTCTATCCATAGTATATTTTATTGCAAAAATATGAACACTGGGTACACACTTAAAAAATATGTAACACACAAATTATGAAAGAAACGCCCACTCACACAGTTACAGATTTTCAAATGGCGTGAATCTACGTCAGCAGTCGCGAAACGGTTATTTAAGAAATTATATTTTCATAGAAATTATAAAACCAATCGTACAGTTTCAAAGAGTTTAACTGACCCAAAACTGGTAAGTGCGATTAAAATTGTTTAATATTTACTTCATTAACCCTTACAATAATTTATCCGAAAAGATTTAGTTTATGCGTTGTTGTATATATATCTATATTATTTCCTTTCGTATATTATGTTACCTACCTACGAAAGAAAGCTTAAGCTTCAATGGTGATCAGTATAGCCATAATAGACACATTTACTTGAAAAATATTGCACTTTTTTCAAAGGGTGCTGTATGGACTAATCGCAAGTGTAATGTATTTAAATAGACCTAAAACTATCTAAAGAAGTACTGAAGTATATACAAGTCTAAAAATTGAATTCAAGTTAATGAAAAAACAGTAAAAGAAGCAACGTTTTATTAATTTTTATAATTATTTTTTTCCTGAAAGATTTCCGGTGTGAAACATTAAAATTTTTTCTATTTCTTATAGGATCTTAATTTTATTTTTCTACATTTACAGATAACCCCCTAACACATTTTTGTTTATAACTCTATTAATACTAAAGATAAAGTATATAAACAGTATACTTTTCCGCACTGCCAGACTCTCAGAAATTCAAAAATGAAGTGAAAATTGGGTGTTGCTTTTGAAAAAATCAAAGTTGGCGCTCATTTCAATATGTAGATGACCCCTAATTCAAAATTTGACAACATATTCAGAAAGTGCTTTTAATTTCCTGTTGAATTATGTCTGTTAGATGTACCTGCGTCAATTAATAACGAAATTACAGCGGGTGTTGCGTTTTTTTTTCCCCCGACTGTACATGTGCATGCAAAACTGGTATTCCGCAAAAAACACCCACTTACATAATTGTAGTTTTTGACCAGTGTCCGTCTACTTTTTTTAAAAAAAATTCTTGTGCAAATGTATATCTTTTCTCTTTTCTGCATTTTCCTACATTAAAATTATAAATAATTGAATATTTTTATTTGTCTGTCAAAAATATGAAGATTGATAAGTATAAACATGTTAAAGAATTTTAATTAACATTTCCTATTAAACTAAGACGGGGTTTTAAAAAATTGTAAAGAAGTGTCCGTCTACTTTTTTTATGCAGTATATTTCGTCTTTCTTACTCGTTTAATTAGCTCTTTAAAAAAAACGGTTTTCTATAAACTTTTGGGACGCACTTTTATTAAATTTACATTTTTTTTTTTTTTACATAGTTCCCAATCTTCCGAATTTTTAAACACCAATATTTTTTGTAACAAAAATAGTTTTCATTAATAGCGAAATTTTGCGATTAACCGCTTGCACTCGAAGCCTTTCTCGCATGGGTATATTAGCAACTCGAAGCTATTTTGTAGGTATTTGGTGATCCCCATATAAAACTTCATAATTTTTCCGGTACTCATGGAATAAGTTTTCGTACTAGAAATGCTTATTAAAAGGACATGGCTTGAGGATAGAATTAGAATTGTGTAAGAGATCTATTCAAAAATATAGAACTACAGCAGGGTTCGTAGTTTCCGCTTTTTAGCTAGTCTAGCTTAATATAAGATCTGGCGGTCCTTATGTTATGCTGGCCACGTAATAAAAGGCTATCACAATGCACCGTTTACGAAGGCTGCTCCTTCTTTTTTGTCATTGGCCTCTTTTATGTAGACCACTTTGTATTTTAAAATGTGCGGGCAAGTGAGATGGAAAATTAACCTTTTGCATTCGAATCTTCTTTTAGTAAGCGTAATGAGCTACCCGACAATAGTTTTAATAAAAAATGCAAAATATGAAACATAAGAATTTTAAATATAAACATTTTATTTCTATATTTAATGTATATTTTCATATTACAAGCATTATATATGAATATTGTGATGTATAATTTTCTGTCGTGTGATATTTTGCAAAGCATTCTTGGCCATTTACCAATGATTAAGGCAAGCAACGCCCAAAGGCACTAAATAAAAAGTGTGGGTGCAGTCTCTTTCTTAACGAAGTATGCACCTGTTATAGCACTTTTAGTGGTCGAACATTATTGGTGGATGTAAGATAAATAGTCACTTAATTGGTCATGGCGCCTCTCGAGTGCCGTTAGAGTTGGAGTAATGAATCGGATGTCGCCTGAGAGGCAATGTTCGAGTGCAAACGGTTAAATAAGGCGAAGTTAACTTAAAAAGGATAATGGTGTGAAAAAATCCGGAGTGTCGGCAGCTCTGCTTTTTAACTTTCTATTACGTATAGCAAAATCTCCAAATTAGTGACATTTTATTGAATTTGCCTTTGTTTTACGACTGAGTTATACATAATTTTCCCATGACACATATTAAGAATTATAAATATTGTTTTTGCAAATATTTTCCAGCACCGTTATTTAGGTTTCTAATGCAACAGCTATCAAATATTGACTAATTAGAATTATTATTATTATTATTTAGCTTATCCTATAGAAGCTTTAATTTTCTATTTAATAGATTTCTCAGTAAAACTAATTGAAAAAATCAACAAACCAATCGGTATTGCACAAAAAGAACAAACCGAAAAATGATTTTTTTCTTTTCTTGGGAATGGAGTGTTGATGCAATTCAAAGCTTTGAAATTTGTCACAAATGGCCCTAAATGCTTTTTTATTTTTAAAATAAAAAAAAAATATATTTTGAACAAAACCGATATCGATTAACGCAAATATATTTGGCTAATAAAAAAAATCATGTCTTTATGTTTCTTAATTTACTAAATTTAAACAAGAGAAGGTATTTCAAGACCTATGTTTCAATTAGTTTCATGCATTTTGGAACAATCTTGATTATAGAAATAATATATCAAATTATTTTTTTTAATAGTCTTTTTGAATTTGTTCTGTTCCATAAGCCTTGTCTTGGGGTAATAAATGTGAAAATAAAGGACTAACAAGGAAAATCTTAATAAGATTAAAGTCATTATTAAATAATAAATTTCTTATACAGTATTTTCCGGTGTATAACACGCAGGTCACATACTTGCCTTGCCAACCATTTCATTATGAACCGTACAATTTTTAGTACCCGCCTTTTTATTCACACCAGTCAGATTTTAACCCTTTGCGGCGCAAGACATTTCGGATTATTCAAATTACACTGCCACCAGAATTCATGAACAAAATTAAACTAAAAGAAATTTTAAATTTTAAGGTTAAAAAAATCGGCCTTTTGTGATATGTAAATTGTAAATTTTTGCTAAAAAATTTCCGGGATGAATTTTTGCAGCTGGATCTCAAATTTTGTGTCCTCGCAGCGAGAACAGCACGCGTTAAGGGGTTAGAGTAATTTTATTCTTATGTAATCGTAACATTTGGAGAGAATTACTCTAAAAATAAAGTGGTGTGAGAAAAGGGACTTTTTTTCAAAGGGCGTTAACATTTGTACGGTTATTAATGAGATGGTTGGCAAGTATGTAATTATGAATCGGAATCCTTTTAATACACGCCCCTTTTTCTACACCACTTTAATTTTAGAGGAATTATCTCGAAATGCAGTTACGATTAAATAAGTGCAAAATTACTCTAAAAAAGACTAGTGCAAAAAAATAAAAAGACAGGTACTAAAAATCTTCCGTTTATTAATGAGATGGTTGACAGGTATACAATTAAATGAGCGTAAATTAGCTTGCATCTCAAAGAACTAAAAATAATAAAAATAATCTACCATGGTATAATTAAGATGCCACTGAAACTTTTAAAAATAATTTTCTAAGTATCTATTTTTTTTAGATTTGCAGTACTGTATTGATCGTAACTGTATCGTAACTTCTGGTTTATAAGCTCAAGGTTCGTACGGACAAGACTTTTTTGAAGGACTATTCATATATATGCCAACATTTTAATTTATTCCGGAGTACTTTTAGTCTCGCCTTTATTTGATACCAGATATTTTTTTTAAGTAACTTTTTCTTATTTCATCGAAATTATATATTGGTGAAAATTTTCGATAAATAAAATGTTGCTAAATAAAGTCGGGGCTAAAACTACTCCGGAATAAACTAAATTGTTGGCACCTATGTCTTCAACCAGTATTTTTAGACACTATATTTCGTTTTAAGTTTTAAGGCTTTTTTCATTACAAATATTACTATATAGTATTATCGGTATATAAAAATCAAGAACCTACAAAGCCTGAATTTTCCGACGGGATACATTTGTTTTTCACAAGAAATTCATGCCTGCCAATATTTTAGTTTATTTCGGAGTATTTTTAGCTCCGCCTTTATTTCATACCACTTATTTTTTATGAGTATGTTCTCATATTTAATCGATATTATATATTGGCGAAAATTTTTCTATATATACTATAGTGCGGAATAAAGGCGGGGATAAAAGTATTCCGGAATAAATTAAAATTTTTTCATCTAGGGAAATTTTATTTACTGAAATGCAGTATTATAATACCTATACAAGAATAAATTTCTGTGTTCATTAAAATTTCTTATGTTATTCAAATTCATCTGAAATACGAGTTATACGCAAAAAAATAAGGGACTAATTTTTCAAAAAAAATTTTTTGCTTTAATTATGAATAAAATTAAACAAAACATCGGAAGAAACAAAGAAAAAAAAATAAAAAGCAGCTTTAAAAGAGTAGGTTTCCATGCAAATTTCCAAACATTAAAATTTGAAAAACAAATTTAATTAATTTTAACAACTTTTTGAATGTTATTATATAATATTTTTATCTTCAGTCTTCGTTTTAATTCCTTAATCTAAATAATTTTCTGCTCAAACACTTTTTAAATCACAGTTTCTTTTACATCTGGATACTCATGGTGAATAACGAATAATCTCTAATCTTATATTATCCCTTTTTAAACTATTATTATTTGATTGTTTATTTATTTTTCAGTTTCAAAGAATTTTATTTAGAACTATAAATTTATTAGCTCCTGACAATATTTATTAGATAAAGCTGATTCGGAAATTTTACTTTAAATGCTTTTCCGAATACTCTCAAGAATGAGAAATTTCTTTCTTTTTTGCTACCACTATTTGTGTACAATAATCTTAATCTTATTTAATAAGGACACATTACTATGAAAATACCACACATATTTCTGCATAAAATTAGTGATGACTGGTGACGAAAAAGACAAAAATTCCTCATCTCTAAGAGTGTCCTGAAAAAAAGGTGGATAGTACGACCTTTGTAAATGTTCTCCTCTTTCAAATTTCATAAAATTGGTTATTACATGTCAGCATACTTTTCTGTTTTAAGGAAATTAAACCGTTAGGAGTCGCTAGTTGGTCGATTTGCCGCCCATCTTTTAATGTTGTCAGATTTTTTTATTCAATAGCCACCAAAAATTTTTAGAAGTAGCATTTGATATACATAAAATGTGAATAGAATCGAAGAAACGTCGGTCACATCACTTCTTAAAATTATTGGTGGCAGTTAAATAAAAAGTGCGCAATTTGTAATAGGTGGCGCTGTCTATAGCGACTACCAACGGGTTAAAACATTAATTTCATTTAGATGCAGTAATTTATGAAAAGAAATCAGCATTAATAAAATTAAGAATTTTTTTTTTCTTTATCAGTGAGTGTTTTTTCAGAAAAATGCTAACTTCGAGATGAATTAATACTATTCTTAGAAAAATGTGAGTAGAGTTTTTATTTGAAAAGAAAAACTTTTTTTTATTTGTTCCTCAAGTCTACAGATTTAAATAGCTTTCGAACGTTTCTGCATTTCTATGGTATTTTTATTTCACAGAACAAATTTCTTTTTGCTTTTTTATTTTATAGAACAAAACATATAAAACTATGTCAAATTCAATATATGAAATCTAAATTTAATGTAAGATATATTTTAACAGATAAAATTAATGCGTTTAAGATAAAACGGAGATTTAAACATAAAATAATTTAACGGATATATACAAGTTTTAGGTAACTTAAGGTGCTTCGACTGTTTTGAAAATGTACCAAAGTTTTGAAAAAAAAAAAATGATAATTTGAGCCTAAGTTACGTAATAGAAAATGACTGTTTCTCCATATAAGCTGCGCTATATCTGAAAAAAAAAGAAAACTATTTTTACTCTCATTTTAATTTTTATAAGTTCTTAAAACATGCAAGATGCATTCATGAAAATTTTTAGGCTTTTTTAATACAATTATTTTAGTAGAGAACCTTTTGCTTTATTTAAATGCGACAGATTTTCTATCAAGAAAATAAAACTATTGGAAAAAAGTGGTTTTGAAAATGCCTAAATGTTAACATCTATGCAAGATGTTACATAAACATTAGTAATCCTACATCTAAATACACAGACACAAACAAAATACGTTTTCATTATTTTAACCGATATTGATACTACTTATTATAGACGAACTTTTATTCTTTTTAATACCATTTTGATTGAGCAGCATTTCTTTTTTCTAAATTTAACCTGTGAATGCTGTTGTAAAATGTTATAAAACATTTACCGTAATTTACGATTTGTAATCCGCAGGTCAGACAAATAAGTTTTATACCAGAAATTTTAATTAACACACGGTGTTATATTTGCAGTTCAGCGATTTTTTTTTTTTTAATTTACCGTGAAAACCGGCGTATGAGCCACGGCCAGTACTGCCAGACTGAGGGAATTTCTTATTCAATAGTCACCAATAATTTTTAAGAGTGACATTTGATATATGTAATAGACAACTACTCTTTGACGTGATTAGACAAACTTTATAATTAAATTTTAGTGGTGGCTATTGAATAAAAGCACTCAGTGCGGCCTATATGACAGTTTTTACGGTAATCCGAAGTAATGTTAGTACCACCCTTTTTCCATACCACATTTTTTGTAGCGTAGTTTTCTCCAATATGTAACTATGATTAAATAAGAAAAATATATAGTAAGAAAAGACATACAAACAATACTCCGGAATAAATCATAAAAGTTGGCAACTCTGTATGTGTACGACATGTTTTTTCGTAGAAATATAGCTTTTTCTGATAATTAAAATTTCTGGTGCAAAATTGATTTAACCGACCTTAGGTTATACGCGAAAAAGTACGGTATATTATAAATTACTGGTAGCTAAAAGGCGTAAAATGTGGTAATTTAGTAAGCATCATCACACTTACTAATGTAAGTGTATGATTCAAAAAAATAATAATTAAATAAAGTAAAAATTTTTGTTAATTTTTCCATTATTTGTACTATACCATTTATTATTATTATTTTATAGTTTGGTTTCATTTATTTGCAGAGATTATCTCGGTAAATCAAAAATTTTTATAAAGTAACAGTGTTGTTGAAAAAACGGGAAAATTGACAGCTATGTAAATAACTTTAATAAAAAAAAATGTTAAAATTATATTTTCGTCAGTTACTCTCTGTGGTTACAATTATTGGTATTCAGAATTCACTAGCTTCTCGCATAGCTTTCTGGTTTGCATTTTTTTACCGTTTTTAGCAATCTTCTGGAAGTTACGCATCCAAGCTTCAAAAAATGTTTTTCTTTTTTTAGTTTCTGCTTTCTTTTGAAATGAATATGTGTAATAAATGTATAGTTTGTTTTATTTCTACTTTAACGTACATTTAAATGTAAGACAAGTGTAAATTAATTACATTATTATTATTATTATTATTATTATTATTATGTAAAGTGAAATAGATATAAAGATTGATTTTTTTAGATATCGATAACAAAAACACGAAACATTAATTCAGCGGTCAAAATATAGTTAATTTATTCCAAAATGTAATAATATTTTTCTAATAACGAAAGATTACTTAAAAAGATAAAATTAATTTTAAAAATTCATTTACCTGTTATTTATTTGACATAAAAGACAGGTAAAATTTCAAGATGCTTCCTTATTTAATTTTAAGGGGGAAAAAAAAAAGCTGGCTTCGAAGTATTGTATAATTAATTTAGTCCTCTTCCATGTATAACGAAAAAAAATTAAAAACACTCGTAGCACCTAATAGAAAATTTAAATACAGTAATTATAATTTTTTTCCAGCTTTCTGAAGTTTTATATCTTCAAGCAATGTCAGAAGACATTTTAGACTAAGAAAATATGTTAATTTGATGATATTTTAACGAAGATTGTCGTTAACAGATGTTTAACAATGTAAAAGATTTATTAAGTAAAAAAAAAAAGAAAGAAAGAAAAAGAATATGCAACATATTCTTAATTGTGGTAATGCGAAAGAGAAAAGATGATTTAGATATAATATTTGAAAATATCAGTTTGCTTCTTCATGCAAAAAGTAATCTATGTAGCATTCTATAGAGAAATTACTCTATAAGGTATATTTATATTATGTTTATAAATATTAATAATAATTTTTTGCATAGATAATTATAATGTTAGTTCCAAATTATTAAAGTTATTAATAAAAAAGAGTAAATGATGTTTAGACCGTAACTATTAAAAACAGACAATTATAATGAAATATTTTATAATTTGTGTTTCAGTTTTTGTGTATGATAACCAGGGCTCGAACCGTACCAAAAATTTTGCAAGCATTTTATTGCCAAGCGCCAAGCATCACTACTTCAGAACGGGAATTTTTTTAAAATAATATATAGCATTGAAAACTACAGGAAAATGTGTTTTTTTATTGAATATGGGTGACAATATGATAAAATACGTGTAAAATTTTAGGAACACTGCGAACCTTGCATAGCTCCTAGCTACACCACAATTTTAATGTATTTTTGTTTAAATAAAACATTTTACCTTACTTAATAAATTTAAAAAAAATTATAAAGAAACGTTTGATATAATATTAAAAATTATTATTAACTAAAAAAATGAGAAGTTGTCAACTACGATGTGTACACATCCGTATGTATAGGTGCCAACTTGTACGGTATTTTCACACCGCTATTTCTTTGTATAAAATTTCATTATGTTTAATCACAGAAAACTGCTAAAACAATTATTAAAAATTTCCGGTAGAAAAAAACTTACAAGTTGGTAGTTATACGTCTGTTAAAACCATAGCTGCCAACATCCTAATTGATATTCCGTAACTGTTAGTACCCGCCACTTTTAGTATATCACTTTGTTTTTAGGTAATTCTCTCCAAATGTAATTACGATTAAATAAGAAGAAAAATAATAACAGGAGACTTGGCGTTGGAATATTACACCCGAATAAACTACTACGTCAGAAACGCCAAAGAAAAATATTGGAATTGTATACAGCTGTTTCGGTAGCCTACAGCGTACCGTCTTCAGTGCAAAAAGGATTCTGAAACAGGAGAAATGCTCGTATATATTGGAGAGAGGCCGGATTTAGTTCAACCAATAGGATTACGGGAAAGGTGGGGAGAGTGGCCAATAGGAATTTAGGAAAGTTAGCTGTGTAAACAGTAGAAAAATTAAGAAAACGTAGACTGAATATAAAATTTCCAACAGTCAGACAAATAGGGAATAGCGAAATCACAATTTACAAGGTTTTTAAAGTTTTATAAATATGAAAAGCTTCAAAGAAATCGAGTTCATGAATGGATTTAGATCTGCAAATTATTTTAGCTGAATCAAATTTAAAATTATGATTATGATTAAAATTATGATGATCGGCTATTTCTAAACATTGCTGGGAGGAAAATCATAATTTTAAATTTGATTCAGCTAAAATAATTTGCAGACCTAAATCCATTTATGAACTCGATTTCTCTGAAGCTTTTCATATTTATAAAAATTTAAAAACCTTGTAAATTGTGATTTCGCTATTCCCTATTTGTCTGACTGTTGGAAATTTTATATTTAGTCCACATTTTCTTAATTTTTCTACTGTTTACACAGCTAACTTTCCTAAATTCCTATTGGCCACTCTCCCCACCTTTCCCGTAATCCTATTGGGTGAACTAAATCCGGCCCCTCTCCTATATATACGAGCACTTCTCCTGTTTCAGAATCCTTTTTGCACTGAAGACGGTACGCTGTATGCTACCGAAACAGCTGTATGCATTTCCAATATTTTTCTTTGGCGTTTCTGACGTAGTAGTTTATTCGGGTTTAAGAAGAAAAATACTCTAAAAAAAAACAGACGTGAAAAAAAAATATAGGCCGATTTCTAAAGAAATCAACCTAAAAGGCGATTACTAACAACACTGTGGAATAATAACAGGAGACTTGGCGTTTGAATATTAAAACAGGAATAAACTACTACGTCAGAAACGTGAAAGAAAAACATTTGAGATGCATACAGCTGTTTCGGTAGCCTTAAGCGTACCGTCTTCAGTGCAAAAAGAAAGAAATTTATTTGCACTGAAGACGGTAAGCTTAAGGCTACCGAAACAGCTGTATGCATCTCAAATATTTTTCTCTGGCGTTTCTGACGTAGTAGTTTATTCCTGTTTTAATACTGCGGAATGCTAATTAGGATGTTGGTAGCCATGGTTAAAACTTTAGATTATGAATTTTAAAAAATTTCAAAACATACAACGGTTTAGAAAAAAAAAAGTTTCTAAATTACAAGTCATGTCTAATTGTTTTTCACTTTTAATAATAATAACAACAATAATAATTATTATTATAATTATAATAATAATAACGGATTACAGCTAAATTAATTGCCACAAAATTATAAGTTTTTACTTATCAAAATAAACTTTTAGCTAAAATTTAAAAATATTATAATGATAGGTATGATATCGAAACAATACTTTCTGAAAAGCGTAGACGATAGAATCGTTAAAACGCTCTACAGTTACTCTGATGTGTATATTTTCCTTTTCATTTCCAGGGGTTGCCATTAAGTGTATATTTTAGCTTTCACTATTTGAAATTCCAACAAAGCTGCCACGCGTGACTTTTATTTTTTATTCTTTTTGTACCACTATTTCCAAGCAAAACACTTTATAATATATTTATACAGGTAAATCTGCATTTTAGCTTCATAAATATATTATAAATTTTATTTTACAAGACTAGTGGTACGAAAAGAATATACAAGAAGTCGCCTGTGGGTTCCAATTGCCGATTAAGTATTAAAAAAGAGAGAGAGAGAGAGAAGTGTTAAGGATGATTCCATGGATGCCAGTCACACAGAAGGATAAAATTTCCCTCTCTCTCTTTTTTTTTTTTTTTTTTTTGCCACCTCTATAACCATGCAGAAAAATTAATGGCATATTTACAGTGGCCTTTTTTGATTAAATAGGATAGTGATAGTTATTATATTATATTGGTGGACGCAGAAATATCTCTGTATGTGACTGACGTTACATTTTTCGTGGAATTGCCCTAAACAGTATCTACGGTACTGTGTAGGTATGTAAACATAATTGAGGATCACGTTGTAAGCAAACGAAATGGGTTGTCGTTGCAGTCTTTCAGTGGTTAGACAAGAAAAAAAAAAAAAAAAAAAAGATGTGTTTAAAAAGGATTAAAATTCGAATAGAGAAAAAATATAAAAATTTTAAGAGATTTCATAATGTTGTAGACAATATTTTTGTAAAAGAAATTAAAGCTTCCTCACACACCATAAATTTTAAATCAGCACAACCGGTTTTGAAAGGACGTTGCCTTTCTTCATCAGGTGCAAACACGTGCTACTGCCTTAGAGGCAAAAGCAAGACAGTCTTGTTTTTGCCTCCAAGGCAGTAGCACGTGTTTGCACCTGATGAAGAAAGGCTACGTCCTTTTGAAACCGATTGTGCTGACTTAAAATTTATGGTGTGTGAGGAAGTTTTAATTTCTTTCGACTGATTGTACACCTATTTTGGTATTTAATTTTTAATATTTTGTGATTTGAAATATTTAAGGCATTGAAAGTCATCCAAGTGACAATCAAAATTGACGACCCGATTAAGGAACTATCGAAAAAGAGTGAAAATTCGGATATACAAGCTTATCAACTTTTGTTCATAAGCTTGATCGTTTAATCATAACTGGCAACATTCTAATTAATATCCCGTAGTGTTATATGTACCGCCCCTTTTTTCCACATCGCTTTATTTTTAGAGAAATTCTCTCCAACTTTAATTACGATTAAATAAGAAGAAAAATACTCCAAAAAAAGACTGGGGCTGAAAAAAAATCGGGGACTACAGGACTACGGAATATTAATTAGCATGTTGGCAGCACCCCTTTCTTTGTACGGTAAAATTTCACCACTACATTATTGCTGTTAAGTAAGCAAAAAATTATACTTCAATATAAGTGGTATGGATAAAAGGTGGATGGTAACAATGCTACGGAATAAGTAAAAATGTTACAGGCTCTGTATGTGCTAGGAAAGAAATCTTAATAAGGAAATATTTTTAAAGCATTTTGAGTAAAATTTAACTAGATTGATAAATTCAAAAATGCATTTCGAGAATTTTGAAAAAAAAATATTAAGTACCCTTTCGTAAAACCTTAATTTCATCGTGTTCAATGGTCTATTATACTTGGAGCACACTAACATTAGTTTTTTAACAAGATTTATTGATTTACTTCTGACAGAAGTTCTGTACTTTAATTAGGAACTAATTATTATAAAAAAAAATTAAAAAAAAACTGTGGTCTGTAAAAATCTAATGTACTCAGAACTAAACAGTCACTACTACTTTTAATCCTCATATTTTCATCTTGTTTTAAGGACAGGTGTGGAAAACGGGAGCAGAATTCATACCGGTATTTGTTTAAGAAATTTCTCTACCTATAATATCGCTGATTTAAGAAGTAGAAAATTTTGTTACATTGATAGTGGTATGAGTTCTGCGCTCGTGTTCCATCCCTGTAAGGATGAATTTTTGTCAAATATAAGTAAAACGTAACTGTTGAAAATAGTTGGGACATTGTACCCTCTTAATCATGAGTGCTCAATTACGTGCAATAATAGAGACAACATTATAATAACATTACTGATTTTTAATGGGTACATATTTTTTCTTATTTAAAATAAAAATTTATTATTTAAAATACTTTCATGTTGCTAAATTATGTACAAATAATAACTTATTTTTGGGAGTCAGATGATAAAAAGAAATAATGCTGTCTATTTTCAGTAGTGCATGAATAAAAGAAAATGGAATTTTTGTTTAATCAACCACAGAAAGTCAATAGAAACTACTGAAGTTTCGACAGAAATATCTATTGATAAATCAATAATCAATTTTTTTATGTAATGAGTTTAATTGTTTAATTCATCATACAATGCTACATAATACTATATCATTTTCAAATGCAAAAGCTGCTGTTTATTTAAAATATCTTTATAAAATTTTAATCTGTATTGTAGAGACAAACGGATGCACTATCGGTGTTAATATTGTTATAAAGTATTTGAAAAGCTTTAAATGATGTTTTATAACATTGTAAGTTATAATGATTGATTAACTAAATATGATTAAGATTGAAAAAAATACTTCCTTTATGAAACGATATTTGCTTGAATGGTTGATTGCATTATAGCATAAGGCTTTTTTTATTTCCAAATTAAAAAATGATAATTAGACTTTGGTGCATATGACAATCAAAAGTTAATCTACTCGAAAAATGCTTATTTATCGATCGAGAATTCTGTCTTTCAGGCTAAACTAATTGCAATAAAACATGCAATAGACTGGTTCTTTACAACACATTTTCTAACAGCGTTAATTTTATCAGATAGCCAACTACGTATTTTGGCCTTGAAAATTTTAGAAAAACAGTATGCTTTAATAGCAGAAATACAAGAATTAATCTATAACTCAAGTAAAACATTTACTTTGACTATGGAAGAGGTCATACCGTTGTACTAGGAAATGAGAGAAGATATGAGCTAGCAAGGGAGAAATCCAGGACGTAGCGACAACATTATATTTTGTCCAAAACCCATTATCACACCTAAAATATAAAGTAATAAAAAAAGATTTAATGAAGAACGGGAAAATCAATTAGAAATGTCAGAAAAGAGTAGATACACATTTCAACTAGCACCAATAATAGATCACATTTTAATAAATTAAAAAAAATGCACTTTTTCTTTTTCCACAAGTAAGACCTATTTCAGCAATATTTATATAAAAGCGGGAAAAGAAAGTCACCACAATGTGTATGTAGACAACTGGTCTACCTCCCTACACTAGGTCCTGGAGTCTTCCATGACCACTAATTATCACCTTGAAAAGAATCCACAACAAAATTAAGGAACTGGATAAAATTGATAATGGGACAAATCTTGAAAGAGAAAATAGTAAATTAAATAAACTATATTGAAAAAAAAAAGTTTTAATTTCAGTCCCTTAGCTAAAAGCAATAGTGGGTCGATCCAAATTTGACGAGTGGTACTTTTTTTAATATTATACCAATTTTCAAAAAGGAAAAAAAAAAAAAAAAAAAAAAAAGGAAAAATTAAATAGGGTAGTATGCGGTAATTAATCGCGAGAGGGTCTAACATTTAACAAAAGGTCATTTTGTCTTAGATGATTGACTACATACTAAAAGGAATTTAAAAGCAAGAAAATAATAATGACATATCTGGTAATATTTATAATTTATTCCGGAGTTGTGTTAGCCCCACCCTTTTTTCACACCAGGCAAATTTTAGAGAAATTTTCTTCAATATGTAATTACGGTTACACAAGAAGAAAATTGCTCTTATAATATACTGGTGTGAAAAAATGGCGGAGCTAACATTACTCCGGAAAAAATTTAAAATGTTACCAGGTATGTAATGATAATAATAATGTAACAGTAACTATTAAAACAATCAATACTATTAGACAATGTATAATTATAAACAATTTTTAGTTTATAAATGATGAGCCTTCCAACCGCTGACGCTTGCAGACCCGTTCATTAAGGCGGAGTTCTCTGGTACCTGGATATTTAACACCGAGCCATGGAATTCTACCGATAAGAATAAGGAACCGTTAAGTAATGATAAGACATTCAGCTTTAGTCATAGTCTGGTGTCCTGTCCTGTATACAATTTCCATTAACCTAAAACAGAACCCTCAATAGGCATAATGGTAATAAGAAAATTACAGAAGTTGAAATCCAGGCAATATATTTCTTCCTTCTAGCAGTGGTACCGTAATTTTCGGCCTATAATCCTCAGGTCGGATAAGTCAGTTTCACACCGGATATGTTATTTAACAATGAAACTTATCGATGTACGAACTGTTTCTTTGAACAAATATAGATTTTTCTGTTAAATACAATTTCTGGTGGAGGAATAGCATATGTTACTTGCGGATTATACACCGGTAATCATGCTATTTGAACTTAGCACTTTTTCATATTTCTTTAAAAACTTGGTGTAGTTTTTTAACACTTTCGCGACCACATGTTTTTGTCTTTTTGACAGTAAGCTCCGCCTTTGGGCGTTATTCTTTTACATTACATTAGTTTAAATAAATATTTTCTGTATTCAAATTTAAAATATAAATGAACATTCGTTACAATTATACTTTTTCTAATCAGAGTATTTGTATCCATAGTGCATTGGTTGTACAAATGTGAATATTGGGTATATTGTCCAGAAATTATCCAACCTATGTAACCTAAAGAACCGCCCACTGGTGGAGTTACAAATTTTCAAATGACGTGAATTCACGTCAGCGGTCACTATAGTGTTAATATTTTCTTTGTCGTTAATAAAAAAAAGGAACATTTATTTCCAGTACTGTAATAAAAAAGCATTCATTTTTAAGTAGATTATAAAATAATATATATATATATATATATTATTATTATTATTATTATTATATATATATTATATATTAGGGGGACCGGAAAATAATGTCGTTTTGAATTAAAATACTGACATCGGAAATTTATCCTGGATAAAATTTAAGATATTCTTAGGTAACTTATAAGATGGTTATTTGTAAAGTACCATGTAAACACTGTTAAACAAAAATTCCCGGTTTCATTTTATTAATTCAAAACGACATTATTTTCCGGTCCCCCTAATATATATTATTATTAATATTTTAATAAATATGTATTTATTATTTATTAAAATAATATATATATATATATATATATATAATATTATGTAAAAAATAAATTTCTATACATATATGTATATGGCTGGATGAATGGATGGGTTTATTTTATGTCGCACTAGTGCTGTTCAATGGGCAATTGGCGACGGTTCGGAACTCACTCCTAGAGGTGGTCCGGAGACATATCAACACAATTTTAACCACGGAAGGGTTAATCTCTCCCGCTTCGATAACCCCCAGAGGAATAATTTTTGATGGGAACGTGGAGGACATTGCGGCCACGACAAACTTTACGTGGACCAGCCATCATTGGCGTACACGACAGTCTTTAGCTGGCTCGAATACCGAACCCGCAATCTTCCAGTTACAAGCTCGGCGCTCTACCGAATGAGCTACCGTGACTCTATATATATGGCTGTAAAAGCTCTTTTAATTGAAAAAAGGTAGCAGAAACGGAATAAAATACGTAACTATTACCTCAAATATATTAAATATGTAACTTAACATAATTAGATTGTCTAAAATCTATTTATTCAATTTAATCATACTTTTATCTTTACAAATATTTCGGTTTGAAACAAACAAATTACTGCATTTTAGACAAAATTTAATTAAATATTAAAAAGGAGTGATATAAAATTTAAAATTTAAGTTGAGATTTTACGCATGGCATACTATATGTATTTGAATCCCGGAACTATCATTTATATCAAATCTAGAACCCCACCATGATTTATTTACTTTGCTAATAAGCTAAAATACATAAAATATATAATCACCCTTAATTTAAAATAGGTCAATGATTCGATTTTGAATGCTGTGTCAAATCATTGTCCATAGGGGCCAACTTGTACAGTTTTTTAACACCACTATTTCTTTGTAAAAATTTCATCATGTTTAATCGCAAAAAACTGCTAAAAATGTGCTAAAAATCTATTAAAAATTTCCAGTAGAACAAAACGTACACGGTGGTAGCTATGATTGTAATGTAAAGAATATGATGTAAAGTATGAATAAAAATTTGAAATTTATATTTTTTATAATAAATAAATTTTTGCAAAGAAGAAAATGTCTATTTCTCATTCATAATTACATCCATGAAATATTCATGTAAATATTTTAATTTAAATGCTTGTAAATAATTATTTTTCTTTTTTTAGTTTTATTATTTTGTCATGCTTCCATTTTTAAAAATGCATATTAAATATCCATTAAATTTGTTACATTAAATCAATAAAAAATATTTCGCCTGCTGTCTCACATTTATGTGAATTCTGATTACAAATATTTTAATCATTTAATTTTTTTTAAGTAGCATCTGATACATGTAACATAAAATAATACTATTTTAAAACAATGGGTTAGAAATTAAAAAAAGAAAAAAAATCTTGTAACTTTGCAATTAGTGATGAGAATATATCAAATGGAATTAATTAGACTTATAAGAGTGATAGCACGCTGTAAAGTAAATAAACCTTGGTAGGTACGAGATTGCATTTGCATTTTAATAAGTTTTATGAGCTAGATGGGAACAGCAATGTTGCAATGGTACGATAAAAAATTCAGGAGCTCATAAACGATATTTATTATCAGAACTTATAGTAAGCTTACGACAGTGATGAGATTTTCGCTCATTTTGCTGCAAATATTTCTGTACAGAAATCTATCTAGCATTTTTGCATTAGATTTTTATGAATAAATAGGGTCGTAATTATTGTTAGATTATACTGGTAGCAATAAGGGGAAAAAACGGAATTGTTATTTTTAGCTTATGATAATTTTGGATTCCCATATCTGACGCCACTAAAATGTTTTAAATATTGTTCTACTAAGCAATTACTACATTTCTGCTGGATGTTTATGGCTCATGAATTTGGGGACTTAGTATGAGGTATCTTTTAAGAAACAGCACTGAGGTATCTTTTAAGAAATAATAATAATAATAACAATAATGTGCTTTCTACTTTTCAAAACATTCATATAACAAGTGCTATTCACTTCGGTGTATCCAATAAAGTATTGTTTCTATAAGAGGTTTTTCACTTATTTTTGTGATATGCATCTTATTGTGATTTGTATCATAAATTGTGATATGATACATTAATCACTGTTAAAGTTTAAAATATGTGTTAATGATCCGACACCTGGGTTTATTTATGCGACTGTTTTCGTAATTTTTGTCATTATTAATTAAGTCTTGGCAAAATATCGCTTTTAATTTTCGTTATTTACTTGAACCTAAACTAGAAATATAAATTACATTTAGAAGTGTTACAATAATGTAATAATAAATAATAGTAATAATGTACTTATTCTTTCTAAACAGTTTCCGGGATAAATATATACATACATACAGGGTGATCAATTTAAAAGAGTACCCACTGGTTTTCTTAGTACCCTTAAATATGACGGATGTGGCAACTATTCTAACACTGAAGTATAATTGTTTGAACCTTGTTTAGGTGTGGGAGACAATTTCCAACACTGTTGGACTGTTACAACTTTATTTGTGAGATAAAACAGAAGTGGAGACGCACAATGTAATTTAATCCTGTGATAATTTTATTTATGAAAAACAAAATTTAATTCAAATTTTTTACTTTATCATTCCTACATTACATTTACATTATCAGATTCATGAAAATAACGTTCCTTACATGGAGGATCAAATATGCGATGACATGTCTCCAGACCATCGCCAATTACCCATAGTGCAGAACTAGTGCGACGTAAAACCCACTCAACCTCAACTTCATGTAAATAACGCGGATTATTATTATTATTATTTTTTTTTTTTTTTTTTTTTTTTTTTGCCAAAGATTAATTAGGAATATTAAGAATTACGATAACAGTCGCAGGAAAGAACCCGGCTACCTGTCATTGACGCTAGGATTAATATGCAAACTTTAGTGCATTGAAAAGATTATCAGATAGAATTTATACAGAAAATGAGCAAAAGTAAGTCAGTAACCTAAAAAACATTCAAGAAAAACAGTTTAAAAAACTTTTTTACCATCAAGTAAAATATTTTAATTTTGAACTTTTACTTTACGCTATAAGTTCCGATCTAGAGTACAAAAGGCAACCAAAGAGCAAAATTTTTTTTTTTTTTTTCTTTTTTATAGTGAGATTTTTTTTTCTTAGATTTTTATGAGAACTTTTCAGTGTTCCCCTTTCTCAATATGAAAAAGGTTAAATATTTTCCAATATCAAACACATCTGTTGTAGTTGAAATGAAATAAATCTGTCATTTCTGTTGAACTCAGTTATTATATGATTTCAACTGTAAAAATAAATGATTTTCCTAAGTCAAAGCTTGATTAGATTTACTAATGACTTCTTCGAACCATCGAATGATATAGCATTAAAGAATTAAAAATACAAAAAGAACTTATACCTTTTTGGTGAAAAAGTAAATTAGACGAGAAAAAACTGAATTTATAAAATTAATAAATATTACACTCTTTAGTTTAATAATTGAATGAACATACGGTAGCAAACTGTTCCGAATCTTATGGAAATTTTAACACCAATATTTTCGGAAAGTAATTTTGAATTTATATAATCATTGAAAAATTTTGCAAAATATTTCTTTAAAAAAATGGTGACAATCGCTTCAAAATAATTCGTATAATTTGAAGCTATGTCTGTGATTACCAGTTCAAAAAATTCAATTTCTGGAATAGCCAGCTCCTATTAGAAAGCAACTGAAATTCAACTCACACTATGGTAGATATATTTCTGAAGGTTTTAAATCATTGACTGACCAATATATAAAAATATTCCAATAACTTGACATCTTGTAAATGCACGATTAAAAACCTTCAATACTTTCATAATTTCTCAAGCTATTAAACTTTTAAAATTCAAATTGGCGGAAATTCTCATCACTAGAGCTTGTTACAGTTTCTGGAAGTTATGTTATACGGGCTAATTCACTGCTAAAATTAGGTGATGATTGTCCTTAGAAAATAATGGTGTTCGATGAGACAATCATTTCGAAATAATCTGTATAATTTGAAACTATGTCTATGATTACCAGTTCAAAAAATTCAATTTCCGGAATAACCAACTCCTTTTAGAAAGCAACTGAAATTCGACTTACACTATGGTAGATATATTTCTGAATGTTTTAAATCATCGACTGACCAATATATAAAAATATTCCAATGACTTGACAAATAAATTATGCAAAAAAAATTTTGTTAGGTCTTGAAAACGCACGATTAAAAAATCTTCAATACTTCTCGTAATTCCTCAAGCTATTAAATTTTTAAGATTCGAATGGGACGAAAATCTCATTACTACAGTTTGTTAATTTTTTGTGAAATTTATATTATGTGATGCTAATTCCCTGCTTAAATTAGGTAATGATTGTCCTCAGAAAATAATGGTGTTCAAGAATCTAACTGGGGGGTTCCTAAGATTCTTAACTTCAAATAGATTTTAAATAGACGTTTTTGGCATAAAATAGACCTATACTTCCAGAAAATAAATAAATAAATAAAATATTTGGAACTAGCAGGCTTTGCTTGCTTTACTAAACCTTATAAATAAAGGAATTTTCAAATAATAATAATTATAATCGCTATATTTTTAAATCACTTTATAAATAAAACATAAAAAGAAAAAAAAAAATATTGAAATTTCTTAAAACTTTGCTTCGCGACCCGGGTGCCTTCAGCAGTGTCTTCCTTGCCTGTGCTATATCGGTTCCGGGTTCCCACTCCTAACTGAACGATAAGCGATGCTTCTGTTATTCAAGAATTACAATTTTCGGACAGATATTTATCGGATAAATTATCATCTTCAACCTAAGACAACATATGTCAGCACCGGATAATTATTAATAATTAAAAAATAAAAATGAAAAATTTGAAAATCTTCACTAACAGCTTTTAAACCCCTTATAACTTCATCACTAGTATATTTAGTAATTTTCTTAAATTCACACTATTGGGTGGAACAATCTATTCCAAAATAACCTAATCAAAGACAGGACAATTTGTTTCTTTTTATCATATCTATTCACTAATTTTTCCCAAGCTTCGTTTTATGATTCATTAGAGATATGTTTAATTAATGATGCTGGTTCATCTGCAAACAAACCCCGTAAATATTGAAATTTCTGTATATTACTTAAATATATATACTTGCTAATGGATTGTTGATACAAACATATCTTTAAAATTTGTCCATTCCTTGAATTTCCCAGAAGAAACTGGAATGTTAAGCTTCGGTAACCGTATATTAGCCTGATTCTGAATTGTTGTAGAAACATTACTAGAATTTTGCATTACAACAGGTACAGAATTTGAAACATTCAATGTATCAAGTTTATCTTAAAAATCAGCTTTTAACTTAAAATATCGTTCCTCGAATTCTGCTAACTCTGAATCCTCATCTGTAAAAGACGAATCTAATCAGAAAACCATCCCATAGTGCAATCATAATAAAAATCCTAACAAGCATTAATCGAAAGAGCATATATAAATATGTTTTTTGATGCATAAAGCAATAGCCCTTGTCCGCTCGTTTTCGAGTTATAAATTCCGAAAGTTCGCTAATAATCGGTGCAACCACGCCTGAATCGATAACACCACGCCTTACTGAAATAATGAATAAAATCCAAAACAAGCAGAAATCGAAAGAGAATAGTCAAAAGTGTTCTTTGATGGAATAATCAGTTGGACATTTCAACTTTGAGATATATTCAATCGAGATATAATGTCTTAAAATTCGCTAAAATAGAATCTAAAAATTGATAAACGTCATGGTTCTTTCAGGTTTTCACGGGACTCCTCCTCCCATTTCTTTCATATTACTATATTTTTACCCAGATATAAATATAGATTTCTCGAGAATGGGCTTACGAGGGCTAACAGTTTATGCGTCAAAAATCACTTTATATTATGTTCTCTCAAATGAACATAATTTAATTGATTTCTATTATTACACTATTGGGATGTTTTCCTGGTAAGCTTAAAAAGTCTTTGAACAAATCATATAATCTCTGTAATCGAATTTTAATCTCTGATTTTGTATTTTAACTTTCAAAAGCATTTTCTAATCTCGTTAAAGAACTTTTAATTCCAACCCTCTCAATCTTAATTTGTGCAATTCCTTTTTTCTCCTTTTCATCCATGTTTAAAGAAACTTAGCAATATATTAAAATAAAAAACAGTTCAAACTAAACTTCAAATAAATCGAATTACCAAAAGTGCATTCCTTTTATAATAAAACAGTCCTGTTCGTAAAATTATTATAAATATAAAATATCATTCAAATCTATAAGGACATAACAAATTTTTAACGTAAACTATATCTCAACTCTCTTTAAACTTCAATTCTTTCTTAAACTTTAACTTTCAAGTTCAGTCGCTTTCAGAAAAGTAACTTATTTTTCTCAATGTCAAAACATGTTTAATAAGATTGAACGAAGTATTCGCATCACGCGGTGCCTCCAAAAAAATGTTTGTTGTGGATGTAGGAATGTATTCACTGAAAAAAAAAGAAAAAAAAGGTGTTGCCATTTTTTTTCAAACTTAAGTAGAAAACTAATGTATTGGTAGGAACTAAACCTATTACTTAATGAAACATAAAAATAATTAATTAATTAATTAAATAAATAAATTAAATAAATTATAAATTAAATAGAAAATAAAACCAAATAACACTGAAGAGTGATCTTTGTCTTGTTTAATTGCAAAGAAATATTAAAAGGAGTATTATTAAAAAATAGTGGTGTAAAGATAAGGAACAATCCATAAAAATGCTCTCCGAGGTGAGTCTGTCAAAGAAATCCTAGATTTTGTGCTTGCGAGTTTCAGGGAAAAACACAGAACACACAGAGCGGCTAGGCCGACGAGCACGACTTGTATTCGAACCCGTCGACACCTCCCGTCTACCAGATTTCAGATCAGATTCTGGTCAGGTATTGGTAGAACCCTTCAAAACAGAAAAAAAGTGCGATCGTTTAAACGTAATGATATTTCTGAATTAAATTCACACATAATTTATGTACAGAAATGATGAAACTTGCATATTTATTTAATTTATAGAGATGATCTCTCTTTAGAAAACTAGCAAGAAAAAATGCATGCAGAATAATATTGCCAAATTTTAACAATCAATTACTATGCGTTTAATAAATTGTAAAAAAAAAAAAAAAAAAAAAAATATAGATGCAAATTTTGTACGCATTACAAAATTTTTAAATTAAAATAACATTTTGTAATTATTTTCTTTTTATAAAATTAATAATGATTAAGTTTTTAAGTTCAAAAAGAATAAAGTTTTTTTTTTTTTTTTTTTAAGTTAATTAACGTAAATAAATGAAATTTAGAATTATTCTCTTTCTAGATGTAACTTCTTCTTTAAAATGTGGAAGATAAAATGTATTTTAATTGAAACAATGCTACTAATATTATTAAGTTACAAAGAATAAATGAATAAATAAACAATAAAAAATAAAAGAACATTTAACTGAAACAGCAAAGGGAATTACAGTTTTCATCTAAATTAATTATTGAACTATGCTCCCTAAAAATGGAAAAAAAATTGAACATGTATTTAAACACTTTCTGTCTATGCTGAAAATTGCATAATCAGATTTTCGTTTTTCTCTTTATTAATCTTAAATGGTTTTTCTGATCAGTTTCAATTTATTTTTCTGTCTGTTTAATACAGCATGATAATAGGTAACAAATAGTGAAATAAAATTTTGTAAATGATTTTTGTATCATTTTGATTAAATTATATGTATATAACCATTTTTTTATTCGTAATTCTTACTCTTTTTTAATTGGATAAAGTACTTTTTCATTTCAGAATAATCTAAAATATTCTTTCTAATGGAGACTTATTACGAAATTGGGGATGCTACGTGATATCTCATATTTAAATGCAAGATAACAAACTTATTATTGTTATTATTATTCTTATTATTATTATTATTGCAATATTACATCAGAAAACGAAATTATTGTTTAAAATTATACAGTTAACAATTTCATTATTTACATAACAGAAATGTAAGACAAATAATCTTGATAAAATGTTTTATTTATATTATAATTTAATTGGTTGGTTCTTCTCGTTTTCAAATTGTTTAATTATATTTCATATACAGAAATACTTTCAAAGAGTTTTTACTTTTTATTTTTTATTTTTTTTTTTTAATTTCTTTTATTTATTTATTTACTTATTGTATTTGCAACAGTATTGAAAATTATCGAATAGTATTAAAATTTATGAAAATAAAAAAGAAAAGTATTTCTTCGGTATTTAAATTTTTACATTTTGCTGAAAATAAATAAATAAATATAAATTTTTTTAATTATAATTTTTTATTACCAAAATTATCAAATTACTATTACTGAAACCTAAATTATACTTTTTATGTTCCTTGTACACTGTCTTAAAATAATCTCATGTATAAAAATTTTGATAGCCATGAAGGTACGATAGTATCTTTTTTACCTTAGCTTTTGAGCCAAATTAATAGCCAAATATTTTTCTTTTTATTTATAGAAAAACTTTCCAGATTACTTTAAAGGTAAATAGAAGGCTTTTAAATTTCAAAATCAATACAAATAGTTCATAAAACATCTGAGGTCTTAAATAATTGAAAGAGAAGCACTCAAATGTATCATCATCTATTTTTTGTAAAATAATTCTTATAAATCTCTTTACATTTCTTTCTATGTACTCCAGGGAGAAGAGGTTTTATCAGTATGGATATGTAAAGTGTATAAAGAAACAAACAAATTAGAATTTCTTTTTGATCCTAGATGTTGATTTTAGGAGAAAAAAAAAAGGCATAAAAGAGCTTTTATTAGACTAAAAGGCAAAAAGGTTTGGTAAAGCATTTATCGAAAATTGCATTAAATTTTTGAGTGAATTAATAAATAATTACTCGGAAGTAAAGTCAGATATAAAAATTTATGCATGCGAAATGCTATCTATATTCCTGGTCTTTCTATATTATTTGTTAGATTTTTGATTTTATACGAGTCTTTTAAAATATTTGTTAATTGTAAGAGCTGAAATATAATGAGAGTTGATAATTTTTGTTCAAATATAGTTAGATCATAAGACGTTTCCTTAAATTTGCAAACAATTTCAAACACATAAGAATAGATAAATAAATTTATAAAATAATAAATTTAAAAATTATTTATAATATATTGAATTAAGTAAGCAGAAAATTTCAAAAGTTTGTTTAACACTTTCGCGACCGCATGTTTTTGTCTTTTTGACAGTAAGGCCCGCCTGTGGGCGTTATTCTCCTAAGTTACAGTATTTCAAAACAAAATTTTCTGTATTCACATGTATATTATAAATGGATATACATTATAATTATACTCTTTCTAATCAAAGTATTTGTATTAATAATGCGTTGATTGTACAAATATGAATATTGGGTATATTCTTAAGAAATAAACAACAGGTAAATTGCGAAAGAAGATTTTCAAATGACGTGAATCTACGTCAGCGGTCGCGAAAGTGTTAATATGTAATGCAGCACATTTCTTTTCATTTGCATGGTACTGCACAAGTTGATAAAAATTACGCTTAATAATCTTAGGTGTACAGGAAAGTTATGTCGTTTTTAATTAGATTTAATATATATATATATATATATACGATAAGAGCGTGAAAGACTCACCGAAATATTTCCCAAATTGTGTAGTTATGACATTATATCATTTAAAAAAAAAAATCATTTATTTGTTAATTCTAAACAAGCCAAAATTCTAAATTTATCTTTAGGGCTGTTAATACTGAGTGTTGTTAATACCCGCCATTTTTTCACATCACACTTTTTGAAGACTGTCTTTTTTTTTTTTTTTTTTTTTTTTTTTTTCAATATTTAATTGCTTTGGCATATTGGAGAAAACTATTTTAGAAATAATGTGGTGTATAAAATAAATAAATTAAAAAAAAAAAAAAAAAAAAAAGCGGTTCACTAACAATGCTCTAGAATAAATTAGATTTGTGAGTGTATCTGTATTTGTAATGCAGTGTATTGTTTTGTATAGTTTCGAAAAACAGTTGAACCTATGAAGAACTTCAGTTACTTGATTATCTACCAAATTTAGTATCGTTCGAACATGCAAAGTACGACTGAAGTTTACTAGAAAAGAAAAATATAGAAGAGTATTTTTAAATTTATAATAATGGGTCTATTTTTTTTTTCTTCACCTTTTAAAGAAAATATATGTTTATAAATGGTAGCCAGACCTTGAAGTCTCCACCTTTTTTTCAGGACACTTTAAAAAATGATAAATTTCTACTCTTTTTTTTTTTTTTTTTTTTTTTTTAACCATTAATTTTATACATTAATCTGTGTCCTATTTGTTCCCGACACAATGTATTAAAAATACGGTAGAGATTTCTGTATAAAAATACTAGTGTCAAAAAAGGAGGACATTTCTCATGCTTCAAAGTGTCCTGAAAAAAGGGTGGAGACCTCGAGCTCTGCGGGGGTTAAATTTAATCCTTAATTGCAAAAACCCGCCCCTGAAATTTTTAATAAAACTTTACCTTTACATACTTGCCAACCATCTCATTAATAAACAGAAGATTTTAGTACCCGCCTTTCACACCAGTCCTTTTCTAGAGTAATTTTATACTTATTTAATCGTAACTATATATGACGATAATTACTCTAAACATAAAGTGGCGTGTAAAAAGGGGAGTATACTAAAAATCTTCCGATTCATAATTAGGATGTTGCAGGTATGGCTTTAACTCTTTGCCGGCCCTAACGCTATGAAGCGCTCTAAACAGTGTTGCTAATTTAGAGACTTTTATTCAACTCTCACCATTAACTTTGAGGAGTGATATTTAATGTATATAAAGATGAATAATATTCGAAGTGATTAGGCAATCGTTACAATAAAAATTTAGTGGTGGATATTGAATTAAAAAAGTCCTTAAATTTGTCAACTCTCACCAGAAGAGTGAAATTAAATGGGACCGGCAAAGGGTACTTTTTAGTATACAAAGAAATTTGTTTTACTCACAAACACAAAATTATGGGCATGTTCGTAAACACCACACAAAGTGCACTACTTTCATGGTAAAGCTGAAATTAATGTGGTTATTTACGTTTCAGTGTAACCAGTTTCCTTTGAATTTACGAACGCTTTTTAATCTTTAACCACGTTTCTTGCGACCATGGAAGCCTCTGCGCATGTGCTGACTGAACGATTCCGCTGTCAAAATAGGGAAGATAATTTTTTCGTTAAGAGAAAATAAGCGATAAGGGAACACCGCGAACCGAATGATTGGATGTTTACTAAATTCCAACCTGTCGGTCAACTTTTCACCCCTCAAAGATTTTGGACTCGTTCTCACTGCTAGGCGTAGAAACTTGGTTGCACTGTAGTGCGTCTAGTGCTGCTTTAAATTGTTTGTAAACAATTTAAAGCAGCACTAAATTGTTTGTAAATAATTAATCTTAAAATTTTTTACATTGTTTCTAAACAATTTTTCTCTTTAGAATGTTCTGTTACTTTGCATTTATTTATATTTATATTATTTTTTATACTCTTATAAGGAATGTAGGTTAAAAAAAGAAAAAAAAAAAAAAAATAGAAATAAATAAATAAATAGAAATAAATAAATAAACTGCTTGTGTAACAGATTTTAAAAGGAATAATGATTGGAGAACAGGTATTAAAAGTTATGTCAAAATACTATAGCGAAATAATGGATTGGTTATCCTACAAAACAATTCTGTGTGAAGATAAACATTTTATGAATTCTATGACTTTTATAAAAGCAAGAAGCATTGATATATTTATTTATTTACTTATTTTTTAATTTGAAAATTTTTTTATCTGCATACAATGTTCTTTTTAACTCTTTGCGGCGTGATGGGAGCGCTGCTATAACACCAATAACTAAGTTCCAACTGCAAAAACTCAATCCCGAAACATTTTTGCGATATTTTACCTTTATAACATAACGGGAAAAAGTCATTTATTTCTTTTATTTTAATTTTGATCGTGAATTCCGGTGACGGTGTCATTTAAATGTGATCAATTTTCTTGCGCCGCAAGGGGTTAAGTATACTTGCAGTTCACAAAAATTTGCTGTTTAAAATGAAAAATGAAGTTGCTTTTATGTACCTGATTTACTTATATTTTTTGTAAATTATTAATTTTGTGTAGTTTTAGAGTCGCTTTATTAGAAAATATTTAGTATAGGGACTGACTTGTCATTTTTCATTAACGTAAAATAAACATTTGAAATAAAGTAATTTTGGAAAGCAGTTTTATGTCCTGTCCTTTATCGAATGTATAAATTTTTTTTATATGTATCAGAATTATATGTATTATTAAACTGAAAAATTCTCTCTCCTTTATTTATGAGTAAATCAAAAAATAAATTATTTTTAAAGTATTCTTAAAAATTGTATTTAATTTTAATCGTTTAATTTTTAAGAAATGTTCTTACTCATTTAAATTTGTGGAATAAAAAAAGGTGATATTTTTCAAAGTTTGTTTTATTAAATAAAAAATAAGAAATATTAAGCACTCATTAATATTCACTTCTATGATAGGAAAATCATACTTATATAAGTAACATTGAAAATTTTAACTTTTAAAATTTAAATGGGAAGGAGTATTTCTCAATAAATAATATTAAAAAAAAACTTTTTGAGAAGTACGCTTTAAAAAAAATTATTTAAAATACATTTTTTTTTTTTAAATCTTTTTATAAATATATAAAAAAGCGGGATTTTTTATATTTTTATAAACAAAAATAATAATAATAATAATAATAATAATAATAATAATAAAGTGCACAAATACAAAATAATGTACAAAAATATATAAATTCTTTATGCATTTAATTAGACATAAAGCTGCTATTCAATATTTCTCAATTTCAAGGGCTTATTTAATTTTAATAAGAAGCATAGATATTTTTTATATAAATTAATTAAAATTTTAATAACGAAATGTATTTTTAGTAAATTAACTATATATATTTTTATTTTCCAAAATGTCACAAAATTAATAATTTACAAAAAATAAAAATAAATTTATTACATTAATGTAATTTAAACTTCTGTTACTTACAAAAAAATTAAACAAACTTATAAAATATTATTAAAAAGAGTTAAATTAAATTAATAAAGTAAATTAAATTAATAAAGTAAATTAAATTAACTATTACTTACAAAAAATAAAAATATAAACACAACGTTTTGATAAAAACGTGCAATTTCATACAGAAAACAAAGATATTTTTTGCGTTTGTCTCAATTTGTACGAACTAAACTGACTTTTTCTTCAGTGCGTTTAACTGGAAAACTAAATGCACTGATTTTAGTTTACGAACACAGTTTTGAAACGCACTTAATGCACTGATAAACTTTGCGAACGGCTAGTGCAAAAACAGACTGCACGAGTTGAACAAGTTTTGATTTTACGAACGCTGCCTATTTATATTTACGAAGTGAAGAATACATTTAAAACCGAAAAGAATTTATTTTTAAATATAGTATATATTTTTTTGTATAATTTTTAAATAGAAATGTTTGAGCTGGCATAACAATTGGTAGCAAAAATAAACCAGCCTGTAATGACCCAGGAAAAGCGTGAATATGTGGTATATTTTCCATACCACTATGCACTTAACCCTTTCATTCCCAACTTTTTTCCCTCCATAAAACAATAAATCTTATATTTAGTCATAAATTTATTTCAAACGTAATGTATATAAATATATTTTTTTAAATAGGAGTTATAGCAGAGTACGAATTAATATATCTAACAAAGCAACTGATAGATGTTTATTTATGTTTAATATAACCACTGATGCCATTAAAAATCATAACTTTTCAATAAATAAAAATATCAAAATTTTGGAAAAATACATATTTCAATTAATTAAAATGCATATTATAAACATTAAAGATTAAAATAAAAAATATTTCAAAAAGTGAATTTACTTAAATTGCCCAAAACAGGAAACTAATTCCGATATTATTATCAGAACAGCGTAAAACATACTTTCAATTATCAACAAAGATAGTGAAGTCATCCAAAATAGGTATTTTTCTGTAGAAAAATGTATATAGATTTTAATATTGTTCATTTTGAATCAGCGGGAGTGTTAGATGGTAAGAAAGAAAATCTGAAATGTTATGATTCCAATTGGAATCACGGGGAAGGAAAGGGTTAAAAGGTACGGGAGCACAATTTAATCTTTTCATCTATTAAATTTTGTAGATTATTATTTTCTATTTTTTAAACCTTTGAGACTAAAGGTAATTATGCTTATTTAATATCGGTAGCCATCAAAAATTATAATCACTGTTAAAAGAAAAGATTTCAATGATTTTTTTACCGTTAAGTTTTAAAAGCAAAAGTGTGTTAAAAAATTCCTTAAATCTTAGCATTTGGGAGTAAAAACTAGCAGTATTGCCAGATCTGGTGGATTTTTTATTCAATTATCACCAATAATTTTTAATTCTAACGTTTGCCTAATCACTTCGAAGATTGATAGTCTATTATATAATAGAATTGGGCGTTATTCAGGCCTCGCAGCGTTCCAAAAATTTTAGTCGTGTTTTATTATGCTGACACCACTATCGTTAAAAACTTTTTTCTTGAAGGTTTTAATGTTAAAATATTAGGTAATATATACCTCCCATGCGTCTAAGAGTTAACTCAGAGGATAAACGTCATTTATTTTTGTTCTTTTTTAAAATTGTTTGTAAATTCTGGTTGCTTTTTATTTCGGATGAGCAAATTGCCTGTTTCTCAGAAAGTTAAATCAGACTTTGGAGGTAAAACCTCATCGGTGAAAATGCATATTTCAGAAAGCCATTCATAAACAATTTGATGAATAAAGTAAAATGTACAATTCGAACAAAAAATCAAATATTGTGCCATAAATTCTAAAAACAAGTTATTATTATTATTATTATTATTTGCATTAAATTGTGTTCTTTAAATTGATAAACTGATCTCTAGCAATTTTGTTGATATCAAAATCGCTGCAGATGAAACATCTTTAATAGGTTACTCGATTCAGCTCGTTTACGCTCAATAATATGATTTCTTTAAGTTATCACATTCGGATACGTTAGTTAACCGCTTTTGCAAGTTCATACTAGTCTCTTTTAAAATTCCAATAGAATCTGTAAGATATAACGGTTTAGATATACACTAACAAATGTTTGACCTTGTAATGCTTTTAGATTTTGCAATTGTTTCGATCAAATCGTGATCATACAGAAAACCAAAATCATAGAATAAGAAATAATAATAAAATATAAATATAAATATCACTAAATAAAATATAATCATAGAAAAAATTCTGTAATTCTGTAATTGTTTTAGATTTTGTAATTGCTTTGATCGAATCATGATCATACAATTCAATCAAAATCGTAGATGTAGTTTTATATGAATTTTGGTACATATTTTTTAATGCAACCTTATGGTGTTAGCTAAGATAAATGATATGTCTATAATATATAATAATATTCAGTTTGGAAATTTATATCTATCAGTTCTTATTTCCATAAATTTTAATATTTTCAAAATATGAATCATCGCTTCTATACAATACGATATTTCTTATTTACCTTTTTAAAACCCAGATATACTATCTGTCGCTGCAAATCTTTCACTAAGTCCTATATTTGTTTTACCAAATGTTTCCCAAACGTAATCTGAGTAGTACTCTTACAAGGAAAGTATCTATAGACGCATACGCAAAAAATTTTGAAAAAATTACAGAATACTCTTCTCACGAGGTTATCTATGCTTATAAAAAAAAA
Organism: Salticus scenicus; assembly: GCA_963930645.1. Taxonomy (NCBI): domain Eukaryota; kingdom Metazoa; phylum Arthropoda; class Arachnida; order Araneae; family Salticidae; genus Salticus; species Salticus scenicus. The sequence continues at coordinate 256,474,870 of OZ005657.1, forward strand.
AAAAAAAAAAAAAAAAAAACGACAGAATCACTGTGTTAAAGTCGTAAAAAAATATTGAAATTGTGTTATTTTTGGCCATTTATCGCTCATTGGCGACATTATGAAAACTGATGTAGAACGGTTTTTTGATACAGTCGGTAACAAAAGTGTCCGAACACTAGCAAAAATTTCTCTATAAAAAATTTTGAGTATTCTTTTTTACATAGGAAATTTTGCTAGTGTTCAGATACTTTTGTTACCGACTGTACATACTCATTACAGAAAACCGTTCTCCATAATCTTCATACAAAACTAATTTAAGAAAGTTTACTTTATATAAATACACTTTTACTACAATTTTGTCATACATATATTTATAAGCAGGGGTGGAAAATTGGCGCAGAACTCCTACCAGTATTAGTTTAAATTTTTCCTCTACCTATTAAATTGTTGGTTTAATAAAAAGAAGATTTTGTTTCGTTTCCTATGGTGTGAATTCTGTGCCAATTTTCCACTCCTATTATAAGTAAATCTAACGATTAAATTATACAACCTTTACTTTAACATTAAATTCCTTAACTAAGCTTAAGTTTTACCTAAGCTTTAAATATTATGGCTTAAAGTAAAACAATACACACATTTATTTATATTATATAATAAATTAAAAAGAACGTACATAACTGTTTGGAAATGAAACAGTGTTAAACGGAATCACTTATCAGTGCGCTATTTTGTGTTTTCGAAGAATACCAATTTCACAACCACAATCATTTAGATTAAAATTGATAAAATTTACTTCAAACTTAAATTTAAGTCTCAAATTTCAGTATAGTTTACATATGAATATTGAAAAATTATATATATATTTTTAATTATAATTTACTTTTATTACACTAGTAAGCAAAGAATTTACCAAATAACTTTTTAACTCTACGTACCAAATTAATTTAAATAAGTTTAAATTAAAAAAATATATACATTTGTATGACTGCAGTTTTTGAACTGTGTACCTTTTGTTAGTTTATTCAAACTTTAAACCAAATTTTAATGGAGAATTATAAAAAATTAAAATTTTTAGCCTTATAATGAGTTTACATAATAATCATAGGTTGGGAGGGAGAGTAAAACAGGTCTTTGGATTGGCAAAAATGCACAAAAAAAAAGTATGCATGAGTATACGCTTCGATAAAGATGCTTTATTAGAAGATGTAATTCTACACCTTCTCCCCCTTTTATTTCTTTCCTTTTTTCTCTACCATTAATTACATTTTCTATTTGTTTCTCCCAAACATAAAATTCAAGTGATTTTTTTTTTTTTTTTTTTTTTTTTTTTTTTTTAACATAATTAAGCTTCGTTTGGATACTTTTTAAACTGCGGTATGAATTTCCAGAATTCACATTATGCCAATAATTTACAGCCTTCTTCCTACACTCCCGCGATATATACATATATGTATATATATATATATATATATATATTGATGTTTCACATCTTTAAAAGGCAATTCGGTAGTATACTCATTTTCATCGGAATTTCGCGATATTTCTTTAGATGAAGGGTATGCATCATTAGGAATGCCTTCCATTTTTTCATAACTTACACACTCATTATATATATATATATATATATTATTTATTTAATTTCTTTTTCTGTAAGATTTGTTAGTGCAACATTATTTTTCCATGTATTGTCAATACAGCATCCAAACAACATTGTCCAAAGACAATGGTTCATTTCCTCGATGGTTCATTTCCTGATTTCGTTACATACGACTATTCCAGATGCAAAAATGTAAGTGGATGTCGTGTATGTCTAACACGCACGATCGTGCGCCCTGGGTCGGAAAGGGTTATGGCAGTGTTGCTAGATTGCGCGATTTTTTTTATTCAACAGTCACCAATAATTTGAGAAGTAATATTTAATATACGTAATCGCCGATTAAACGTCTATTATGTACATCAAACATCACTTCTCAAAATTATTGGTGACTATTAAATAAAAAAGTCGCATAATCTGGCAACACTGTTCTAAGGTTCTAATTTGAAATGTTATTGCTTCATACATTTCTGGGTGCTTTTTTAAAATTATCTTCAAAAGAATCAATTAATGGAATTTTTATCGTATAAGTATTAATAATAAGTTCATTGCTGTCAGTTTTTTCTTTAAGTAATCATTTTTTTTTTAATTAAAGTAAAATTACAGAAAGTAGACAATGCAGTTTTCCAATACGGGAATGTTTCTTTTTTATCCAGAAAACATCATTATATAATGCTACTTAAATTAAATTAAAAAAAAAAAAAAAATCAGACCACTCATTACAATTGCCATTAAAACCCGATAAGTTTCAGAAATGAGAATAAAGAATTTGATTTGCTTTTGGCAAGTTTTGTGTTTGCTTTCTCTTTCTACATGATGCTCTTTATTTAAAGATTCTAAATATCTACCATTTTTTGTCTTTGTTTTTGTTTCAGTGTGTTTCCGCATACGTATCAATCATTAAAACTCTGTTATCTGTTTAGAACCTATTTCTACATCTATACCATTACTTAATTGCCTTTTCTCAGTTTTCATTTTTTAATGAATTTAAGATCTTCAAAATGTTAAATCTTCGAGTAAGAAACTACTTAATTTTTTTTTGGATGTTTAAAAGAACCTACTTTAAAGAATTAGGGATGCATGTTTAAATTTATTGATTGGTTTTTGAGAAAAAAAATAATAATAATAACCGCATGTGTATGTAAAAAAAAAAAAAAAAAAAAAAAAAAAATTGTTATTATTTTAGTTTTAATATTTTTCTTTTAAAGATATCGCAAAATCCAACCCTTATTCATTTAGGTAGGTTCTATTAAATCTTTTCTTAAATATCTGCAGGTTTTAGCATTTTGAAGATCATGAATTCATAAAGTAACTTGAGAATTGTTGGCTGAATGCATTTTTTATTGAACTAACCTAATATAGTTCAATTTACACTTAGTAAACGGAAATATAGTGGTGCCGTCAGTGGTGCCAAATCAAAATTGCCATGTCCTCTTAAAATATCAAGTTGAATTTGGTTCCAAAAGTTTATTTTTTGAGGTATTTTTCTTTTAAATAAATATATATTTTTCAATAATCAACTATTTTTATTGGAATTAAGAGGTGATTAATTACTACGTGTATAAAATATTGTCAGAGGTAGTAAATGACCAAATTTAACAAATATACTGAATTTCTGTTTATTTTCAACTTTTCTGAGTAATTGGCCAACATTATTAATTACTAAATGCCTGTGAATCCCGTTTAAATTTTCACAGTGGCTTACTCATTTTGTGAGTTTTTTAGCATTCGACTTTGATCGTGTGTTTGAATTTGCTAGTTTAAATAATTTAATAATGGGGGAATTAGTTTTCTGCACGGATGGATGAATGCATGAGCAGGTTTAACGTCGCATTAGAACTATACAATGAGCATTTAATAACGATCTGGAATTTGCGCCCAGAGGGCTGCAGTTTTATGGGTAACAAAAAAATAAAATAAAAATAAAAATAAAATAAATAAATAAAATAAAATAAAATAATCTTAAACTAAATTTAAAATTCGTTATGTTTCCGACTTTGATTTTACCTAATAAGAAAAAAAAATGAATAAAATTTATTTATTTATTATTTAACTATGAGCGAAAAATATCAGATAGAAAGTTATTTTTTATGAACCATTTAAGAATAATTTTTTTTTTTTTAATAAATGTTATGCAATATTGATAAATTAGTATATGCGAGTTTTCTCTTGGAACTATTAAAAATTAAATATATTGCACTAATTTCTATAAAATGTATAACACATATATCGAAGATTTCCTATTCTGATACGATAACTAAAACGGGTAACAATACTTATAAAAACGATATGTCGAAGGGTTGAACATTTCCTTTTTTTATCGATTCCCGTTGTAAGTTTCATTAAAGTGTCTTTTTAAGTAATGGGTGAATTAAATGCTCTGTCTTTCAACAGCTAGTATTAAATTCACTTATCGCGTATTGCTTTATCACAGTAACATCGGAATTTAATATAATGGATATTTTCTCGAAAATTTGAATGTCGGTTGAGTTTTAGATTCAGAAAACAGCATAGTTTCCTTGCGATATAAATTTTAGAGTAATTTATATTGAAAGGGAAAAGTATTGTGTAGAAATTTATTAACAAAAAATAATAATCAATGTTCATGTGCGTTTTGTCTTTCTCTATAATTAACAATTTATAAAATTTTTGGTAAAAAATAAGCCTATAATTTTTTAACGAAATTTAGTTTTCGAACCCTTGAAAAAACTTGGGACCGTACAAATGTTGATAATACTGTACGGCAATTTAAAACCTGAAAGAAAGAGAATTTTTTTCTTGTATAGAAACAACATAAACATAAACATTATTTTCACATTTTTGGAAGATATCGTGGCTCCATTACATATAACTTAATTGAATGTTAACAATATTCTCGGTAAAAATTCATTAAGTACAATAAAATATTTTTGCAATAATACTCATATATTAATCAATATCATTTAAATATTCGTAAATAATAATCTTACATTCATTTACCCCATATCGATAACATAATATTCCATAATTAAGTAACAAAATGAAAACAGGGCCTGATTAACGCACGGCCCGACGAGGCCAAGGCCTTGACTTGGCAGGCCAGAAATTTCGTTTAAAGTTCAAAAAATTTTTATTTAAAGTAAACAAAAATACTCTTGAAAATAACACTTCATGAAAATTTTACTTTTGGAAGAAACGTAAAAAGGTTTTAAAAAGTAATAATTTACTCAAATATGCATTACTGGGTAAAATAATAGAAAAATTTATAGCCTTAAAAAACATTTTGAATCTGATATTTTTAAAAATAATTTCAGAGCTGGTAACATTCCGTATTATGCGTTTCTATATATGCAATGTTATTAGGGAACGTGGGGCTAGTTGTAACAGGGGTAGGAAGTAACATGCAATTTTCGAAATATTTTATAAAATTTTTGATTAGATACTTCGATAAACGTAATTCTAATGACGCGCTTTATTAGGTAAGCACAATCAGTGTTCTGTAAAAATGGTTAATGAGAGGTTCTGTACATGTGCTTCATTTTAGCTAGTTAGTGGAAAAAAATGTATTTCGTAAATTTTGATTAAAGTTATGTTAATTTATATTTTAAAGAAGTGTTTTTAGCTATTTATTTAGTTTGTGTGTTGAGTTATAAAATGCATGCTTAATTTTTGTATAAATCGTTATATATTTTCTATAAATAAACAAAATGTCCGAAATCCTGCGATGGGACAAACTGAAACAAAATTTTGGGGCAAGTTGTAACATATTACAGTTTGCCCTTTGTGTTTTTATTCATACAATTGGACATTCTACTTTAAATGTTAACAAGCAAATTATTTACTGTATGCATTTTTTTAACATTAGGAACTGTAAAAAAAAATCTGAAAGAGCTTCAAAGGGTCAAGATATATACGATTTGACTACAGCTGAAATCCTCTATAAAGGTACACCCATCAACACCCCCCCACCCCCCGCCCCCCACCCCCCAAAAAAAAGAAAAATAATTTGAAAAATAATTTGAAGAGATAATTAAAAAGTACACAAACATAAAGAGAAAGGAAAAGATTACAGGAAGAAAGAAACAGACAAACAAATAAATAAACGAAAGGATAAAAATATAAATAAAATGTCCTTAACTCCAGATACAGTTTCTGAATTAGAGGAGGGGCTTGTGGAGATGCCTAGATCAAGAGCTCGAAGTCTCCACCCATTTACAGGAAACTTTCAGAAATGAAAAATTTCTGGCTTCTTTGCCACCACTATATTTATAGAGAAATATTTTCTGTGTTTTTATATTATAGTGCCGTGATTATTTAATCACTAATTATAATCACGGTTTAATCATGAATTAGAGAATATAGCATAAAAATAGCGGTAGAAAAAAAAGCAGAAGTTTTTCATCAATGAGAGTGTCCTGAAAAAAGGGCGGAAAATTCGAGCTCTGTTAAACCCTCTCTAAGGCGGCAGAAGAATGGGTATAATGCTCAGGACTGCCAACCATCTTATTAATAAGCGTAGACTTGTTAACGCCCCTTGAAAATACGCCCCTTTTCCCACACCACTTTATATTTAGAGCAATTCTCTCCAAATAGTGTTACGATTAAATAAGAATGAAATTATTCTAAAAAAAGACTAGTGTACAAAAAAAGGCGGTGACTAAAAGTACTACGCTTCATAATGAGATGGTTGGCAAGCATGAATGCTTAATTTAAATGTAAAATGTTATCAGCTATGAATTCCTATAGAACATGTGATACTAATAACTTTACTCTTATAGGGTGTCAACAGTCGATTTTTTCCCCTGATTCTTTCACCAGTATATTTATATAATACTTTTTACTTAATTAGTCGTGCAATATTACTGCTGAAAATTCAGAAAGAAAAATGTTGGTGGAAGAATCAGGGGAAAATTTTCGATTGTCGACACCCTGTTTTATCAATAAAAAGTTTATTTGACAAAATATATTCTCATTTATTATTAGTTACGAAATCACTGTATTGAAACTTTTCATAAATTGGCCATTTTATCGCCAGTTTTTAACAGTATGTTAATGAGAGGAATATTATTTTTTAAATGTTTAAATTAACTTTCCAGAGATTTTAATCAAAAATAGATACTGAGTGAAGAAGTCTGATTGAGCCATTAGAAGAGTATGAATAAACTTATTTGATTTATAAGATATTGTTTCAAAATAATTATATCTTAAAATTTTCCTTTTCCAAACTCCAGTTTATTCTGCTTGCCTTACTACAAATAAATAAATAAATAACTTTTATCTATTTATTTATGTATTTATTAATTATTATTATTACTAAAGAATTTCCATACTGCATTAGCACATTTTATTTCTATCCTTTTATGAATTTTAAGTTTGTGTTCCGTCTTACAATTTTTGTCCAACATCTCATTCCATGCTTATACCAACATCTCTTTTGTACTTCTTTCCTCCTTCTTGAATTATACTTATTCCCCAAATAGATGCATGTTTGAGTGTCTTATTGCAACCCAGATTGGAAGATTGTCTATTTCGATGCGTGCTTTTATTTTTTATTTTTTATTTGCATGTTTTTAAGTATTTCATTTCTTCTTATTCTATTTTTTAACGATTTCATATGCAATTTACAATGTATAAGATTTCAAATTTGCTTTGTAACTGACAATTTAATTTTTTAGAAATACATAGTTGAGAATATTTTAATTTATTCCGAAGTCTTTTTAGCCTCGCCTTTAATCCGCACCACTTTATTTATAGAATATTTTTCTCCAATATATAACTACGAAAAAATAAGAAAAAGTTACTCTTAAGAAAAAAGTGATATGAATTAAAGGCGGGGCTAAATATACTCCGGAATAAGTTAAAATGCTGGCATATCTGGAAATATTGCTTTTATTGAATTATTAACATACGGCATTTACTAATTTAAAAACACTTATAATTCTTTTTTTTTTTTTTTTAATCTTCAAATACACTCTGCGGAGGATTGTTGTGATGGCATGTCTCAGGATAATCCCTAGGTGTGAAATCCACACCGTTACCAATAGCCCACTTAGAAGCTCTTGTGCGACGATATTCAATCCAAACCTCAATCTTTTATAGTAAAAAATAAAAAATAAATTTTATATAAATTAATAAACAGAACTGTCGGTAAACTGGAGTTAAATGAGAAGATGATCCTTTTTATTATTATTATTTTTCTAACGCTTTACTTAATGTAAAATGATTTTTGCTTTTGTTTCTTGAATATGCTATTTACTTTCTATAATATTAATATTAAAATCTAAATTTTTGCTCTTTTATTTATAAAAGAGAGCTTTCGAATACATTAGCATTTATATCGAAAATTTCTAACATCTTTCCACTTTTATTTGAATTTCAATACGGAATTCAGTAATTGAAAATAAAATTCTTCCGGCCGAAACAACCTGTGTTTCTTTGAAAGAAAATCCAATAAAATGGGTTCCCATTCAATTCGTGTATTCCTCTTAAAATGCACTACATTTGCGACAATGACCAAATTCTAAAGAAAACAGCTGTGAGATAAACATCTACTTCATTTTATTGCTTTTTTTTTTTTTTTTTTTTACCATCGCTTTTTTGCGCTCAGGACATTTTTTTATATAAGTGGAGAAACAAAGCGTATACAAAAAAGAGTGATAGATGTCGGACATTATAAAAAAATGTCAAAAAAAAGTCATAGTGTGTCAATGATTTCAGATGAATAAAAGTTCAGAATTTTTACTTAGTTTATGATGCCTTATTTGGGGAAATGTATAAAAGATCCATGTATAATGTAGTGTATTTATAGTTCGTTTAAAAATTATAAAAAGTGATATAATAGCATATGTAAAATAAGTTTTCACTTTTAATTAAAAACACAGTTTTACGGTTTTCTCTGAAGTCCCAATTTTGAATACAACTTTTTTTATAAAGCAACCTTTGTATTTTTCTGTCGAAGATATATACTACAAACTATTTATAAAAGTTGATGTGAAAAAGCAATTCACAAAAAATTGCAAAAAAGCTAAAGCAATTGCAAAAAACCAAAGGTGATATTCAAAATAGTGACTGCTGAGAACCTTTATAATAAGAACAGAAAAAAAGCAGAAAACACAGACGAATAAGAGCACCATATCCTAGATGCCAACATTTTAACACTTTCGTGACCGCTGGCGTAGATTCACGTCATTTGAAAATCTGTAACTCCTCCAGGGGACGTTTCTTTCGCTATTTATATGTCACTTATTTCTTAAAAATATACCCAATATTCATATTTGTACAATCAAATATACTATGGATACAAATACTTTGATTAGAAAGGATATAATTATAACGTATATCCATTTGTAATGTAAACGTAAATGTAGAAAACTTTATTCTGAATTATTGTAACTTGGGAGAATAACGCGCACAAGCGGACCTTCCTAACATAAAGACAAAATCATGCGGTCGTGAAAGTGTTAATTTATTCCAGAGTATATTTAGCTCCGCTTTTTTTAATACCACTTATTTTTTAAGGATAAATTTTCTTATTTTATCGAAGTTATATGTTGCAGAAAATTTTCTATAAATAAAGTGGTGCGAAATAAAAGCGGGGCTAAAAATACTCCGGAATAAATTAAAATATTGGCATCTATGCCGTATTGTGCACAAGAACATAACACATGATTCGTACGGCCAAGCCTTTTTACAATCACTGCCCCACCAGTATTTTTATACGATATATTTCCTTTTAACCCCTTAACGCGCGTTGTCCTCGCTGCGAGGACGCAAAATTTAAGATCCAGCTACAAAAATTCATCCCGGAAAATTTTTAGCAAAAATTTACGTTTACAACATATCAGAAAAGGCCGGTTTTTTAAACCATAAAATTAAAAATTTCTTTTAGTTTAATTTAGTTCATGAATTCCGGTGGCAGTATAATTTAAATGTTTCAAATTGCCTTGCGCCGCAAAGGGTCAAGTTTTAAGGCTTTTTCAATATCAAAATTTGCTAAATAATAATACTGGTGCAGAAAATCAACAAAATTCAAGGACTGCACGAACTAAGTAACAGCTGATTCAGAACGATATAATCAATCAGGACACTTCATCGTTCAAAAAATATCGTTGTGCGAGCAGTGTGGCAGCATTAATGCAAAATAACATTAAACACGCCCAATGGAAAGTTATTAAATTTTCTAAAATAATTTCATTTAAACTGATTGAAAATATAAAACATTATATACGATAAAAGCGTGATATAAAACAATATTAAAAAAAAAAAATTATGGGATATTAGAGATATTATGAGATATTAGACATAAAGCTTTAGAAAAATACCAAATGTTTTATATGACCATGGCTTCCTGCGATTCTATTAGATCGCAGGGAGCCATGATATGACACAAGCCAGATTTAGTCAGAATCTGCCATCTTGTTACAATTTGCACAAAGGGCAAATTGTAACATGTTACAACCTACCCTAAAATTTTGTTTCAACTTGCCCCATCGTGTGATTTTGGACATTTTGTTTATTTATAAAAATATATATATATATAACAATTTACACAAAAAATTAAACATGCATTTTATAACTCAACACACAAACTAAATAAATAGCTATAAACACTTCTTTAAAATATAAATTAACATAACTTTAATCAAAATTTACGAAATACATTTTTCCCTTAACTAGCTAAAATGGAGCACATGTACAGAACCTCTCATTAACCATTTTTGTAGAACACTGATTATGCTTACCTAATAAAGTGCGTCATTAGAATTGTGTTTATCGAAATATCTAATCAAAAATGTTACAAAATATTTCGTAAATTGCGTGTTACTTCCTACCCCTGTTACAACTAGAGCCCCACGCTTCCCTACTCAGGAAGCGGAAATATAAGTTCACTTCAAAAGCGTATAAATGTAATCGCCCTCTCATAAAGGGCTATGTAGAGCCTAATTGGGCGGGGAACACTACCACCACGATTTTAAACAATATACTTGAAATTGATAGAATTTTATTTTTAAAATGCGAAGATACTTATTTTTTTATAATCGCGGTGTCTGTTTTGCTCTTTGTAAATTTGGTACTTACATATCACTATATTCTAATAAGAATCATTTCTTCAAAAATTTTGTCTTAAATAAGTTAAAAATTATTGCTAAAAAATATTGATGTGCCTCGGGTATATTTAACGTAGCTGCCAAATTTACAGTTTTTGGCAAAAGGAAAAGTTTAATAAAAATTTTTTTGTATAACTCCGTAATAATTTCCACTGATTACATAAATTAAAATTTTGTTAAATTTTCCGACAGCCAAAAAGTGTAAAATTTGGTAACTATGAATTAGAATCTACTTAGACTGACTATCAATGACTATCAATGTAACAAAATTTTTTACTTCTTAAATCAACGATATTATAGGTAGAGAAATTTCTTAAACAAATACCGGTATGAGTTCTGCGCCCGTGTTCCATCCCTGACATTATGTGATTTTTGTATTAAATTGTCTTTCATTCAGAACATACTGTCACTAGAATTTTTTAACAACTATTTTTTACTTATGTTTGACATAAAATCGAGGTTGAAATAAGGAAATTATTATTATTTTGGAAAACAGAAGCACCTACTTGGCTCAGCGTAAATTAGGTTATTAAATATCCTTATTTTCAAATAACAATCCTGTACTATTTAAAGAATTTCTGGAGGAAATAAAGGAACAACTATTGTTAAAAAATACACTGCTCGACATTGAAAATGCAACACCAAGAAGGAATGATAATAACGGAATGAAATTTGTTGGACACATACATTATAGTAGGAAGAACAATTGATTAAAATTTCAGGTAATTTGAAGTAATATGTACTGAGAAAACAGTACATAAAGCAGCGACCTCTGTGAGGAATAGCAGCACATATCTGCCTAGGCATTGAATCGAACAGCGATTGGATGACATGTACGGGTAGAGCACTTCATGAAGTTTTTACACGATGCCACAATTCATCGATCGAAGTTACTGGTGAGTGGTGGGGGCCAGTCGCTTTTCAACGATTAAACAGTCCTTTTCATTGGTGTGAGATCAGGAGAACGCGCTGGCCAGAGCAACAGTCGAACACATTCGGCATCAATGAAGGTCCAGACAATATGGATAACATGCGGTCGTGCATTGTCCTGCTTAAATGTTGCGCTTTGGAGGCCTTGAACATAGGGCAGAGCTATGGGCCTTAACTCGTCAGAAATGCAATGGCTGCTATTCAGAGTGGCGGGAATGAAAACAAGAGATGACCGGGGCGTGTATCCAATGGTACAACATACCATCAATCCAGGTGGTGACTCAGTATGCGGCTACCAAAATTCTGATTACTCCCAAAACTGCATCACTGATATGGGCGCCATTAATGTGTGATCAACGATGAATCTGGACGCAGGAATGGCGTGAAGTCACTTTTCAGACAAATCACAATCCTGTTTATAGCATCATGATTGCCTTATCTGTATTTAACGGCATTATGAATAATGCACATTGCCAGCTGGGATTCGACATTATCATACTGTCTATCATTTGCAATGATGTTATGGGTTCCCATTGGATACATGTCTCGATTACTTCATGTTTGTATTCCTGGCCCTCTGAACAGCGGCCATTAAATTTCTGATGAGTTAAGGCCTGCCCCTCTGCCCTGTATTCGAGGCCTCCGTAGCGCAAAATTTAAGCAAGGTAATGCACGACCGCAAGTTGTTTGTATTATCCGGACCTTCTTTGATACAGAATGTGTTCGACTGTTGCTCTGGTCAGCGCGTTCTCCTGATCTCGCACCAATGAAAATGACTGTTTAATCATTTAAAAGCGACTGGCCCCCCACCACTCACCAGTAACTTCGATCGATGAATTGTGACATCGTGTTAAAACTTCATGAAGTGCTCTACCCGTATCCAATCGCTGTTCGATTCAATGCCTAGGCAGATATGTGCTGTTATTGCTCACAGAGGCCGCTGCTTTATGTACTGTTTTCTCAGTACATATTACTCCAAATTTCCTGAAATTTTAATCAATTGTTCTTCCTATTATAATGCATGTGTCCAACAAATTTCATTCCGTTATTATCATTCCTTCTTGGTGTTGCATTTTCAAGGTCGAGCAGTGTATTTACGGCTTAGCTGACAAGCACTCTGATTTTTCAATACTTTTTTTTTAAATAAATAAATAAAAATGTTATAAGCTTCTATAGTAGATATATATGATTGAATAAGGAGAAAAATTCTATACAACAAATACTGTCATAAAAAATCGGAATAGTTGTTAGATATGACTTACGGTTATGTGCAGCAGGCTTAATTTGTCTCATATTTGACGGCTTTATGCAAACTTTCCATATAGGAAACATTCTTTAAAAATTTTTTTAACATATTTCATTTAAATTGTTTAATAACAGTCGATACCGTTTACATATTTTACTTATTTTATTTATTTAATTATTTGTTCTTGAGATTTTTTACAGGAAAGATTACTCATATAAACAATCTGAAATAAATTATCTTAGACACTGAGACAAAAAAAAAAGGGGGGGGGGGTTCATGGGTGACCCGAATAAGTATTCAATTTTTTCAGCCGCTACATCCAGTTTTCTAATCTACTTCGTACTTACCTTTTTTTTTTATTTTATTTTTTAACTTCTTCCGTCTATGTACCCAGTTCGCATAAAAGCTGGTATTTTAAGGGATATAACGTGGGCAGGGATAAGAATTTGGCGCAAAACTCATATACCTCTATTTACAAAAATAAATGTTTTCTTGATCAGTCTAAGATTTATTAAGAAGAAAAATTTTCTTCATAGATAGTGATATGAAATCTGCGCCAAATTCCCATCTTTGGACATGGGTCAACATTTGACGCAGTCACAAAATTACGAACGGTATTTCGGAGATCGGTATCTAATACTGTCCCCATTGTCCGACATCTGGCATAAGCTCAAGTTTTAAAAGAAAAGCCAAAAAATTTAAATTTTTTTTTTTTAATTATATTACAAGATTTCTGGGAAGATACTAAAATTTTAGTATTTAATCCTTTCAGGGGCAATGTAATTGCGATCATTTAAAATCAAAAGCCTCCAGAATTTGAGAACAAGTTTAGTAAAAAAGAAATAAATGAATTTTTCTCGGCTAAGTTAAAAAAGTGAAATTTTAGAAAAAAAATTTCTGTGACTGATGTTTCCAGTTTGGAATTAAAATTAGGCGGCATCCCATCAAGGGGTTAACACTAGTGCCTGATTTAAGGCAGGGCATTCGGGGCATGTGCCCTGGGCCCTAACACTTAGGCGGCCTCCAAGAAATTCCATCATACATTTAAAAAATATAGTTAAAATAAAAGATTTCCAAATTTTGCTATAATGACTGTTGTTTTTTGTTAATGTGTTATTAAAATTTATGCTGCACTGTATTACTGCATATATACTACTAATTGTATTACTACACTGTTTTATAAATCGGTGGCATGATCTTTCAAAGAAACTATCAGCACATAAAAAAATTGCAATATTTTCGCTAAACGTAAATACTCAAACTCTTACTAAGGCTAACTAAATCCGAGGCACGCACTGCAGCAAGGATACATGGGCGCGATGTACGTTGATCCGATAGACAAGCATCAGATCTAGTTAAGCCTTACTCTTACCAATAAAATGAAAAGTGAAGTGAAGATAATTTTTAGATGTGTGACTCAAAAATATGCATTTTGTTTTGTTTGTTGTAATATTAAAGTACGAGGAAAAGGGGTCCATTGAACATGAGTGTCCTGGGCCTCCAAGTGATTAAATCGGCCCCTGGTTAACACCACTAATTTTTCAAAGTATGTCTATTGGGTTTAATGTGGCGTAACATGTCTGTGTTTTAGTATGAAGTGATTATTTTATTATAAAAATAGTAGTGTACAAAAAAAAAATAAAAAATAAATAAATAAAAAATAAAAAATTGCAGCATTCTTTTTGCAGCCCTGTATTACATGTAATTTTCAATGTGAAATAATCGGGAAAAAAAAGAGAGAGAGAGAGAAAGAAAAATGAAGGGAAAAAGCCACTCTTCCCAACTTTTTTTCGTCGCAAATCATCGTATAATTATGCAGCTGGTGCTAATCGATTAGTAATAAAGTCTAACTTCTAACACTGCACTTAAATTTAACTTTAGGGATCATCTACATATTAAAACGTGTATAAACTTTATTTTTTTAAAATAGTAACACCTGTTGATAAAGTAGTAGAAATTTACTTTATATAATAATGATTTCCATTTAAAAGACATTTAAAGCAACAAATAAATTTCTTGCTTTATGAAGAAAAAAAAGTACACTCATCCGGTTTGCGAAAAATATCGAATTTTTTTCAGCACTATACTGGGGACACTTTTTCTTTTGGTTGATTTATAAACTTTCAAAGCAAAAATTAAGTAAATGAAAAAGAAAAAATTAATAAATAAACACAGTTTTTAATATTTTTTTCATATAAAGCTAATATTCCCACGTGTGTTCTACGAGAACAATCCCCCCAAAGGACTCTTATTTTGGGGAATGTAGAAAAAACTGTTGTGAGTGGCGCTTCCTCCACTCTTAAATAAGCATGCACTTTGCTCAGATGCTCAATCTTGGTTCGGCAGCCATTCAAAATTAAACTCCTGTACCGCTAAGAGCGAAGTTCGCATATTTATTCGATTTTTAAACGCTAATAGTGTTAAACATTTAGAATTCATCGCCAATTGACGGAAGTATATGGACAGTTGTGCATGGATGTCAAAAACTTTCGTGAGTGGTATAGAGAGTTTACAGCTAGTACTGAAATTCCCGATGAAGCAAAACTTTTGTTAGAACGCCACCGATCATACCCACCATACACTCCGGACAAGGCACTGAGCGACTATTACCTATTCCCTAAATTGAAGAAACATCTGCCAAAAAAGTGGGTATGCTCTGACGACAAGGTGAAAGGTGAGGTTCAACGTATTATGAAGGACAAGGCGGCGAACTGGTATGACATGGACATTCTAAAACTGCGCCATAGCGTCTACAAAAATGCATCGATCGAAATGGCATTTCTGTGAATTGATAGCATTCTTTAACCTTCAAAACTGATGTAAATATTATAGAATATATATATATATATTACATATTATATACTATATATATATATATATATGCTATATATATATACACTATATATATATACCAAAAAATATGGGAGACCTTACTTTTGGAATTGCCCTCGTATTTTTAAACTCGAATTTGTACTTAATTTTACAGCCGAAAGAGGAATCGCGATTATTTCAACCAGAAACAATTATTGTATTTTTCTGCTAGTATTCAAAATTTATATTGATCACCAATCATAGCCTCCTTAACTAGATGCCTGTCGCGTAGCTCGGAAACTAGGCAACAGTTGAAGCGGTAGACAGCGCCACCTAGTACAGATTATGGGACTCTAACTGCCACCAATAATTTAAAAAAGTGATACATGATACATAAAATCGACGTTTCTTTGATTCTATTCGCCTTTTATGTATGTCATATCCCACTTTAAAAAATTTTTGGTGACTGTTGAATAAAAAAGTCGCGCACTCTGTACCAGGTGGCGCTGTCTACCGCTTCAAATGTTGCCTAGTTTTCGAGCTACGCGACAGGCATCTAGTTAAGGAGGCTATGCACCAATCAACCTTATTTGGTAATGTGTAACTCTGTCTACACAAAAGCGAATCAACAGTGTTAGAATTGAATAAACTCTGAGGCAGCAGAAAAAAACGGCATATTCCGATTGGCGAACATTTACTCAATTAAGTTGTTAAGTATTTTCAGAAAAATATTTTGTTTAATAAAAATCTGATATTTGGTGCTCCATGTTCTTAAAGAATACAAATCCTGCGATATTCAAACATAATAATTTGGATAGCAAGAACAAAAGAAAAAGCGGTAAAAGAAAAATATTTAATATTTAGTAAAAGAGAGACTTTTCCCAATTACACGTTTATGCATAGTTGCCAACTTTTACAAATTTAAAATAATGATAATCCCCACTATATTTTTATAAAAATTTCTTATATTAATTTTCGGAGATAAAATATGTCGAAGTTCACTATCATAAAATTCTGGTGTAAAGTCTTCCCGAAAAGGGGGAAAATTTGACAGCTATGGTTTAAGTGTACAAAAATTATTGAAACGTTTCTGAGAAAATGATGGGATTCACAAAGAAACTGATTGGTGAACCAATTTTTTTAAAAAGAAATTTTAAAACATTTCCTATAACCGTTTCATTTTCGACTATAGGAATACAAATGTTAACAGGAGACGACCTTCTTAAGCCAAAAATAAAGTAGAATAAAATAAAGTATATTGCTATAACAGGAAGTAAACAATAAGAATTAATTTTAAGTTTTAAAATCCATGTTTTTCACGCTGCTATTCTGTTTGTGCAAAATTTTATATAGGTTATAATTCATAAGTTTTTTTTTTTTTTTTTTAATAATGTAAAGTTTTAAAAAAATTGTGTAAAGGCGTGGCTTCCGTTGCAAAGAGGTGTATACTCGATTCTGAAATGTTAAGTCTTTGCTCTTATATATTCAGGACTGCCAACCATCTCATTAATAAGCGTAGACTTGTTAACACCCCTTGAATATACGCCCCTTTTCCCGCACCACTTTATATTTAGAGCAAATCTCTCCAAATAGTGTTACGATTAAATAAGAATGAAATTACTGTAAAAAATGACTGGTGTACAAAAAAAGGCAGTGACTAAAAGTACTACGCTTCATAATGAGATGGTTGGCAAGCATGTATATTACATAACTTTTTCTAGTTTCTCCCTGCTAAAATTCTATTTATGCCTTTCGTCTTTTGATTTTAACTTGAATATTCTAGGATTCGTGTACCTCAAATTAAATATCGTGATTTAGAAAAGGCGGTAAGACAAGGATTATTATTTGAAAGAGCAATACGCAGTAAACAATACTTTTGTTTTTTCCTTATTTTAAATTAATATAATTAATTTTTATTAATTTTTATCAATTTTTTTAAAACAAATTTTCTGTTTTAATCTTGTTGTGACATTTTCGCATTCGTTTACTCTACCGTTTATGCTACTTAAATTTTATCACATGACGTAACGTAATAAAATATAAAATTTTCATTAAATGTTTTTTTTTAATACTGAATAATATAGTGGTAATTTTTGTTAATATGTTTTTAAAATCTATTATTGAAACAAAGCACGATATTATTTATTTTCGATTATTCTATCACGGGGTAAAACAGGCGTCACATTTATCACGGAAAAAGAATTTAAAACAAAGTAATATGTCTTATTACTTTTAAAGATCTCGATTTTACACATTTAAAATTAAGAATTCAAGTACAGTAGACGACTGCAGAACGGGGAATATTTGTTCTAGGCAATAGGAAACCGTTTTTTCTATATCCATATTTATTTTCATATGAATATACATAATAATTATACTCTTTCTAGTGAAAGTATTTGTATTCATACTATTTTGTTTATATAAACATGAATATAAGGAATGTTCTTAAGAAATATCGTAACATACAAATTGTGAAAGAAACGCCCACTGGAGGAGTTCCAGATTTCCAAATGACGTGAACTACGTCAGCGGTCGCGGAAATGTTATATAGCCTTTCTGAGATTTTAGTTTAAATCTTGTTATCTATATTTTTGTATATTATCTATTGTTGGTTTGTACGCCTAAAATTAAATGTAAAACTTCATAGTAAGAATTTCATGCGGGGCTTACTGTATAAAATAAAAATATACCCAACAAGAAACACTTTTTTTTTTAACCGCTATTAATATTATTATCATTATCTATTATTCTTTTAACTTGGCATCTAGATTTTTGTAATTTAAAATTGTAGGGTTCGTATAATTTAAGCTATTTAATTTTCTTCGTACGAAGTGATATATTTAACAATTCGATGTTTAATAAATAGAAGCCAAAAAAAAATCTTTTAATTTACAAACTAAAACAGAAAGTTCTGCAAATTCGAATCGTTTTTTATTTTATAATTAATACTTCTCAACTTTGTTTCCGGTGTAAAACTTAATAAATAATGTATTTTGGGTTGTATATCACGATTTATTTTGTCTAAATGTCTAGACGGCCCCTTTATACATTTTCGCGTCTAACTCTATTTAAAATTCATTTAGAGTATATAAATAGGTATGTTTTTCGAACTGCCTTGATCTTAGAAATCTGAATGTGTGGTCAAAAATAGGGTTCGTCATTGAAAAAAAATGAAGTTTATGCCTGTTTTAATATGTAGATGACCCCTTAAGCAAAATCTATCTACACCATTAAAAACTAGACGTTATTACAAATCGATCGGTACCAGTCACATGATTTTACAATAAATTACGGCGAAATTAGGTGGGGGGGGGGGGGGGTGGCGATTATTATTTTTTTTTTTTTTGGTGACTGTACAACGCGGGTGCAAGTTTGCCTGATGAATATTACAATTTTATTTTTTAACACCACTAATTTTATATCAAAGCAATTGATTAATACAAAAAACTAAATCGAGTGTATGATCCAATAGATTGGTACTCTAAAAATTTAGGGGTGTTAAAAAATAAAATTGTTTTATTTATTTGTCATCTCTGCCAGTGCGTTCTACGAGACTTCACTGTATTATTTTAAAGTAATAGCAACAAAAATGTAAGATTTCTTTTATCCTTGTAGAACTCAAGTACTTTGAGTGTTTACATTTAGTTTTTATCAAAATGTGCAACAAAAACAAAACTTTCAACAAATATCTCATATTTTTATTTTAAACGCATAATGAATTCCTTTTTAACACTTTGTCGCGCACTATCCTCGCTGCGAGAATGAAATTATTAAGTTCCAACTGCAAAATTCATTCCGGAAATTTTTTAGCAAAATTTTACTTTTATAACATAGCAGAGTAGGTCGTCAATTTCTTTTATTTTAATTTTGTCCGTGAATTCCGGTGGTAGTGTAATTTAAAGATTCCAATTACCTTGCACCGCAAAGGTTAACCCCCCGCGTACGGGGAGATTATTTTGTATTTACTGCGTTTATATACACAGGTTGCAAATAGTTTTATTTTTTAATACCACTATTTTTGAATAAAAACATGTTTCACTAGTTTTCAGGATTTATAAATATCGAACATTGTATTTTACAATTAGTGGAGGAATGTAATTTAGTGGGTTAATAGTTGTCAATAATATATCTGTTAAAAATAGTATTTTAGAAATTGTGGTGTAAATAAATTTAATGTAAAAAGTTCTTTTGCCCGTTGAAATCATGGGCACTATACACGGAGGGTGAAAGCACGATGAAAAAGGAGGTTTTTCAGTATACATAGATGCCAACATTTTAATTTATTCTGGAGTATTTTTAGCCCCGCCTTTATTTTGCGCCACTTTATTTATAGAGCAATTTTCTCAATATATAACTTCGATAAAATAAGAAAAAATTACTTTTAAAAAATAAGTGGTATGGAATAAAGACGGGACTAAAAATACTCCGGAATAAATTAAAATATTGACATCGATGAGTATAGCACACATAGATATGCTATTATGGTTAATGCTTCTTAGAATAAAAATAAATATTTTTACTCCAATAAAATATGTGGAAACATTTAGTAAAATATAGAAACACAAAAACAAAAATAAAACAAGATTTATATATAACAGTATAAAAGTCTAAAATACAAATTCATTGCCTTTTAAAGTTACTTTTTATTTCATAATGTATTCAGATGAATAACAACCATATCTTAAATAAGAAAAGTAGTTTCTAACAACAGCTTCGTTTGCTTTCTTTCTAAAAGCATACAAACGATATTTTTATCTGGCAAATGCTATATGTAAAGATTTATATTTGGATAATATACTCTTTGACTGATAAAATACATTTGTTAAAATATTTGATTAGCTATAAACTAATCAGTGTTCGTGTAAATAATACCTTGTAATAAATTTACAGTTTAGGTAAATTAAAATTTCAAAATTGTATTATATATTTTATATGTATTTTTGCTATAGTTTCTGATTTTTGGAACAATATGAAGTCTTAAAAGCTACAGTTTATTTCGATGTTTTTTTTTTTTTAACTGTTATTGTAATACAGTCTGCAAATTATGAGGTATGTTTGAAATAAGGATTGCTTTAACCCTTTCACAACCACAGGGATATATATGTCCCAAGCAGGCCTGCCAGATTGAGAGAATATTTTATTCAATATCCGCCACTAAATTTTAATTGTAACTGTTGTCAAATAACTTCGAAGACTTCTCTGTAAGATGCCTTCGAAATGATTACGCAACTGTTGTAATTAAAATTTATTGGTTAAACAATTCCCTCAATCTGGCAGTACTGATCCCAAGGGCAGTTTATATTGGTAATGAAAGGGTTTATCAGAAAATAATATGAAATATAAGCATTATGTTCTTCCCTTAAGTGTATATTAATTTTAACATATAATTTTTGTAATATGAAAAATTTCGTAATAATTAAATATGTTGACTTTCATTTTTTAGACTTGGCTTTCCTTCAACAGACGATAGATTTGAACTAGAATAAAACACTATAATTGTACTATAACACTATTTTCCATTATAATAATTTTTTGAAAATTTTCCTACTAGAAAACATACAACATAGGAAATTGAATTTATTTTCCTGTTGTACATCTTCCTATTCAAAAACGTACAGCATAAAAATTGAATTTCTTTTCATGAAATCATGTAAAGCACACACACAAAAAAGAAAAGAATGCAATTACTATGCCAATAGAAAGACTGATGGAGATGGTTTTAGGTTCAAATAGTTCAGCATTTCAAAAGTTATTGTGATGACAAGTTTTCAAGTGGCAGCCGGATTTTAAGTGGCCCCAACTTCGAAACAAAATGGCAGAGCATCTTTCCCAGCGTAATCTTCCAAGATATTTTCATGACAAGATCGCTCTCGAACTTTGATTCGAATTAATTCAGTATTTAAAAAATTATCGTTACAAGAAATTTTCAAGTAGTACAGTAATTTGAAGAGGCCATCACTTGGAAGCAAAAGGGCGGAGTGAGCTGCTTAGCGAAATTATCTATGATATTTTAATGTTAAGTCCACTGCGCAAATTTGATTCGAAATGATTCAGTGTTACAAATGTTATCGTAACGACAAATTTTCAAGTGGCCGCCACTTGGAAACAAAATGACGGAGCAAGTTACCAGCAAGCTCATCCAAGATATTGGAACCGTAAGTTCACTATGCAACTTTTGTTTGAATCAGTTTGGTATTTCAAATGTTATCGTGAAGGCGCATTTCCATGTGGCAGCCTGATTTCAAGTGGCCGCAACTTCATGATCATCACGATCATCATCACGGAGCTTTAGTAGTTCCAACTGTAGTCGAAACTATAGTTTACCTTTACTTGAAGTTTTAATCTCTTGAAAAAATTAGTTGCATAATCAACTTTTTCGGGAGGTGCAGATAGATGAGTTCCAAGAAACTAACAAAATTCGGTACAAATTGTCTAGTTAACTCGTTCAAGATATTTGTATAAGTTCATTGTCTAACTTTGGTTCGAAATGATTCAGTGTTTCAAAAGTTATCGTGATGATAAACTTTCAAGTGGTAGCCTGATTTCAAGTGACCCCGCTTAATTTAAGATACCCACCATTTTTAATAAAATGGCGGAAAATTTCATTAATAAACTTGCTTAAGACCCTTACATGATCTATGTATACATCAAAATTCAAGCAAATCCGGTTTTAAATGTGCTTTTTACAATGTAGAGATTTGAAATTTTCAAGTGGACGCCATTTGAAAACAAAATGGTGGAGAAACTTGGTTAACGAACTCATCCAAGTTCTCAGATAAGTTCGCTTCCAAATTTGGTTCGATTTAGAGTATTATTTCGAAAGTTATCGTGATGACAAAATTTGCAATATATACATTGATAGATAGAGAGAGGGAGGGAGTGTTAAAGATATGTATATATAAAGACAGATAAATGAAGTAATTTCAATAGGTCGATTTCTAAAGAAATCAACCTAAAAACGCACTTAAAAATATAGGAACGCTGCGAATCCTGGGTCATTAAAAATCCAAGTACAGTTTCCCGTAGAATAACTGCCATTAGTCCAGCAATGCTAAAAATTTAAATCGATTTCGGCGCATTGTTGCCACCCACCTTTTCTTCACTCTTTTTTCATAAAAAGTAATTTTCTTTTTATTTAATCATAATTACATAGAGGAAAATATTGTACAAAAGGTTTTTTTTTTTTTTTTATATTTGTAGTTGTGTAAGATTATTTTGAATGCAATTTTCAAAGATAAACTATTATTTACTATCAATAAGCGCCAATACTTACATCTGTTTTAATAACTTATTATTAGAAGTAGTGTAAAAAGGACAGTTCTGCGCCACGGTGGTGGGACGGTGGGATGATGTGGGTCAGGGTGGAGGGCGCCTCCACCCTAGACCCACCGTCCCACCACCGTGGCGCAGAACGTGTCCCTTTTACACTACTTAGTCATCATCTTGGACGAAGCGGTGTTGCCACCCGAAGAATAGAAACTGTGTGTTGCCACCGGAAGAATAGAAACTTTTAGAGCGTTGCCACCGGAATAATAAAAAACTTTACGTTGCCACCGGAAGAATAGAAACTTTGACTATCATCTTGGATGAGGTTTGGTGGTGCCATCTATCGGGGAGAAGGGGAATTTTTTCCTGAATTTACGGACTTAGTAATTTTTTCACAATTTCGGGGACTTCAAAATTTTTTCGAATTTTTGCAGGAAGTGAGATGACGTCACGATATTTTGGGACTTAGCATTTTTCGCAATGGACAGGGAAGTTGATTGACTGAAACAAAGGTAGATGAGTAATATATAATTAAAAACAGGGTATAGACTTTAAAATTTAGGTGTTGCTGCCGGAAGAATAGAAACTTTTGGAGAGTTGACATTTGAGGATTATAAATTGATTACAGAATTAAATAGAAATTTACCTATGTATTTCATGGAATTTGACAAAATAAAACAAAGGGTTGGTGAGTACTATATAATTAAAAACAGGGTGTAGACTTTAAAATTTGGGTGTTGCCATTGGAAGAGTATAAATAATTTCCGGTGGGACTTAACATTTTTGACTGAATGAAACAATGAATGACCGAAGTTAATTAACATCAGTAACAATTTATGAGTATTTTAGAAACTTAGCATTTTTAGAGATTAAAAATATATTGTGTTAAGATAATAAATAAGGAATTTAAATAGGAGTTCATACTTTTAGTGTTGTCATTGTAAATTGATATTTGGAAATTTTTACAGAATTTATAGAAACAAGATGATTCTAATACTGCATTCTAATTGGTTAATGAGTACACTTAGTATTTTAGAGCTTGAAATTTAGAAATTTTTACAGATTTAACTAGAAATTTTCGTATATTGAGGATAAGTGTCATCAGTGGATTAACACACAGATTTAAAAACAAAACAATAATAAATAATTTAAAACACATATTTTTCAATAATGAATGTCATACAATTATATGTATAATTAATTATTTTAAAACAAAAACGATACGCATAAATTTAAAAACAATAATAAATAATTTAAAACACATATTTTTTAATAATGAATATCATGTAATTATACGTATAATTAGTTATTTTAAAACAAAAACGACATTATAAGCAATAAAGTTGTTTAAACTAAACTTTATACACATCATGACTTTATGTTAACACTAAATAAGTTTCACTTTTAAAATTTCTTTAAGCTCTAACTTATAAATACTATTAATACAATCGTTAAAATTGAACGCTGAAACAAAGGTAGATGAATTTAACGAATGGTATAGACTTTGATCTTAATATCTGCGCATTACCATTCGGAGATTATAAATTTATTACAGAATAAATAGAAATTTGCCTATGTATTTCATGGAATTTGACAAAATAAAACAAAGGGTTGGTGAGTATTATATAATTAAAAACATTGAATGTGAATGGTATAGACTTTGATATTAAAATTTGGGTGTTACCATTGGAAGAGTATAATTAATTTATATGTTATAAATTAAACTGAAAACAATAAAAATTATTTAAATTAAACTAAATATAATAAAAATTATATAAATTAAACTTTATATTCTCAATAAATAAGTTTCACACTTATTTAAACTCTAACTTACATTCGTTAAAATTTGAACACATGCACTTTAAAAAATGACTATCATATAAATTTAAAAAAAATTACTATCATATAATAATATTAATTAAAAAAATACATACAAAGATATATAGTAAAGTTATAAATTTTAAAAAATACTATCATATAATAATATTAATTAAAAAAAATACTATTATATAATAATATAAATTAAAAAAATTACTTTCATATAATAATATAAATTAAAAAAATTACTTTCATATAATAATATTAATTAAAAAAATGCATACAAAGATATACAGTAAAGTTATAAAATAAATAAATAAATAAAAAATAAAATAAATAAAAATAAAATAAAAATGACTATCCTATAATAATATTAATTTAAAAATACATACAATGTTTAAAATCAACAATTAAATTTTATATACATTATAATTAACTAAACTTTATGCTGTTACTATTAAATAAATTTATCCTAACATGAAAACTTTACATAAATTTTATAAGCAAAAAAGCTATAAGTACATGAATATGTTATTTAAATTAAACATTATATTGATACTACACAAATATTATTTAACATTTATTCGAGTTTAACACAGTAATATAATTCATACTATCTTAGCTGATTTAAATGAAACAGGTAAGTACTTTTAAACTTGAACTAATAAAAATAAGTTTTTTTTTTTTTTATCAATAATAAAAAGGATTAGTTATATTTAAAAACTATCAGTTACTAAAAGTTATTTGTACTAAACATTTCTATTAAACATTTCGAAATAAATTGCATAAAAATTCAATGCATCATTTTAAATGAAAATAAACAGTTTCCTTAAAAAACAGATAATACGGAATATTCTATGAGTCAGTTATCACCTGCAACGGAAAACCCCTACAGCTGATGAATCAGGTGTTATATACGCTGGCGAGCCATGCATATTAGTAATCCACACTATCTCATATAAAGATTAAGTTAAAATACAGCGGATAATTAGGAAAATGCAATAATTTTTTCACAAAGCATATCATACAATGAGTTTAAACGATTATTACCTACGTATCACTTAAACGGTATTGAAATAAATAAATATAAAAGTAAGTTATAGTTAAAAAATAAAAATTCGTTTGCGAAAGAAGTTTTATATATTGCAAAAATTAGTTTTACTCAAATAATTTCTAAACATTCACAAGTTAAATGGAAACTTTTCTAGGTTTCATTTAAGCAATAATTTTCCATATGTGAAAGTAGTTTTATTTATGCAAAATTTAGTTTTAATTAAACAAAAAAGTTTATAGTGTAACAATAAAAAAAGTTTATAGTATAACAATAAAAAATTCCTTATAAGTAAATACTAATAAAAATATTTTTTAAACTGATTTCTCTCTCTTCAATAAAACAATAAAAATTTCTTATATAACTTTCGTAAAGTTTTAATAAAATTTCTATTATAAACAAATATATTTACTACAGTATACATATTAAGTTTATTAAATTATCAAATAGTAATAATAAATTATAAAACTTACTTAAAATTGAAGAAATTTTCCTTAGCGAAATGCAACCTTCAGTCTTGCACACAAATGCGAGAAACTGTTTATCGCTAGACGATGACTCATACAGATAAGAATGTTGATTCATACCTATCTTAGTAGAATGTTGTTAAAGTTTTGTGTTTTCAGAGTAATATAAAATAGTTTATAAGGATCATTTATTTAATATCAGTTGTAAACTACATTTAAATAATGCAATAAGTGTTGATCTCCGCAATTAACCTATCAAAATATTGAAATATTTTTAATTTTTTTTAATTTAATTTTACTTTTTTTAATTATGCTAAGAAAATAATGAGATCAAAACAGAATTATTTTACGATAAGACATCCTTTTTCATTCAATAAAATGTAACTATAATTTTTAATGAAAGGTTTTTAAATCACTTAATAGGATAAAATTAAAAACAGAAATCTTATTGTTTTAGTAATTATTTTCTCTAGTTATAAAACTAAGTAATAAACTATCTATAAATAATCGGATAGCAAGAGAGATTTTTGTATAATAACTATATATTATTTTAATATATGCATTACATCGCAAGGTAAAATTTTAAACTTATTTATACGGATTGAAGTAATAAAAATTACTCATTTGCATATCCGCTAAATTTTATAAGTTGGATATATGATTTAAAAATAAAATACTAAACAATAATCCTTATGAGAGAATTTGTATGACACTTTCACAGAAAGAAATTATCCTTTACAATAAGATTTGCTCATGATGTCTAAGTGAAAATAACTTACCGTGAGGTCAGTGAGTCATGCAGTTGTATTGAAATTCCCTGTTTTTAGTTAATGAAACTTCTAATGAAACAATTATTTTTTACTAGCATATAAATGTACATTTTTATATTATTCCTGTATATATAAAATTTTAAATAATTCATTAAGTGTTAAACTTTGCATTTAATCGATTAAATAAATAAAGTTTTAGTAAAATATAAGAGTAATTTTTTAATGAACGGTTTTGAAATCACTTTAACTTTATAAGAAAAAAAAAGTAAAAAGAGGTTTTAAAATTACTTAATAGGATAAAATTAAAAATCTTATTGTTTTTAGCAATTATTTTATCTAGTTGTAAACTATATATTATTATTTTAATATACGCCTTATACTTAAGTCAGTTTTAGTGAAAAAACCAAGAAAAAAAAAATCCCAAAGGGTAGGCTGATGAGTTGGATTATTCTATTATACTTAAAGAACCCAGGTACGGAAAAACCGAAATACATTATGCGGAAAAACAGGCGGGATTTTCGGCTAAAACTCCAAAGCAGTGGACGGTAAACATAACACACCGTAAAACAACCTACTCACACGACCGCCAAACTAAGAATGAAGGGAAACGTTGAGTTATAACACCTTATCTACTAGAGATAAGGGGGAATTCCCGAAAAGATGACTCACCCCTCGTTCGTTCATGTACAACATCTTCCGAGAAAGTTCGTGAAGGATCGGTGACGAGTTTGAATAATTTGCGTAACCGCTAAATTGTATAAGTGTGAATCTTTTAATGTGAGTATTATAGTAATGATAAATTTATTTCATAATCGATAACTCATTTATACATAATCAGGATCACACATTATATAAAACAATACTATATTTAAAAGATTTTACTGTACAATAAACATTCACATATGGATATTCATAAGGTTTAAGACCGATTAAATAAATGAGGATCCTATAAGCGAAATGCATGAGAGTCTTTCTAAGGAATCCTATTGCATATTTAAGCAGGTTTTAGAGAAAACCAAGAAATACTCCAATCGACTAGGTTGATGAAATGGATTCGAACCCAACACTTCCCCTTTTACTATAGAATCGTTAACAAATCGTAAGATTGATGACTCATACTAGAGTCATACAGCTGTATTGAAACTTACTGTTTTCAGTTAATGAAACTTCGAATAAGAATTATTTTTACCACCACGTAAATGAAAATTTTTATATTATTCCTATATGGATAAAACTTTAAATAATTCATTACAAGTGTAAACTCATACCATTAAATATTTAACTGTTGGCCGTATAAGTGGATTGGTCTGTTTGGGAGTCTTTCTATATTTAAGTGAGTTTTGAAGACATCCTCGGAAAACTCCAAACAGATAGGTTGATAAGCTGGAATCGAACCTGGTATCAAACACAGAATCGTTTGATCTTCCAAAATCCTTGTAACAACATGTTTATGAACTTTATAAGAAAATGCTTAATACGGTTTGAGCTTAGTAGATTTTGCATGCGTTAACTATGTAACAGCGAATTAAACATCTATAGTTGTAATTTTTTCACTATATATTATTTAACTATATTTATACATCATGCATTGTATAATATTTCCCGTGGTAAAAGTTTAAACTGAGTAATTATTCATCAACATAAGTGTTAAATTGAATACAAAAAAAAAAAAGTATATGAATAAACGGTTAGTAATGTGAAAATGCTGATTTGTAAAACATTTTGAAAGAAGTAACTCATAAATTTATTTGATATCTTTATACTTATGCATACACACGCTTAAGAGACTTATATAAAACAACACTATGATTAAAAGTTTTACTAATTTTTCAGCATACAATAAAAAATAGTAATCAATATTCATTTACAATAAATACTTTAACGTTATTAAACCAAAAAATAATTTATTTTTTGATTCGATTTAAATAATTAATATTTATATAAGGTTGTTGGTTGATGAATGTCATTCAATGAATACTTAAACAAAGGGTTTGCGGATTATAATTGAATTGTAAACGAAATGTCGTTACACGCTTTGAATGACTATCCTCCTTCATCAGGATTTAAAGGGTAGTTTCGAAAGACTATCCTGTCTTATTTATAAATTGTCAGATAAAAGAACAACACTCATGCTGCATTCTGATGGGTTGAATCGGGTCACATGATAAAATACAGCATTCATATAACTTTTTAGAATTATGCAGAACCTTTAATAAAAAATTTTTGTATGCATTTTAGGGACTTAGCATTTTTGGAGATATTTCAGAGACATAAGTTTTGATGGAATTAAAAATTAAAGGGATTACATAGGATGGAAAACAATAACATACCGGTAGTTAACAGTTAATTTTTTAACATACATTAAGGTTAGTGGATGAGTGTCAGGTAATTCATTTAAAACAAAAATATAATAAGGGTTGATTGAAACAAAGGGTTTGTAGGTTATCATTATAGAATAAAACGTTATGTGTTTCGAAAACCCTTCATCAAGATTGGAACAACCGTTTCGAATGATACTCTCCCTTCATCAGATAGACTTAAACTTTTATTTTATCAGAATGAAAGAAAACGATAGACGATTTACACTTATTGAAAACCCAACTTATAAATAATTCGACTTTCATTAAAAATGCAACTCGCATATACACTTTGAAACAATCAATAAATTTTATATTATCACTATGCATTAAATAAGTTTCCCATTTAACATTCAAGATGAATTTATTTTTACATTAATTAAAAATTGAACACGTATTAATTTTTAAAATGACTATTTTTTAAAAGTTTTAAAACAGCTAATAAATTTTATAAGCTTTTACAATTAAATAAATTTAGCATATTATGAAAGTTTTACATCACTCGATAAAATTTTTTATATAGGCAATAAAAGTTATACACATAATAAATATAAACTCATAAAATAAATTTCACACTTAACATTTAAACTCTAACCAATCAATCTTAAAGTAATTTTTTATCTTTTGTACATACTCATAAACCTTTTGTTTCTATTGTAAAGTGAAGTATGACTCATGCTTTAATTAAAATCTCTAATCAAAATTATAAGAAAGTAAAGTTTAGGAAATACCTATGTATTATAGGTAAATTAATACAGTATAAATAGTCGTGTTTTTCAGTTAAGTAAAAATGTTATATAATTAATTTTACAGAGTACTTAAATAATGTATAATTAAGTTTCAGAATTATTATTATTATTATTTTCTTTTTCTTCTATAGTATGTATATATAAATTTTTAAATACAAAGTTTGTATTAAAATACAATAACCAAAGTTTTGTATGATATTAACTTACAATGCACCTAAAACTTTAAATAAATAGAAACAATTGTACAGTTGGTTTTGTCTGAAGCATATATATATAAATAATAAAATCTTGTTCACTTTAGTTTTTAAAACACTATAAAGATTTTAGATACATATATTTTTATGTTGTTTAAATAAAATTTTTAAAATGAAACAATATTAGTGTTATAAAATAATACACTCAGCATGACTCACCGAGTTCGCTATTCCATCAAATTATTCCGCATACATGTAATAACATGTCTGACTTAACTATATACTGAATTACCATTATTTCAGAAAAAGTTGGGACTTACCTTAAAACACGTCCTACACCCTTGGCAGACTTGAAGAAAATGAATGATATGAGACATTCTTATCAGTGACGCCCGGTCACGAGGTCAGTGACGTCACGAGTGATGTGATTGGCTATGCTCAGTCACGTGATCATGACGTCATCCTCTCATCAATGACGTCACCGATTGCTTATCAGCTACCACAACGCGCGGAAATGTCCTTCAGTACGCAGTGAAAAATATTCAAAGTCTACGGGACATTACTCGAAACGATTCCATTGTCTTATACGGTAAATTGAAATATAACACGCGGAAAAAAGATCGGCATATACCGGAGAAACTATGCATACTGCCCGATGAAAATAACCCGCACAGCTAAGGAGATGCTATCAGGATGAGAGTCAAAATCCAACTGAATTCAAACAATATGACAAGGTCTATAAATCTCCCGTGTTGATTAGATGGTTTTGATAAATGGGTTTTCCCCCACACCTAAGCAGAATGGAGAAGTCATAGGTTTTTTTCCTCACCTATCACGAAGATGATATCTCTTAATTAAGTTTCTTAATTAAAATTATGCAAATTATATGTAAGTTTTTCAAATATCTTTTAATTATATTTTCTAATTAAAATTATGTATCATATGCTCTCCTAGTTAAAGATTTAATAAACCTAACTTTTATACAACATAAATAAATTACTAAGTATAATCTGTTCGATGACTCATCAAACGATGACTCATCGTAAACATGTGCGAACATGTCTAACATTTTATTGTATAAGATTTTATATTATTGCTTTTTATATTATTCAAACCGAAAGTTATTTTTATATAAAGAAATGAACAACTTCTAAGATTATTTTTTCAATCATTATGAATAAAAATTTAATTATTAACTGCAAAATCTGTTTACTTATAAGAAACTTAATTTTCATCAAGTAGTATTATTTACTTAATTTCCAACATCGTATACTTTGTGATTCATATAGTAATTATCACTTATTCAGTAAAATATTAAGGTTCAAGTAGATTCATGTTCAGACATGTTTAGTCATCGTTTGATGAGTCATCGAACAGATTATACTTATTAAATTTATTTATGTTGTATAAAAGTTAGGTTTATTAAATCTTTAACTAGGAGAGCATATGATACATAATTTTAATTAGAAAATATAATTAAGAGATATTTGAAAAACTTACATATAATTTGCATAATTTTAATTAAGAAACTTAATTAAGAGATATCATCTTCGTGATAGGTGAGGAAAAAAACCTATGACTTCTCCATTCTGCTTAGGTGTGGGGGAAAACCCATTCATCAAAACCATCTAATCAACACGGGAGATTTATAGACCTTGTCATATTGTTTGAATTCAGTTGGATTTTGACTCTCATCCTGATAGCATCTCCTTAGCTGTGCGGGTTATTTTCATCGGGCAGCATGCATAGTTTCTCCGGTATATGCCGATCTTTTTTCCGCGTGTTATATTTCAATTTACCGTATAAGACAATGGAATCGTTTCGAGTAATGTCCCGTAGACTTTGAATATTTTTCACTGCGTACTGAAGGACATTTCCGCGCGTTGTGGTAGCTGATAAGCAATCGGTGACGTCATTGATGAGAGGATGACGTCATGATCACGTGACTGAGCATAGCCAATCACATCACTCGTGACGTCACTGACCTCGTGACCGGGCGTCACTGATAAGAATGTCTCATATCATTCATTTTCTTCAAGTCTGCCAAGGGTGTAGGACGTGTTTTAAGGTAAGTCCCAACTTTTTCTGAAATAATGGTAATTCAGTATATAGTTAAGTCAGACATGTTATTACATGTATGCGGAATAATTTGATGGAATAGCGAACTCGGTGAGTCATGCTGAGTGTATTATTTTATAACATTAATATTGTTTCATTTTAAAAATTTTATTTAAACAACATAAAAATATATGTATCTAAAATCTTTATAGTGTTTTAAAAACTAAAGTGAACAAGATTTTATTATTTATATATATATGCTTCAGACAAAACCAACTGTACAATTGTTTCTATTTATTTAAAGTTTTAGGTGCATTGTAAGTTAATATCATACAAAACTTTGGTTATTGTATTTTAATACAAACTTTGTATTTAAAAATTTATATATACATACTATAGAAGAAAAAAAAAATAATAATAATAATTCTGAAACTTAATTATACATTATTTAAGTACTCTGTAAAATTAATTATATAACATTTTTACTTAACTGAAAAACACGAATATTTTTACTGTATTAATTTACCTATAATACATAGGTATTTCCTAAAATTTACTTTCTTATAATTTTGATTAGAGATTTTAATTAAAGCATGAGTCATACTTCACTTTACAATAGAAACAAAAGGTTTATGAGTATGTACAAAAGATAAAAAAATACTTTAAGATTGATTGGTTAGAGTTTAAATGTTAAGTGTGAAATTTATTTTATGAGTTTATATTTATTATGTGTATAACTTTTATTGCCTATATAAAAAATTTTATCGAGTGATGTAAAACTTTCATAATATGCTAAATTTATTTAATTGTAAAAGCTTATAAAATTTATTAGCTGTTTTAAAACTTTTAAAAAAATAGTCATTTTAAAAATTAATACGTGTTCAATTTTTAATTAATGTAAAAATAAATTCATCTTGAATGTTAAATGGGAAACTTATTTAATGCATAGTGATAATATAAAATTTATTGATTGTATCAAAGTGTATATGCGAGTTGCATTTTTAATGAAAGTCGAATTATTTATAAGT
Source organism: Salticus scenicus (assembly GCA_963930645.1). Taxonomy (NCBI): domain Eukaryota; kingdom Metazoa; phylum Arthropoda; class Arachnida; order Araneae; family Salticidae; genus Salticus; species Salticus scenicus. The sequence continues at coordinate 256,508,277 of OZ005657.1, forward strand.
TGGGTTTTCAATAAGTGTAAATCGTCTATCGTTTTCTTTCATTCTGATAAAATAAAAGTTTAAGTCTATCTGATGAAGGGAGAGTATCATTCGAAACGGTTGATCCAATCTTGATGAAGGGTTTTCGAAACACATAACGTTTTATTCTATAATGATAACCTACAAACCCTTTGTTTCAATCAACCCTTATTATATTTTTGTTTTAAATGAATTATCTGACACTCATCCACTAACCTTAATGTATGTTAAAAAATTAACTGTTAACTACCGGTATGTTATTGTTTTCCATCCTATGTAATCCCTTTAATTTTTAATTCCATCAAAACTTATGTCTCCGAAATATCTCCAAAAATGCTAAGTCCCTAAAATGCATACAAAATTTTTTTATTAAAGGTTCTGCATAATTCTAAAAAGTTATATGAATGCTGTATTTTATCATGTGACCCGATTCAACCCATCAGAATGCAGCATGAGTGTTGTTCTTTTATCTGACAATTTATAAATAAGACAGGATAGTCTTTCGAAACTACCCTTTAAATCCTGATGAAGGAGGATAGTCATTCAAAGCGTGTAACGACATTTCGTTTACAATTCAATTATAATCCGCAAACCCTTTGTTTAAGTATTCATTGAATGACATTCATCAACCAACAACCTTATATAAATATTAATTATTTAAATCGAATCAAAAAATAAATTATTTTTTGGTTTAATAACGTTAAATTATTTATTGTAAATGAATATTGATTACTATTTTTTATTGTATGCTGAAAAATTAGTAAAACTTTTAATCATAGTGTTGTTTTATATAAGTCTCTTAAGCGTGTGTATGCATAAGTATAAAGATATTATAAATTTATGAGTTACTTCTTTCAAAATGTTTTACAAATCAGCATTTTCACATTACTAACCGTTTATTCATATACTTTTTTTTTTTTTTGTATTCAATTTAACACTTATGTTGATGAATAATTACTCAGTTTAAACTTTTACCACGGGAAATATTATACAATGCATGATGTATAAATATAGTTAAATAATATATAGTGAAAAAATTACAACTATAGATGTTTAATTCGCTGTTACATAGTTAACGCATGCAAAATCTACTAAGCTCAAACCGTATTAAGCATTTTCTTATAAAGTTCATAAACATGTTGTTACAAGGATTTTGGAAGATCAAACGATTCTGTGTTTAATACCAGGTTCGATTCCAGCTTATCAACCTATCTGTTTGGAGTTTTCCGAGGATGTCTTCAAAACTCACTTAAATATAGAAAGACTCCCACACAGACCAATCCACTTATACGGCCAACAGTTAAATATTTAATGGTATGAGTTTATACTTGTAATGAATTATTTAAAGTTTTATCCATATAGGAATAATATAAAAATTTTCATTTACGTGGTGGTAAAAATAATTCTTATTCGAAGTTTCATTAACTGAAAACAGTAAGTTTCAATACAGCTGTATGACTCTAGTATGAGTCATCAATCTTACGATTTGTTAACGATTCTATAGTAAAAGGGGAAGTGTTGGGTTCGAATCCATTTCATCAACCTAGTCGATTGGAGTATTTCTTGGTTTTCTCTAAAACCTGCTTAAATATGCAATAGGATTCCTTAGAAAGACTCTCATGCATTTCGCTTATAGGATCCTCATTTATTTAATCGGTCTTAAACCTTATGAATATCCATATGTGAATGTTTATTGTACAGTAAAACCTTTTAAATATAGTATTGTTTTATATAATGTGTGATCCTGATTATGTATAAATGAGTTATCGATTATGAAATAAATTTATCATTACTATAATACTCACATTAAAAGATTCACACTTATACAATTTAGCGGTTACGCAAATTATTCAAACTCGTCACCGATCCTTCACGAACTTTCTCGGAAGATGTTGTACATGAACGAACGAGGGGTGAGTCATCTTTTCGGGAATCCCCCCTTATCTCTAGTAGATAAGGTGTTATAACTCAACGTTTCCCTTCATTCTTAGTTTGGCGGTCGTGTGAGTAGGTTGTTTTACGGTGTGTTATGTTTACCGTCCACTGCTTTGGAGTTTTAGCCGAAAATCCCGCCTGTTTTTCCGCATAATGTATTTCGGTTTTTCCGTACCTGGGTTCTTTAAGTATAATAGAATAATCCAACTCATCAGCCTACCCTTTGGGATTTTTTTTTCTTGGTTTTTTCACTAAAACTGACTTAAGTATAAGGCGTATATTAAAATAATAATATATAGTTTACAACTAGATAAAATAATTGCTAAAAACAATAAGATTTTTAATTTTATCCTATTAAGTAATTTTAAAACCTCTTTTTACTTTTTTTTTTCTTATAAAGTTAAAGTGATTTCAAAACCGTTCATTAAAAAATTACTCTTATATTTTACTAAAACTTTATTTATTTAATCGATTAAATGCAAAGTTTAACACTTAATGAATTATTTAAAATTTTATATATACAGGAATAATATAAAAATGTACATTTATATGCTAGTAAAAAATAATTGTTTCATTAGAAGTTTCATTAACTAAAAACAGGGAATTTCAATACAACTGCATGACTCACTGACCTCACGGTAAGTTATTTTCACTTAGACATCATGAGCAAATCTTATTGTAAAGGATAATTTCTTTCTGTGAAAGTGTCATACAAATTCTCTCATAAGGATTATTGTTTAGTATTTTATTTTTAAATCATATATCCAACTTATAAAATTTAGCGGATATGCAAATGAGTAATTTTTATTACTTCAATCCGTATAAATAAGTTTAAAATTTTACCTTGCGATGTAATGCATATATTAAAATAATATATAGTTATTATACAAAAATCTCTCTTGCTATCCGATTATTTATAGATAGTTTATTACTTAGTTTTATAACTAGAGAAAATAATTACTAAAACAATAAGATTTCTGTTTTTAATTTTATCCTATTAAGTGATTTAAAAACCTTTCATTAAAAATTATAGTTACATTTTATTGAATGAAAAAGGATGTCTTATCGTAAAATAATTCTGTTTTGATCTCATTATTTTCTTAGCATAATTAAAAAAAGTAAAATTAAATTAAAAAAAATTAAAAATATTTCAATATTTTGATAGGTTAATTGCGGAATTCAACTCTTATTGCATTATTTAAATGTAGTTTACAACTGATATTAAATAAATGATCCTTATAAACTATTTTATATTACTCTAAAAACACAGAACTTTAACAACATTCTACTAAGATAGGTATGAATCAACATTCTTATCTGTATGAGTCATCGTCTAGCGATAAACAGTTTCTCGCATTTGTGTGCAAGACTGAAGGTTGCATTTCTCTAAGGAAAATTTCTTCAATTTTAAGTAAGTTTTATAATTTATTATTACTATTTGATAATTTAATAAACTTAATATGTATACTCTAGTAAATATATTTGTTTATAATAGAAATTTTATTAAAACTTTACGAAAGTTATATAAGAAATTTTTATTGTTTTATTGAAGAGAGAGAAATCAGTTTAAAAAATATTTTTATTAGTATTTACTTATAAGGAATTTTTTATTGTTATACTATAAACTTTTTTTATTGTTACACTATAAACTTTTTTGTTTAATTAAAACTAAATTTTGCATAAATAAAACTACTTTCACATATGGAAAATTATTGCTTAAATGAAACCTAGAAAAGTTTCCATTTAACTTGTGAATGTTTAGAAATTATTTGAGTAAAACTAATTTTTGCAATATATAAAACTTCTTTCGCAAACGAATTTTTATTTTTTAACTATAACTTACTTTTATATTTATTTATTTCAATACCGTTTAAGTGATACGTAGGTAATAATCGTTTAAACTCATTGTATGATATGCTTTGTGAAAAAATTATTGCATTTTCCTAATTATCCGCTGTATTTTAACTTAATCTTTATATGAGATAGTGTGAATTACTAATATGCATGGCTCGCCAGCGTATATAACACCTGATTCATCAGCTGTAGGGGTTTTCCGTTGCAGGTGATAACTGACTCATAGAATATTCCGTATTATCTGTTTTTTAAGGAAACTGTTTATTTTCATTTTAAATGATGCATTGAATTTTTATGCAATTTATTTCGAAATGTTTAATAGAAATGTTTAGTACAAATAACTTTTAGTAACTGATAGTTTTTAAATATAACTAATCCTTTTTATTATTGATAAAAAAAAAACTTATTTTTATTAGTTCAAGTTTAAAAGTACTTACCTGTTTCATTTAAATCAGCTAAGATAGTATGAATTATATTACTGTGTTAAACTCGAATAAATGTTAAATAATATTTGTGTAGTATCAATATAATGTTTAATTTAAATAACATATTCATGTACTTATAGCTTTTTTGCTTATAAAATTTATGTAAAGTTTTCGTGTTAGGATAAATTTATTTAATAGTAACAGCATAAAGTTTAGTTAATTATAATGTATATAAAATTTAATTGTTGATTTTAAACATTGTATGTATTTTTAAATTAATATTATTATAGGATAGTCATTTTTATTTTATTTTTATTTATTTTATTTTTTATTTATTTATTTATTTTATAACTTTACTGTATATCTTTGTATGCATTTTTTTAATTATTATTATTATATGAAAGTAATTTTTTTAATTTATATTATTATATGAAAGTAATTTTTTTAATTTATATTATTATATAATAGTATTTTTTTTTAATTAATATTATTATATGATAGTATTTTTTTAAATTTATATGATAGTCATTTTTTAAAGTGCATGTGTTCAAATTTTAACGAATGTAAGTTAGAGTTTAAATAAGTGTGAAACTTATTTATTGAGAATATAAAGTTTAATTTATATAATTTTTATTATATTTAGTTTAATTTAAATAATTTTTATTGTTTTCAGTTTAATTTATAACATATAAATTAATTATACTCTTCCAATGGTAACACCCAAATTTTAATATCAAAGTCTATACCATTCACATTCAATGTTTTTAATTATATAATACTCACCAACCCTTTGTTTTATTTTGTCAAATTCCATGAAATACATAGGCAAATTTCTATTTATTCTGTAATAAATTTATAATCTCCGAATGGTAATGCGCAGATATTAAGATCAAAGTCTATACCATTCGTTAAATTCATCTACCTTTGTTTCAGCGTTCAATTTTAACGATTGTATTAATAGTATTTATAAGTTAGAGCTTAAAGAAATTTTAAAAGTGAAACTTATTTAGTGTTAACATAAAGTCATGATGTGTATAAAGTTTAGTTTAAACAACTTTATTGCTTATAATGTCGTTTTTGTTTTAAAATAACTAATTATACGTATAATTACATGATATTCATTATTAAAAAATATGTGTTTTAAATTATTTATTATTGTTTTTAAATTTATGCGTATCGTTTTTGTTTTAAAATAATTAATTATACATATAATTGTATGACATTCATTATTGAAAAATATGTGTTTTAAATTATTTATTATTGTTTTGTTTTTAAATCTGTGTGTTAATCCACTGATGACACTTATCCTCAATATACGAAAATTTCTAGTTAAATCTGTAAAAATTTCTAAATTTCAAGCTCTAAAATACTAAGTGTACTCATTAACCAATTAGAATGCAGTATTAGAATCATCTTGTTTCTATAAATTCTGTAAAAATTTCCAAATATCAATTTACAATGACAACACTAAAAGTATGAACTCCTATTTAAATTCCTTATTTATTATCTTAACACAATATATTTTTAATCTCTAAAAATGCTAAGTTTCTAAAATACTCATAAATTGTTACTGATGTTAATTAACTTCGGTCATTCATTGTTTCATTCAGTCAAAAATGTTAAGTCCCACCGGAAATTATTTATACTCTTCCAATGGCAACACCCAAATTTTAAAGTCTACACCCTGTTTTTAATTATATAGTACTCACCAACCCTTTGTTTTATTTTGTCAAATTCCATGAAATACATAGGTAAATTTCTATTTAATTCTGTAATCAATTTATAATCCTCAAATGTCAACTCTCCAAAAGTTTCTATTCTTCCGGCAGCAACACCTAAATTTTAAAGTCTATACCCTGTTTTTAATTATATATTACTCATCTACCTTTGTTTCAGTCAATCAACTTCCCTGTCCATTGCGAAAAATGCTAAGTCCCAAAATATCGTGACGTCATCTCACTTCCTGCAAAAATTCGAAAAAATTTTGAAGTCCCCGAAATTGTGAAAAAATTACCAAGTCCGTAAATTCAGGAAAAAATTCCCCTTCTCCCCGATAGATGGCACCACCAAACCTCATTCAAGATGATAGTCAAAGTTTCTATTCTTCCGGTGGCAACGTAAAGTTTTTTATTCTTCCGGTGGCAACGCTCTAAAAGTTTCTATTCTTCCGGTGGCAACACACAGTTTCTATTCTTCGGGTGGCAACACCCCTTCGTCCAAGATGATGACTAAGTAGTGTAAAAAGGACACGTTCTGCGCCACGGTGGTGGGACGGTGGGTCTAGGGTGGAGGCGCCCTCCACCCTGACCCACATCATCCCACCGTCCCACCACCGTGGCGCAGAACTGTCCTTTTTACACTACTATTAGAATATAAGATGATGCGAACGATGCCCTCACACGTACCATAAAATACTACAGGAAAAGTACGTTGCACGGCAGCAAATAAAACTAAGAATGTTATTAAAATATTTTTACTCTGTAGAATTAACAGATAATTACAATACAGGCTAGCAAAATGGCGCTATTATTATTATTTTTTCCCCCGCTGCTTTGGGTGTCTTTAATGTGTTTTATGCGCTGAATTCAGAAATACTTGTTTTATCTTTCTATCACGTAAAGGTTTTTCATAAAGTAAGGATGAAGATCGGAAGAATTCACACAGACACTATAATAAATTCGAAACTCTTTACGTATAAAACACATTTAAATAAGCTATTATTTACCCATTACCTTTTAATTGTGTTTGTTTACATCGAAGTTCCGTTTTGAGCTTTTTCTCTTGCGCTCTACTTGGGGGCATTGAAAGGGGGATTTTCTCTATTCAGCATCTAACAGTAATCTGCTAACATATTAACATTCCATTGTCCCTGATACCTCCGTACATTTCTTTGATGTTTTGATGAAATAGCTCTCTTTATGTTTTCCTCAACTCATCTAGATTTTCCGGGAACTGACTTATATGGGAATTCAACAAATGGAGATTTAAGCTCAAATTAATCTTTAAGCTCACTTTTTTACCAAACCTGTACGGCGTCGTGGAATTTTTTTTTATAGTGTTTCCTTAATCAGCATCAAAAAATACACCAGAAAAACGCATCACCTTGAAAAACAAATTTCATCGCAGACATGTGTTCTGTCACATTAATAAAGGTAATTAGGCTATAAATCATAAGTTTTAGAAAAATATATCAGGGTTCCTATATTCCGCTTTTTTCCTCTAATTCTTTCATCACTCGATTTATATAGCAACTCCCCCTTAAATAATCTTGGAAATATAGAAGATTATTATATAAATACAGTGGTAGAAGTGTCAGGGAATATCTATGAATCGTAGCAACCCTGTTATATATCTTTAGATATGCAATTAATTTAACTGAAATGTATTGGTACAAAAATCAAGTATCACTGTTTTAACCCTTTGCAGCGCAAGAGAATTCGTATAATTTAAATTATACTGCCACTGGAATTCATGAGCTAAATCAATCTAAAAGAAATTTTAAATTTTAAGGTTAAAAAAGCAGGCCTTTTCTGCATGTTATAAACGTAAATTTTTGCTAAAAAATTTCCGGGATGAATTTTTGCAGCTGGATCTTAAATGTGGCGTCCTCGCAGCGAGGACAGCGCGCGTTAAGGGGTTAACACTATTTTTCGAAAAACATTTAGTTTGTGTCACGATATTTAGTTTATTATATTAATTTTACACAATACATATAATGTAACCACGTTTCTTACGCCTAGCAGTGAGGACGAGTCCAAAAGCTTTGAGGGGTGCGAAGTTCACCATCAGGTTGGAATTTAGTAAACATTCAGTCATTCGGCGTTCCCTTATCGCTTGTTTTCTCTCAATGAAAATATTATCTCCCCTATTTTAACACAGGACTCGTTGAGTCTGCACTTACGCAGAAGCTTCCATGGTCGCAAGAAATGTGGTTAAAGAATAATTTTATGTAATAAGTAATAAAATGTGCCGATATTTTAGCAATTGTTTTTATTAATTCTTCTATTTAATTTATAGAGAAAAATCAATTTTTCGTGAGTTAAAATACACAGATCGAAAATAGATTGAATAACATTGCAACGCAAATTATAATGGAATCCTTTATGATATATGAAAAGAGTGCTTCAAATCTCTTATAACATGTAGTATGGTTGCAGATACTTTGATTTAAAGAAGTATATTTATGATGTATATTCATTTGTAATAAAAATTTAGACATACAAAACTTTGTTTTATAATAATATAACTTGCAATAATAATACTCACACAAGCATTATTATTGCAAGAGCAATGTTTTCAAAAAGACAAAATCATGCATTCGCATGTTAACACACCCATAACATTATGGTAACGCTCATCATAAAACGATTAACTTTCCACGCTGTGTAGAGTCTTGCCTTAATGATATGAAGATAAGTTATGTGTTTCTAACATTTAATAATTTAATATTATCATTTTTCATATTTCGAAATATACCAAAGACTCCAACATACTAATTAAGATTCCGTAGTATTGTGAGCCCCGCCTTTTTTTTCACACCAGTATCATTTTAGAGTATTTTTCTTCTTATTTAATCGTAATTGAATTTGGAGACTATTACTCTAAAAATTTACTGGTGTGTAAAAAAGGGCGTGACTAACAACACTACGGAATATTAATTAGGATGTTGGAGTCTCTGAATATACTGATTTTTTAATTATTATATAATTTCACAAATTACTTTAAACTATTTTACTATGCTAAATAAGTTGTGAAATAAACACCACACAATTGCATAAATCTGTTTAAAAGAATTGTAGATTTTAAGGACTATCCATTTCACGATGAATGCGATTATTCTTGCGAAGAAATTTATTCTCAATCAATTTTTCATTTTAACATTATAAAATAAAAGAACATAAATAAGTAAATAATTACTTTTCTATACTCATTTATACTTTGATGTTTTCAAAGATCTTTTGAAGTATCAACTTGTCCCAAAACAGTTTGTTTCTCTAATTATATATTTCTTCAAAAATAATCAAATACTGTGGTAATTAAATATGTCATGAAAGCAATTCTACAAAGTTATGTATGACTGAAAATATTTTTTTCAGAAATTATTTTGAGAATTGCAGCAAATTACTTCTTAATTTATTACGTAAGTATTTACAAAACGTTAGTTTTATTTATTTATTTTTCCATGTAAGAAATAAAAGTATTCGAAAGAAAAATAGTTATTATTACTGCAGAAGTTGTTTTCACGAGGAAGAATTTACTTTTCCTATTCATACAAGAATATTAAGATGTGGAATATTTTGCACAATGATACGCACGCAAGGTAAATATTAGGTTTTTTTTTTTTTTTTTTTTTTTTTTTGTCTTTTAGGCAATTTATTATTAAAGTATTCTATATAAATTTTTATTCGGTTTTTTCTTTATTTATTCATTTAGGTAAATGAATTACATTAGAAAACTTCAGCTTTCGAATTACTAATTTTATATATATATATATATATATATACTGGAACCAGAAAAATTATTTCCTTCATACTTAAGGCATACATGTCAACATTCAAATTAGTATTTCGTTAAATTGTTTGTAACTGCCTTTTCTTCTTACGTAATCGCAATCGCATTTGGATGCAGTTACTTTAAAAGCAAAGTAACGGGGAAAAAGGGGCGGGAACTGAGTGTTTTACGGAATGTTAACAGATTCGCGTCATTTGAAAATCTGCAACTACGCCAATGGGCGTTTCTTTTGCAATTTGTATGTTAATTTTTTCTTAAGAATATACCCAATATCCATACTTATACAATCAAATATAGTATGGATGAAATATAATACAGATACTTTAATTAGAAAGAATGTAATTATAATGTATATTCATTTGTAATATAAATGTGAATTAAAAAAAAAAAAAAAAAAATGTTCTAAAATATTATGACTTGAGAGAATAACACCCACAGGCGGACTTTACTGTGAAAAAAAAACAAAAGCATGCAGTCACAAAAGTGTTAATTAAACTTTTGGCATGTATGTATCAGTAAGCGTGGTGGTCATCAAAATCCCATGTTAACCTATAGACAATATAATCATTATTCTTATTCAATGAATAATGTATATTTTTAAATTCTGTTTCTGTCTCCCGGATATTCATGACTGATAAATTATGTCTCGTTTGTCAAAAATTGATTTTTTTTTTTTTTCCCTTAATTTTTAAAATTTATTTTAAAGTTGTAAAATACAAATTTTCACTGAATGAAATTTATCATTTTACAGATTCAAAATAAATATTAATAGTTTAAATGTTAAATTTTTGAAAGAGGAGGCATAAATTAACAGTTATGAATTTTCTGAATGCGTAAACGGAATTTAAAAATATTTATTGTTTAGTAAATAATAATAGGGGTTATTTTCTTCATATGTTAACATGGAATTTCGTTAAACTTGACGTTCACTGATAACTATACCTGCCAACATTTTTAAAAATATTCTGTTATACTGTCAATACCTGCCTTTTCTTTTTCACACCAGTGTCTTTTTTTTTTTAAGAGTATTTTTCGTATATAATCGAAATAATATTTGGAGAAAGTTACTCGAAAACTACAGTTGTGCAGAAAGAGAGGTGTGTACTAACAATGCTATGAAATATTAATAAATATGTTGGCAAGTACGCATATAGATAACCAGTAGTCCAGTCATTATAGTAAGTTCACCTCGGAATTCGAGATACCCAGCTGTAAGTCTGTAAATACTCGTATATTGACACCCTAAAAGTTGTCTCAAAACCTACATATGGTAGGGTGTACGCAACTATTAAATTTCAAGGTCTAAGGTCACAAAAATCGGTTTTTTGCGCTTTTTTTTTGTAAATATCTCATTTCCTATGGGTTTTTTGCTAATTGTATTTATTATCAATATTGTAGAATACAAAATTCTCTACAAATTTTGTTTAAAAAATTTTTTCATACGGTGAACCGTTTTCGAGATAGAGGGCGGAGAGCGCGCGGTTACAGCATCACTTCAGGTCAACCGGTGCCTCCGGTCGAAAACGCGCCATATATAGTTGATGAACTATCGATAAATCAATGATTATAAATATTTGTCAATTTTTATTAACTATTATATTATATTTTATCATTTTTTTCCTAACCTATCCACTTTTTATTCAATATTAATTTATTTAACAACACTTACCTGCCCATGTAATTGCAGAATTGTTAATGAAAATATAGGAATTATATTTGAATTTTAACCTAATTAATATTAATAACTTCTTACATGATGAAAAAAAAAACAAATAAATTATGAATTAATCTTTTTATTAAAAAATATCATTCAATACATTTACTTTTATTAAAAGTAAAAAAAATGGAATAAAGGGTACAAAAACTACAATTTATAATTTTAATCATCTTCTTCCTCTTCATCGTCGTCTTCCGGCTGCTGGTAAATTTCAAACTGGTCTTCATTATCGTCTTCAACGACATTTGTCTCAAGTTCTTCCATGATTTCGGGATCAAAGGTTCCATCTTCGTTAATGTCGCTCTGATATGGTAGAGCATTGAGACAAGCTTGCCCATTACATTGGCCACAAGCTAAAGAGCATTGCAAGCCCGCTTTCCTGCATCCGCATCGCGAACCACAACCACTCTTGCAGTTGCAGAAAATTGTATTTAGCAAATCTTCTGGAGCATGTGGTAAAATTGTCATGATAGGCTCCAGAAAATCGTTTCGCATTGCCCAACCCCATACCTGGGGTTCCAAATCCTGCCCTAACCAAGTTTGAACTTGATAATATACACGTTTGAAATGTTGATGAGCAGCTGCACTTGTTGGTGGAATATTTGAAAGCTGCACAGGTTTATTAAGTTTTGTAGACTTGACGTAATGCATATAACGAAGATGATCGAGACTTTTCACAGATTTCGGAGCATTATAGACTGCCAATAAGGTTTGAGTTCCACTCTCTAATAATCTCTTGGCCGAACAATTTTCTTCCTCAAATGCTGCAGCTAGTTCATCCAAATTTGTCAGTTTCTCAAAAACTTTAAATAAAACTTTAATAGATTTAATGCATGAAGAAAATGATAAAATATAATATAATAGTTAATAAAAATTGACAAATATTTATAATCATTGATTTATCGATAGTTCATCAACTATATATGGCGCGTTTTCGACCGGAGGCACCGGTTGACCTGAAGTGATGCTGTAACCGCGCGCTCTCCGCCCTCCATCTCGAAAACGGTTCACCGTATGAAAAATTTTTTTAAACAAAATTTGTAGAGAATTTTGTATTCTACAATATTGATAATAAATACAAATAGCAAAAAACCCATAGGAAATGAGATATTTACAAAAAAAGCGCAAAAAACCGATTTTTGTGATCTTTGATCTTGAAATTTAATAGTTGCGTACACCCTACCATACGTAGGTTTAGAGACAACTTTCAGGGTGTCAATATACAAGTATTTACAGACTAACAGCTGGGTATCTCGAATTCCGAGATTTTTACCTAATTTAAGCTTAAATGACTGTACTACAGCCTTAAGCTCATTCTTTAACCGTTTCAATGGTAAAGCACCTCCAGAAATACAACCTTAAATTGCTCTCAGTTTTACAGGCCTCAATAAAAGTTTTTCTGGTGTAAATATTTAATTTTCGCTTCCAAAAAAATTCGAAACCCAATCATGCCCAATCATGCCCCAATCATGCCAATCATGCTACAGTAAAAAAAAAAAAAAAAAAAAAAAAATCTAAGTAAGCAGCAATCGAAAAGGCATATATAAATGTGTATTTTTATGCATAAATCCTTCACCCTCGATAGCTCTTTCTACAGAAATAAAATATGAAAATTTCTAATGATCTATAAAAACACACCTAATTAATGAAAATCACGCCTTACTGTAGTGTATGTAAAAGGCAAATTTAAGTATCATTAAAAGATGAATAAAAACATAAAACGTGTTTTACCATTAATAATTGTTCACACATACTGTTTTACGAAAATTTAAGAGCAGCGAAAAAATCCAAATTTAATATAGCTTTCCAAATGTGCAATTCAGCGTAGTGAAGGATGTGTATTTTGATAAGATTTTATCGAGACTCCGCCCATTCTTTTCTTTTTCCAACTTATTTCCGAAATATAAGGATATATATTTCAAAAATGATGAAACGAGCGTCGTAATAATTTATGCGTCGAAAATCACGTTAGATATTTCTCTTTTGAAAAACTACATTTAATTGATATCAATGATCAGACTACTAACGTCGTCTTCTGTTGATATTTTTTTAGTACACTGCTCGACATTGAAAATGCAACACCAAGAAGGAATAATAATAACGGAATGAAATTTGTTGGACACATACATTATAGTAGGAAGAACAATTAATTAAAATTTTGGGAAATTTGGAGTAGTATGTACTGAGAAAACAGTACATAAAGCAGCGACTTCTGTGAGCAATAACAGCACATATCTGCCTAGGCATTGAATCGAACAGCGATTGGATGACATGTACGGGTAGAGAACTTCCTGAAGCTTCAACAAGATGCCACAATTCCTCGATCGAAGTTACTGGTGAGTGGTGGGGGGGGGACATTCGCTTTTCAGCGATTAAACAGTAATTTTCATTGGTGCGAGATCAGGAGAACGCGCTAGCCAGAGCAACAGTCGAACACATTCTGTATCAAAGAAGGTCCGGACAATACAAACAACTTTCGGTCGTGCATTATCTTGCTTCAATTTTGCGTTACGGAGGCCTCGAATACAGGGCAGAGGGGCGGGCATTAACTTATCAGAAATTTAATGGCCGCTGTTCAGAGTGCCAGGAATACGAACATGAAGTAATCGAGACGTGTATTCAATGGGAACCCATAACATCATTGCAAATGATGGACAGTATGATGGTGTCGAATCCCAGCTGGCAATGTGCATTATTTATAATGCCGTTAAATACGGATAAGGCAATCTTGATGCTGTAAACAGGATTGTGATTTGTCTGAAAAGTGACTTCACGCCATTCCTGCGTCCAGGTTCATCGTTGATCACACATTAATGGCGCCCAAATCAGTGATGCAGTTTTGAGAGTAATCAGAATTTTGGTAGTCGCATACTGAGTCACCACCTGGACTGATGGTATGTTGTACCAATGGATACACGTCCCGGTCACCTCTTGTTTTCCTTCCCGCCACTCTGAATACCAGCCATTACATTTCTGACGAGTTAAGGCCCATAGCTCTACCCTATGTTCAAGGCCTCCGAAGCGCAACATTTAAGCAGGACAATGCACTACCGCAAGTTGTCCATATTGTCTGGACCTTCATTGATGCCGAATGCAGGGATGGAACACGGGCGGAGAATTCATACCACTATCAATGTAAGAAAACTTTCTACTTCTTAAATCAACGATATCATAGGTAGAGAAATTTCTTAAACAGATTCCGGTATGAATTCTGCGCCCGTGTTCCATCCCTGCGAATGTGTTCGACTGTTGGTCTGGCCAGCGTGTTCTCCTGATCTCGCACCAATGAAAATCCCTGTTTAATCGTTGAAAATCGACTGGCCCCCTCCACTCACCAGTAACTTCGATCGATGAATTGTGGCATCGTGTTAAAACTTCATGAAGTGCTCTACCCGTACATGTCATCCAATCGCTGTTCGATTCAATGCCTAAGCAGATATGTGCTGTTATTTTTTACGGAGGTCGCTGCTTTATGTACTGTTTTCTCAGTACATATTACTCCAAATTCCCTGAAATTTTAATCAATTGTTCTTCCTTCTATAATGTATGTGTCCAAAAAAAAAAAAAAAAAAAAGTTATTAAATAAAACACAATCACTCATACAATTATCAGTTAATTTATTAATTCTTTTTGTGTTTTACAAAGAAATAATGAAAGAAAAGAACTTTCTAAAATATTTTTTTTTGTACATTTTGTAAAAGAAAATATGAATGAAAATGACGAAAAGATGATGTTAACAACTGTATTTTCCTGCACAAAGTCCATGCAGCCTTTTCTTACAGCGAGCGCAGATGGGCTTGGAACGCTTTATCTCACACTGCTTGTTACTGCAGACCACACATTGGTGTAAATTTCGTCTCTTCCTCCTTCGTACCATTATGAACCGAATCATCGTCTAAAATAATGTTGCGACGTAACATAGCTTTACATTATCTAGAAGTTCCGATTGACCGATTGATTCTTTTTATGTAAAAATTAAATTAAAATTCCGGTGTTATCTGAATTGTATCTCTCGAAGCGCGATAGCGCTGCTTCGCAGCTTTCGAGACTGAACATTGCAGCGCTATCGCGCTGCTTAGCAGTCAAACGGTTAAAGCAAAAGATAGATCAAAGACTTACTGCCTTTTGTAAATATATCTTGTATCTAACGCTGTAAAACCGGTGTGCAAGAGTTTCAGACTCAACATAAAATACTGACAACAGTACTTTTTATCAATAACTTATATCGTATTAATTCGCAATAAACTACTGCACAAATATGACAGAAATTATCGACAAAAAGATACTGGTGTGAAAATTTCATCTCGAAACGGAAACTCTTGCCTATTTTCTGTTAAAGTATCGAAGTAATAACTACCCGTATGCATATGTTACTTTCAAACTTGCTACCGAATTTGCTAAATAGAAACCAATCAGTTTCTCAGCATTCCTGATAAATTTGTAATACTATTAGTACTTAATGACTTAAAAAAAATATAAAACACATCCCACTAAAATGGCTTCGAAACGAAAAAATAAAAAATAGTGTGACCATGAATGGGTTAAGACTCAAAACTTCTGTATTTTTCGCATTTTTTTTTTTTTTTTAACGCTCTATAGCAAAATCTATTTCTTTCATTTCTTAACGACAGGTATATAGGGAAACGTTTTTTTACCCTTTTTACAAAAATACTATTTTTTAATACGTATTTCAACGTCGATTTTTTTTTTTTTTTTTTTTTGCCACTTCGATTTTTGCCAATAAACATTTATACACACACACACACACATATATATATCTTGTGTGGGGTGTATGTATGTCGTGGATGTGTGTCCAGGCACGCTACAAAAAAAGCCGCAGAATATGCATTGGATTTTTTTTTTTTTTACTTGAGAAACGTGGTTTATCGACTCATCTTCATACAAGCCTCCCAACTTTCTGGTCAACTGGCTTAGAGTAGAAGGATGGATGGATAGTTGGGTTTTACGTCGCACTATTGCTGCGCAGGTGGGCAATGCTTAGATAGAAGAAAATTACAGTTTACGATTTTCTTCAAATATTTCATTGATTTGACTGGAAATGGTAATCGGTCATCATTATACTCTCTAAAATTTCTGGAGTAAGAAAAACACTCCTTAAAAAAATGACCACTTTTTGACACCAATTAAAGGGAAAATACACTATTAAAGCGTTTGAAAATCCGACGCTTCTCACTTTTCGTGAAATATTGACGTGAGGTCACTCTGTCACAAAGAGTGAAAAACATCTATCACATTTAAATTGCAAAATCAACCTTCTCTGGAGTGAGCAATTGCTAGTGTCATCTATTAACCATTTTACGAAAGAAAAACAATTTCTGGCTGACATTATGCATGTATTTTTTAACAGAATTTATGAAAGAACTTTTAGGAATAAGACAAGAAAATATTTTTGTTAAAACATAATTTGATACATATTAAAAAGACTTTTGATACAATTGACAAATTCAATTAAATCACAAATTATAATAGAAAGTTTTTTTATTGCGAAATATATAAAGTATAAAATAATATAACAGTGCAAATGTTTAATGCATAATGTCTTAAATTCCATAGGATTTTATATTTTCATTATATTCATTAAGATGCAATAAATGTGAAATTTTCGAAAAGTTGACTATAATATGTTGTTAATAATTAAAATATACTGTAAGATACTCCTAATATATTCCTAAACAGGCGAGCGACATACTACTTTTTGAGCTAACAGTTTTTCAAGAAATTCTGCAACTTTATATCCAAATATGCAACTTTTTTTTTTTAAATATGTGATCTATTATTTTTTTTTAATCTACATGAAAAATAACTGTTTGCAGGGATGGAACACGGGCGCAGAATTCATACCGGAATCCGTTTAAGAAATTTCTCTACTTATAATATCGTTGATTTAAGAAGTAGAAAATTTTCTTACATCGATAGTGGTATGAATTCTGCGCCCGTGTTCCATCCCTGTGTTTGTCTTAGGGAATTTGTTTTTAATTACATTTCCTGATTTTAAAATAATTCACATTTCAATAAATTAAAATAGTTCTAATTTTAATTTTTGTAATGTTCGTTAGAATCCTATGTATTTATATTGTAGAAATAGAATAAAAGAAAGATAGATGAAATATAAATAGCCAAAATTTCTCAATAACTTGGATTATTATCACTTTTTAAAGAGTCGAAAATGTAACTCTTTCGGAAACAGACTTTTGAATCTTTAGAGATTAGCTCCATTTCAGCATGTTCAAAGATGTTGCTCTTTAACCCGTTAGTAGTAGCTAGTTAGTCGATTTGCCGCCCATTCTTCAGTGTTGCCAGAACTTTTTATTCAACAGCCACCAAAAATTTTTAGAAGTGTCATTTGACACACATTAAATGCGAATAAGATCGAAGAAACGTCGATCACATCACTTCTTAAAATTATTGGTGACAGTTAAATAAAAAGTGCGCAATCTGTAATATGCGGCGCTGCCTATAGCGACTACTAACGGGTTAAGATTCATATCTCATTCTTTATATATTAGGAGTAGCTGACTACCTTACAGTTTTAATTTCGTGTGACTCGGTTAAAAAATGGACTATTTAATCATTTAAATATTTCATTAAATACTACGAAAATATGCTTGCATTCTCTTTCAGGTCTTCCGGTAAAATACAAATATTAACAGTCCTCACTACTAAGAAATTCTTAACAAAACGGTCATTGGATGCTGAGGCGTAGTCATCTGTAAAATCGTAGTTACTGATTAATGACAGTGCTATCTGTCGGCCGGTATACACAAAATTTAAAACTGGAGTTGTTGTTCATGTAAGAGTTCGATTAACAAGAAAATTACAGCATATCAGGGCTCCCATTTGGCTGATATACAACCAAAAGGCAAATTGTAACACTTTCATGCCACTTGACGACCGATATACATTTAAGAAATCTAAAATAGATCAGAGTCTTTTAAAAAAAGTTTTTTTTTTTTTTTTTTTTTTTTTTTTTTGTGGGGGGGGGGGGATGACAAATCGATTGAGCATACATTCCGAGGTGTAAAGTTAACACTTTGTCGCAGGCAAAGCTTTACAGAGTTAGCTCGTTCACATAATGTTAAAAAATGTCGCAAAGTAAACTCGACGTTAGCGCTTCTCCTCGTGCAGTAGCTGCGGTACCCAAATAAAAGCTGTGAAAAACCCGCCCCTATTGTGCTTTCTTTAAAAATGTTATCTTTTAGGGTTTTAATATAAACAAGAATTAATTCTAGCCCTAAATAAACATTATAGATGTAATTATTAGCGTACATTTAACTTTAATTACAAAATATGTTAGATGTTAGCTAATAAACAATCACATTATTATTAGTTAACATCCAACATATTTTGTATTTAAAGTCAAATGTACGCTAATAACTTCAAGTAAATAATCACATCTATAGTGTTCACTTAGAGCTAGAATTAATTAGTGTAAAATATAATTTCTTAAATCGATCTTCTAATGTTGTAAATTGTATTGTAAATACGAAAAAAATCATGCATTAGTAATTTAAGAAGAAAATGTTAACGTGTGCAATTTTCAAAATTAAAATTTTGGTAACTAGCATGTTGTGGCCACCACAAGACTTTCTTCTATATTTACCAATACATATTCAATCAGTAACAATATCAAAAAAAAAAAAAAAAAAAAAAAAAAAGTACGTTTTTTTTTTTTGTTAAAAGTAAAAAAAATCGATAACTTTGTTTTAAATTATCACAGATTTATAGTTCAACCATTCGTTTTAAAGGTATTGACGAGACCTTTCGAAAGATAACCCCCCCTAGGGGGAGGAAGCGATGCCCCCCATGCAGAATTTTTTTTCCCTAGTTACATACTACTATTATCAATAATTCATATTAATTTTACAATCACAAGTTTAAAACAACTCTTATTATGCACATTTATACGAATTTTTGTCCCATTCTGCCATGTTAAAAATTTAGATAAAATGCTATCACAGCGCCACCTGTTGAGCTATTGATCCCCAAACATAATCAGCACCAGTTTATGTCGGGGACCAACTAAATACCAAGTTTGGTTAAATTTCGTTTAAAAAAAAAAAAATAAAAAAAAAAATGCGATTTTTTTTCTAAGTTTTTTTTTTTTTTGTTAAAAGTAAAAAAAAATCGATAACTTTGTTTTAAATTATCACAGATTTATGGTTCAACCATTCGTTTTAAAGGTATTGACGAGACCTTTCGAAAGATACCCATCTTGAAACTTTGCCCCCCCGGTGGGGGGGGGAACCGATGCCCCCACATGCACAAAAAATTTTTCCCAGTTAACTATTACTATTATCAACGAGACCTTTCGAAAGATACCCATCTTGAAAATTTACTTCCCCGGGGGGGTACTTCACTCCTAGGGGGAGGAACCGATGCCCCCACATGCACAAAATTTTTTTCCTAGTTAACTACTACTATTATCAATAATTCATATTAATTTTACAATCACAAGTGTAAAATAACTCTCTTTATGCCCATTTATACGGAATTTTGTCCTATGCTGCCATGTTAAAAATTTGCATAAAATGCGATCACAACGCCACCTGTTGAGCGATTGATCCCAAAATCTAATCAGCACCAGTTTATGTCAGGGTGCAACTAAATACCAAGTTTGGTTAAATTTCATTCATTGGTTCGTGAGATACAGCGTCCACAACAAAATGATACAGACAGACAGACAGACATTTTCTAAAAACTATTAACTCTTAATCTAGACATCCCAAAACATGTAAATCCATCAAAAAACGGAGGTCGAAAATTTTCGCGAATCCAATACTTTCTCTATATTACATATAGAAGAAAGTAAAAAAATATTAAATTTTGGAAAAGAAATCGCTTATAAAAGTTGACTTTATCATTATCTCTTTTATTAAAAAAAGCATTATGTCATGTTCCATAAAATCAATCGGACGCAGACGAAACCATTCGCAAAAATTTTATCTTCTAAACAAAATGTATTTGTAATAGCTTTATAACCAAATCTATAACTAAAATAACATTTAGGAATGATAAAATAACATTCAGGAGTGAACAAATATAATAAAAACAAACTTTTTCTAACCTCATAACAAATCAAATAACCGAATACAAATTTCCATAGATTATCTCTTGATCCGTAATGAATGAAAATTCAAGTGGTTAAGATTTCAATAATTTTATAAATTGTAAGAAGTATTAAAAAAATTAAATTTTAAGAATTGATTTAAAATATATTACTAATCTTAAAATACAGTAAAACATGCGAAATATGAATATTCTAAAAATACATGAATTTTTTCGTTTAGATGTGCATTCGTTGAAACATAGTTCTATTTTAATTTTAAATATGTAGCATCGCGCGAGTAAACAAATTCTATTCGAGCATGCGCAGTTTCAACCTGAATAGTTCAGGTACCGCCAACACGAGATGGCTTTGTCATCGATCAGTGACGTAACTATGACGTAACCATGACATAGTACGCTACCCATAGCTCCATTATAATGAATACGCTTACTCTGTAAAACTTTGGTCGCAGGGGTCGTACTCTCCACCCTTTTTTTTTTTTCGGGACACTTACATGGATGAGAAAATTTCGCCTTTCTTACCACCACTTTTTTTATACAGAAATATTTATGGTGTTTATATAGTAATATGTCGTTGTTAAATAGGATAGAATTTATTAAATAAAAATAGTGGTAGAAATAAAGGCAGAAATTTCTTATCACTGAAAGTGTCCTGGAAAAAGGGCGGAAACTACGACCCCTGATTGTCATCGAGGTACTTTCCTATTTTGAACTTTTGGCTTTGCTTTAACCCTTTAGCGTTCACTACTTAATTTATTTTAAAAATTACTAAACTAATTTAAAAAATGGCTTTCAGACACATAGCTGATCGTAAACATTTAAAAATTAAAAAATTAGCATTCTTCCTTTTCGAGAAATTTTTGGTTTTAAACATCTATAAGTTAACCTTATTAAATTCAAATAATATTTAATTTTATAAATAAAACACTTTGTAAATAAACATTATCGAGTACAAAAACTCGTAAAAGTTGTTTCAGGTGAAATAATAGTCCTGCTCATCATTAAATGAAAAAAACTAGACACGAGTGCATCATCAAACCAGCAATTCGCACTCGCGCACACTAAGAAAATTCAAGTGACTTGCATTTAGCTTCCTTTGAAGAATTATTTGTTAAATTTTGGAATAACACTGCTATCTACCGAACGGAAAAGGAACAAAAGTTTGAAACCTGATTAAAACAAGCGGAAAATGTTAACAAAACTGCTGCATAAAAATTATTAAATTATGTCAAATGTTTGGTTTCGCTGCGAAACCAATGAACATTAAAGGGTTAAAACGTTATATTATTTATTAAAATGATTTTACGTATTCATAATAAATTATTCATATTTTATTCTTAGTAATTGATTCTGCAAATGTCACTGGCGTATATATACACCAGCAGCATATATAGTGTTAAACGCGAACACGAGGAACACCTGAAGGCGGGACTTGCTTTTCATGAAAAGGGTAATTTTACGTAGCCCGCAAGCAAAGTGTAACAGGGCAGGAAGACAGACAGTATTGCCAAGTTTAGGGACTTTTTTATTCAATATTCACCAATAATTTCGAGGAGTGATAATTGATATATATAATCATACTTGTCAACATCCTAAGTTCTACTCCGTAGTATCGTTAGCCCCGCCGTCTTTTTTACACCAGTATATTTTTAGAATAATTTCCTTCTTATTGAATCGTAATTACATTTGGAGAATATTACTCTACAAATTTACTGGTGTGAGAAAGAGGGCGGAACTAACAACACTACGGAATATTAATTAGGATGATGGCAGGTATGATATAATAGCAGATTAATTTTTGACGTGGTTAGGCAACCGGATAAAAAAGTGCCTAAATCTCACAACACTGGGGACAGATGGAAGGAGCAAAATATTTTTTAAAGTTTAATGTTGAGTTAAGGTATTGAAAATTCCTGTTACAGGGCCTTTTGGGAATGAGGAATCGACTGCACAAATTTTTGAAAGTGTAAAATTTATAGGAGAGCAGATGAAGAGGATACAAAATATTTAAAATACAGCTAAGCCCTTGAAAATTCACGTTTTCAGGTTTTTGTGTGTGACGAATCGATTACGCATACTTTCGAAAGTGTAATATTATTAGGAGGGAGGTAGATCATTAGGGCATCTTTAACAACACTGAGCTGGAGTTTGCTAGTGTTAAAATTTCCAAAAGTATTTCACAATAAGTGTACCGGCTATAGTAGGTTCAGAAACTGAGAGAGGGCGCCGCATGCACTACTGAGGGGAGTTTGATACAGTTAGAATTTCTTAAGAATCGCCAATCAGTTGATAGCCGAAGGACTGCTAATTTTCAATAAATATTTTCAATTTATTTATACATGAAAGATTTATTTTTAAAAATAGTTGTGCTAAATATGATTAAAAAATTAAAACGTTGTCAGCTCTGATATATATACATCCCTTTCAAAAACATTAATTAAATATATCGTATGATGGCCATTGACAAAGAAAGCAGACGATTGAAATGTACGATGAAAAAAAAAAATAATGGATAAAATAAAAAAAATAATCAAAAAAGAACAACCAAAAAAAAAAAAAAAAAAAAAAAAAAAAAAACTGAAAATATGCTTCCCTGTACAGTCTCAGCCATCCCTCTGCCATATTTTGCAGCTCTGCGGTCAGTAGCCTGAGCTCCTCAGCGCACACAGACTAACATTTCTCTTTATTTATAGAAGTGATTCTAAGTACAGCTCACTAGTTGCAACATTATGACGCAATAACTTAATTGCATAAAATTGTCAAGTGTTTATGTTATAACTAGCGAGCTTCGCCCGCTAGCGGGTCAGTATTTTCAAATGAATCACTATAATGACTGAATTCTCAAAATCTCTCAATCACTATAACTAATGAATCACTAACAGTAACTTTTCGTGTTAAGAAAAGAAAGTTTTAAACAAATCATTTCTGATTGGGTAAAAAGTCGGCCCGGGTCCCCACTGCCTTCGGCAGCGCAGTTCCGTGCGCGCTGCGCACGCACAACTTACGGGATACACATGCTGCGCGCGCGTATTCCTTCCCTGACCCTTCGTGCCCCCTAAAAAAAAAATCATTTCTGATAGAGTAAAAACTCACACCGGGTCCTCACTGCCTTCGGCAGCGCAGACCCATGCGCGCTGCGCGCACATATTCCTTCTTAAGTCAAATTTTTATTCTTAAGTAAATTTAAAAAATCGCTTAAAGACACACCCAAATAATATAACTCAATTTTTATTTAACTCAATACACTTGTGTTAAAATAAGCATCTGATGTATTTTAATGCATTTTAAGAAGTGTGATGCTGACTGATGCTTTCTAGTTCTCTAAAATATCAAGAAAACCAGAGCCTGATTAAGGGGGAAGCACACATTACTTATACTTACACCGTTATTTTTTAACAAATACTTTCCTCCTATAATAAACAGAAAATTCTCATCAAAAATTATTTTAAAAGAATTCTGGTGTCTAATAACGGTGAGTAAATTGGATTGTTTTACACCGTTCATTTTTTATAAAAAATATTTCCTCGTCAAAGCGTGGAAGTTCTATGACATGAAGTAAAAAATATTTGTAAAAATATTTCGGTGACAGCGGAGATAATGTGTGCTTCCCCCTTAATCAGGCTCTGAAGAAAAGAAGAAACAGGAGGATTGGTCAAAGTCCGTGGATTTTACGCACTTCCAGAACCTGATTAAGGGGGAAGCACACATTATCTCCGCTCTCACCGGAATATTTTTACAATTATTTTTTACTTCATGTCATAGAAATTCCACGCTTTGACGAGGAAATATTTTTTATAAAAAATGAACGGTGTAAAACAATCCAATTTACTCACCGTTATTAGACACCAGAATTCTTTTAAAATAATTTTTAATGAGAATTTTCTGTTAATTATAGGAGGAAAGTATTTGTTAAAAAATAACGGTGTAAGTATAAATAATGTGTGCTTCCCCCTTAATCAGGCTCTGCGCACTTCAAAGTTAAGGCGTTAAGGGCTATCACAGAAAAACAGTCAACAGCCATTCACAGAAATGTTAAGATGGAAATTATGAATACATGATGATCGTGAAATTAGATTTAAAGGTCAAAATCTTAAAATAAGTTATGAATTTCCTATTAATTATACCCCCTTAACAACACCCTATCTCGTTAGGATTGCATTTCCGACCCTCCATTGCTATGTGATACCGAATCGCCTTTGTGCCTACTACATATCCTTTAAGTTTGCCCCACCGGCAGGGAAGCACCCTGTATGTGTATATACTATATTTTTCAGCGTATAGGCCGCAGGTCATTTTCTGTTTTACACAAGAAAATTTATTTAATAAAAAATAATACTTTTGCACATGGTAGTATAAGGTACAAACATAACTATTATTGTTAATTAAAATTTTTGGATTGAAACTGATTTACGTGACCTGCGGTTTATACAGCGAAAAATACAGTATGTATATGCAAATCAAAAAATTAGATTTTCATCACCATTCTATCATCCGATCGAACTGAAATTTTGAATGCATGTATTACTCCAATACATACTCATGTAGTATCGGATTTAGAATTTGGTCTCTGGGCCCTAAGTTTGGTTCAAAATTTGATTCCAAATTTTTTGCAACTTCCTATCATCCGATTGTGCTGAATTTTTCCATATACATATATTATTCACATACGTTTAATTGGAACTGTAGTACATTTTGAAATAAAAGCGTGTTTAAATAAGTACAAAACTTTGAATAAACACCATAAAATGCAATAAACTCGCAACAATTGTTTCGTGTCGAAAGAAAACACGGTGTCAAGCGACCTTTCTCCTGATGAAGTGTCGTGTTTTATTTCGACCTGAAGCAATTGTTGAGAGTTTATTGGATTTTATAGCGTTTATTCAAAGTTTTGTACTTATTACGTTAAAACGCCAGTACTGTGGTGCTTTCTTATTATAGAAACGTGTTATTATTATTCATTTTAGTTATGAATTATTTATTAGAGATTTAAATTTTTTACAGAAAATTATACGAATTTGATTTATCTATAACAACTTTTTTCAGATATTACACAATAATCAATAAAAACTCTACGAAAGAATGAACGTTTGAAAATAGAAATTAGCTAAAAAGTAATTTCATGGAACATGGTGGTGTCAGTCACACTGAAGGATGAGATTTTCGCTTTTTTTCAATAGCTATTAACATATATAAATATTTATCATATTTAAAAAATAACTTTTTCACAAACCGCTTTCAGTTCTACAAATTCCTTCAATTTTTTTTTATTTTTTTTAAATGTCTACAGACTTATGAGGCACATTGTACATATATTAGTACACTGTAACATAGTGTATTTTTTAAGTTTGCTATTTAAGATTTTTATATTTTAAATAGAGTGTAATAAATATATTTCTTCAAAATGTAAATGTTGACAGTCATAGAGTAAGTATATCTACAAATATTGTGCATTATAAAGTAGAAAAACTGCAAAAAGTCCTCTACTCATAAAGTTCATTCTATCTCATTTTATGTTTATATTAGTTAGTAACGTGATTTTCCATAAAAAATAATCAAGAATAGCAGAGAATATTTTTATTTTTCCAGTCCGTATTTTGATTTACCAGGAAAAACTGAGAGAAAAATAATTTCTGTTTGAATAAACAATTTTACAGCATGGGAAACAGGAATTTTTCCTCTCTTAGACAGAATCCGTCAGTGCCACGCATTATTTTTATTTTCATTTTTCTTTCTCGTAGATTTTACTGTATTTCTGCTGTGCCTTCATAGAAAAATGAATGGCTTGAATTTCAAATATAAGACAAGAGGTTTTCGACTCTTGATATGCCAGACATTTTTATTACATATTCTGTCTTCGTATAGTTAGATTATTTGGTATAGCTTATTTTTTTATGAATTGCTTCTTGCTTCTTTTAGAAATTTGATAAATGGAATTCTGAACATTGTGAAAAGCGATGCAATGTTTATTAAAAAATTGTTTTGAAAACGTTCATATAAAGTTTTTTTTTTTTTTTTTTTTTTTAAGAATAAATTTTAAAATAATATTCAATCTGTTTTTCAATATAAACAATTATTTTATAATATTACATTTCGAAAAGAGCTTTAGCATTTTTCTCCAAGTATCGTAAACATACTATTTTTAAAAAATTAGCAATCGTTAAAAAATACAAAAATGTACGACTTGTAATATCGTATTTCTTACATTTGATCATATATACATATATATATATACATGTATATATATATATATATATATATATATATATATATATATATATATATATATATATATTAATAGAATAAAGTTTGTTTTCTAGAGTTTTAATTTTTAACAAAAATTTTCTAAAAAGAAAAATAACTGTTTATTTTATTTCGTTTTATTGTTTTAATATTCCGTACGTAATATGTAATGTATAGTAAATAATCTAAAACTAATTAATAACTATTTCTAATCTACTTATATTTCTAATAATAGTACAAAGAAAAATAATGTAGATATGCCAGTGTTGGACATTGTACAAATAATAGCATTGTCTCCTAAACTAGATGCCTGTCGTGTAGCTCAGAAACTTGGCAACTGTTCAAGCGGTAGATAGCGCCACCTAGTACAGATTGCGCGACTTTTTTATTCAACAGCCGCCAAAAATTTTTAAAAGTGGAATTTGATATACATAAAAGGTGAATAGAATCGAAGAAATGGCGATTATATATATCATATATAACTTCTTAAAATTATTGGTGAGAGTTGAATAAAAAAGTCACGCAATCTGTACTAGGTGGCGCTGTCTACCAATTGAACTGTTGCCAAGTTTCCGAGCCACGCGACAGGCATCTAGTTTAGGAGGCTATGATAATAGACACTTTTAAATTTAAAATCTATGAACAAGTTTTTAACTCGTGCATAGGTTCACTTCACATTCAAGGTTGGTTTTACAGTTTTGACTTGGACAACAAAAATTTCATGTCAACAGTTTTAGAATGAACTTTTCATTTATCTGAAACAGTGGGGAAATTTTTCAACTTTACATTATTTCTTGTTGTTTTCAATAAGCTAAGCCAAATTTTCAGGATTGTGATTTTCACTTTTGTTTCCTACCAATATTTTATAGGGCAATTCCATGACACAAAAGGTAATGTTACTCACAAAGAAGGGCAAGATTCTTACCACTATTATCATAAATAAATATTTATCGTAATTTTTACAGTATTATTTTTTTTTTTTTTGTGTGTGTGTGTGTGTGTGTGATTAAATATCACAGTAATCATTGTTAGAAAATATTAGTGAAAGCAGAACTATTTCCGCGCGTGACTGACACTACATTTACTTGGAATTTATCTATAACATTAATCACTACCTTATTCAACAACAAAAAATTACTTTACAATACGAAAAAAATTTCTATATGGGAATATTGGTATGAAATGATTTCTGTACCCTCTGCTTTCATATGACTAAAGTAAGAATACAGAATTCAATAATGGTGTAAAATTAGACAATATTTCTATGTCTATTCATTACTGGTACAATAATATGGCATTGTCTACTATTAGATTTTTAATTTGGAGGGGGAGAATCAGTAGTAGACACATGTGCGTATTCTCCTAAATTAAGTATGTGGAAATGAAAGAATGAAAGTGAGTACACACACACACGCACACGCATATATATATATATTTGCATCATGACATTTTATACTACTTAATTTTATGCCCATCTGCTACGATTCATCCCGCAGTATTTAACATTTTTTTTTATTTTTTTTTTTTATTTAACGAAAACAAAACATTTATTTCTTTTATTCTAACTTTGATTTTAATTACTGGTTGCTGCCGATATTAAATGAGCATAATTACCTTGCACTTGAAAGGATTAAAGCATTACTTCCTGAAAAAATACTATCAAAGGTGTCAAGTTAATACGATTGCCCGCATCCGTCACACTGGATTTTTTTTTAATAACAGTATTTCTTATTAATTATTCGGGATTAAGTAAGACAACGATAATTATTCTTAAATAGTGATACGAAATTCGTTTATTTAGAGGTGGAGGGTGTAAGGTTGAATTTTTATACCAACTATGTCAAAAATCCCAGAGCCGAGATACAAACCGCGGCACTCCGATTACCGCGAGGATACCCTACCAGTGAGCCATCCTAGCTGATTACCCACTCCGCATTTCTCGCATAATATCCATTGGCAAAATCACCATATCTACAAACGCAGATATAACAGGTGGGTATATAAATCATGTAAATCTTATAAACCACGTAAATTATTTAGAAATAACCTTTATCAACCACGAATATTTATTTAGAGGTGGAGTGTGTAAGGTCGAACTTTTACACGATTACTTGAAAATATTCAAATTAATATTTATGGCTGATGAACGGTACTTTAAAGTTATTTACGTTTTTATAGGAGTTGCCACCAGGGCCTGTGAAGGTGTTCACATATATTTGGTTAAATTTTAATTGAATTTTTAAATAAAATAAAATCTAATGATAAATGAATGCATTATTCTAATAAAAAAAAATAATTAAATTTTAAGTGAAATATTATATTTACGTAATTTGTTCTTAAGCATTTAAAAAAAAGAATTATTTTTAAATGTCGTTAAAATTACACAATTTTAATTATACATACGACCTACACTATTTATTAACATAAAACAATAACACACATCATTCAGAAATCTAAATTGTATATATTTTATATCTAAATCATAAATAAGTGTTTATCTTTTTAAATAGAAAAGTACTTTATTTTATGGGATAAAAAGAAAATAAAAGAAATAATATCTAACGGAAATTCTGACATTAAACGTAATTATAAAAAAAAGTGTTCTCAAATAGTCATAAAAAAAAGAAAACTCATTGTCAGAATTTATATTATTGCAACACCGGATATAATTTATTTTAAATTACCCAATATTAATGATTTCAGTTCATAACGGTCATTTTCTCTAGTCGAAAGGTCGCTTGGCATAAAAATTGGCGATTAAAAGGTTAATACAATTATAAACCGTCATTACAAATTCAAAAAATTAACGTTAGTATAATATCTAAAACAAAGAATTGAAGTTGGCTTTCATTTTGGCGAAAATAATGATAATGCAGTCATGTGACTTCCCTTCCAGATGGTTCTCCCATGCGATCGAAAAGAGCAGACCCTCAGTTTTTGCTTTTTAACGGTTTAGAGTAGACATAAGTTTTTTTCGCTGCCCTCTCTCTCTCCCTTGTTCCTCGGAATTTATCTGGAGTTTGTTTCCTGAACAATATTTTTTTAAATACGAACCTGTATTGATCAATGATGTGAGTCCTTTTAACAAATATAATAAAAGTGTGTTAATTTTTCAAGACTTGTAAATTTTTGTTTAGCGGCACAACACTCCAAGCAACAACAAGATGAATTGATTCAAACAAATCATTTGTCGGCGATGGATTTCAACACTACAGAACTTATATTTTTTTTTGACTGTCCAATGGGCGTCGTTTTTGAATCTCTCCTGTGTGGAATTGCACAAACAAATTTTTTTTTTCTCACTTTTGTGATATTTTCTATT
Source organism: Salticus scenicus (assembly GCA_963930645.1). Classification (NCBI taxonomy): domain Eukaryota; kingdom Metazoa; phylum Arthropoda; class Arachnida; order Araneae; family Salticidae; genus Salticus; species Salticus scenicus. The sequence continues at coordinate 256,538,386 of OZ005657.1, forward strand.
ATTTGTATATACATTTATATATTATTTTTTTTCCCTCTCATTTTATGTTCATTTTTTTTAATTTACTTGTACTCATGTGTTGTTTTTTTTTCTATGTTTAACATTGATGTTATTTGATATGTTGCAGTATTATATGCACATTCAGTATTGTTTACAGTGTAATATGAAATAACTTTAAAGTATAACATCATATTTCTATACACATATAAGAACATTGAAAAGAAAATTTTTTATAAAAAAATAAAAATGAACAGTATTATGTTGAAAGCTTTCTTGACGATTAAATCTGGATCCAGACTCTAAAAGAAAACAGAACTCTTCAAATGTGGTGCCCACAATGATATTTAGAATGATGCAAATTCGTCATATGCCAATATGTTTCATGATGAAACAAATTTATAATGTGCATACGTATATTTACAATTGAATATTGCATTGATATACATTTTTTTTTTTTTTGGACTTATGCAGGTTTCTTGTATTATTTGTTTTTCATTGTGATTATGTGACATACTAGGGAGTGAGAGAGATTTTTTTTTTTTCTTTTTCTGGGTCGCCGGGAGAAATATGTGAAGGTGTTCACATATATTTGGTTAAATTTTAATTGAATTTTTAAATAAAATAAAATCTAATGATAAATGAATGCATTATTCTAATAAAAAAAAAATAATTAAATTTTAAGTGAAATATTATATTTACGTAATTTGTTCTTAAGCATTTAAAAAAAAGAATTATTTTTAAATGTCGTTAAAATTACACAATTTTAATTATACATACGACCTACACTATTTATTAACATAAAACAATAACACACATCATTCAGAAATCTAAATTGTATATCTTTTATATCTAAATCATAAATAAGTGTTTATCTTTTTAAATAGAAAAGTACTTTATTTTATGGGATAAAAAGAAAATAAAAGAAATAATATCTAACGGAAATTCTGACATTAAACGTAATTATAAAAAAAAGTGTTCTCAAATAGTCATAAAAAAAAGAAAACTCATTGTCAGAATTTATATTATTGCAACACCGGATATAATTTATTTTAAATTACCCAATATTAATGATTTCAGTTCATAACGGTCATTTTCTCTAGTCGAAAGGTCGCTTGGCATAAAAATTGGCGATTAAAAGGTTAATACAATTATAAACCGTCATTACAAATTCAAAAAATTAACATTAGTATAATATCTAAAACAAAGAATTGAAGTTGGCTTTCATTTTGGCGAAAATAATGAAAATGCAGTCATGTGACTTCCCTTCCAGATGGTTCTCCCGTGCGATCGAAAAGAGCAGACCCTCAGTTTTTGCTTTTTAACGGTTTAGAGTAGACATAAGTTTTTTTCGCTGCCCTCTCTCTCTCCCTTGTTCCTCGGAATTTATCTGGAGTTTGTTTCCTGAACAATATTTTTTTAAATACGAACCTGTATTGATCAATGATGTGAGTCCTTTTAACAAATATAATAAAAGTGTGTTAATTTTTCAAGACTTGTAAATTTTTGTTTAGCGGCACAACACTCCAAGCAACAACAAGATGAATTGATTCAAACAAATCATTTGTCGGTGATGGATTTCAACACTACAGGGCCTGATTAAGGGGGAAGCTCGCTCATACCGGAATATTTTTACAATTATTTTTTACTTCATGTCATAGAAATTCCACGCTTTGACAAGGAAATATTTTTTATGAAAAATGAACTGTGTAAAACAATCCAATTTACGCACCGTTATTAGACACCAGAATTCTTTTAAAATAATTTTTAATGAAAATTTTCTGTTTATTATAGGAGGAAAGTATTTGTTAAAAAATAACGGTGTAAGTATAAATAATGTGTGAAGAGCGAGCTTCCCCTTTAATCAGGCCCTGGTTGCCACGATTAACGTATTCATTTGATATATCTGCATTTGCAGGCAGGGTGATATTGCTAACGGATATTATGTAAGACATGCTGAGCAGGTATTCAACCAGGATGGATTAGTGGTAGAGCATCCGCCCGATGAGCAGAGTACCCCGATATGATTCCCAGCTCTGGCTTTTTTCATGTAGTTGTTATAAAAATTAAACCTTACATACTCCACGTACAAACAAATATCCATGGATGATAAACGCCATAAAATTCATATTTATAGTTGGTAGTAACCATACCTAATAACTTTTAGAATTTATTCTAGTGTACTGTTAGCCCCATCTTTTTTCACACCAGAATACTTTAAAAGCACTTTTCTTCTTTAATAAAGAAGCATCACAAAACTGGCGTTGTAAAAATTATTACTTACAAACTTTGAATAAACACCATAAAATGCAATAAACTCGCAACAATTGTTTCGGGTCGAAAAAACACACGACCCTTCATCAGGCGAACAAAGTAAGCACGAGTGCTGCAGTCAAAGCGTTGCCGCTTTGACTGCAGCACTCGTGCTTACTTTGTTCGCCTGATGAAGGGTCGTGTGTTTTTTCGACCCGAAACAATTGTTGCGAGTTTATTGCATTTTATGGTGTTTATTCAAAGTTTGTAAGTAACACTTTTCTTCTTATTTAATCGTAATTACATACTGAAGAAATTTCTCTAAAATCTATCAGTGTGAAAGAAGTACGGTATTAACAGTACTCCGGAATAAATTATAAATATTACCAGGTATGAGTAACTTGGCACTTCGGAATATTATGTTCATTTTTAGAAGTTTATAAAGGATTATTTTAGGCAGCAACAAATATGTCCACAGTTCTAATATTATTCCGATGTATTGTTCGTACCCGCCATTTTTTTATCACAGCACCTTTTTTTTTTTTTTTTTTTTTTTTTTCTTTTTTTATCAATATTATTTAATCGTAATTGCACATTAGAAAAAAAATATTTCTACATAAAACGTGATGGGAAAAAAATAGGTAATAACAATGTTGTGGAATAAATTAGAAACGTTGGCTCATAGTTGACAAATTTAGTACATTTTTTTTTGGCGACTAGTAAATTTTAATACAAATTTTGTATAATATTTGTGTAACAGTTTTTCACTGATAAATAAAATAATATATATGTATATAAAAAATTTTTGGTAGCCAAAAAAAAAGTTGGTATGTATGCGTTGACGTATCTGCAGCAACATCAGACATGACAACATTTTAATTTATTCCCGAATACTTTTAGTATCCGCCGTTTTATTGCACTACTTTATTTGTTTTAAATTTTTTCTCAATATGCAATTGCATTAAATAAAAAGATAAACACCCTTCATGAAAGAAGTGTAAAAAAAGGGCGGGTGTAACAATGCTTCGCAGAAAAATAAAACGTTGGCATATTTACAATGCATTCTGACAGTTTAAAGTTTGTATGTTTTATCAGGGCTCGCAGCGTTCCTAAAATTTTAAGTGCTTTTTATTATATTGTCACCAATATTTTCAAAAAGAAAATTCTCGAATGTTTTAACCCCTTAACGCGCGCTGTCCTCGCTGCGAGGACGTAAAATTTAAGATCCAGCTGCAAAAATTCATCCCGGAAATTTTTTAGCAAAAATTTACGTTTATAATATATCAGAAAAGGCCGGTTTTTTTAACCTTAAAATTAAAAATTTCTTTTAGTTTAATTTAGTTCACAAATTCCGGTGGCAGTATAATTTAAATGATCCGAATTGTTCTGCGCCGCAAAGGGTTAATGCTATGATATTATTAAAAACTGATTGTTTTAAAAGCGTGGTGACAATATGAAAAAACGAACGTTAAATTTTAGGAAAGCTGCGAGCCCTGTTTTTGTTCATAATTTAAATATATTGTGAGAATAATTAAAAAAAAAAAAAAAAAAAAAAAAAGTACAAGGAAACATGCCTTGCAATGTCATAATAATTTGACTCTTGCATAGTTCCCAAACCTTTTAATTTATTCCGTAACATTGTTAGTATTCGCTTTTTTTTTTTCTTTCCACGTTACTTTCTTGTAGAGTAGTTGTCTCTAATATATAATTCCGATTGAATCAGTATTCCTTAAAAAAAGTGGTATGAAAAAAGCCACTAACTAATCACAGTTGCCGAATTTAGCCTTTTTTTTTTTTTTTTTTTTTTTTTTTTTAACCGGAAAATTTTAGCATAGATATTTTTGAAATATATTTCTGTAACAATTTTCACTGATTATGTAAAATAAAAATTTCTATTAAAATTTTGCGGAACCCAAAAAAGGCTAAAGTTAGCAAGTATGGTACTAACACTACTACTGAATGAATAAGAAATGTTGGCCGCTATGCTCTACATTGTTTCATTTTCTAAATGGCAACAAGTACGTTGAGATTTATTTATAGATAATTTTCTCTTTATGAACTGAAAACTTGCAAACATGATAGCTTACTAAGCTAAATATAGCATATAGTGTGACTTAACAATTCATTATTGATTTGAAAAAGAATTTTTTTATTGCATTGAAAATAATTAAACATGCACACAAAGGTTTACCTAATTAACGGTGAGAATGATAAATATCTTAACCGGAACAATTACTGTAAAAGTAAGCTCTCTAACAAAAGAGTTTACCTTTTTCTCTGCTTCTTATTTGAATGAAAAGGAATCAAATATCTAATTATAACTCCAGTATTCCAATTTTTAAGTTTCACTCATTCTTTTCTTTCAACATTACGAGAGAAAAATGGAATTAAAATCTTTTAAATTATCCAGGATAATAATAGTTTTCTTAAACAAACATCACTTGTTATGATAAAAACTTTGTTTTAAAATAATTAAAAAGAATTAAAACGAGTAGCGTGTTTCCAAAAGAAAGCTTCTTTATGTTTATTTCAACTTTTTAATTTTATGTAGGAATAAAAGCTTTGCAGTGAAAATGCAGAGAATTAAAGCTTATTAATTTCTAAATCGCATGAAAATTTTAATAAAGAAAAAAAAATTATTGTTATATAACAATTTAAGAAGCAAATGTGACATATTTTAAAAGCTGAGTTGAGCAACATGGAAATATGAATAATTTTAAAAATGACATTGAAATTATGCTCCTTCAATTCCTTAATAATAAAAAAACTAAATAAAAAACTATTATAATTAATTTTTTTTTTTCGAGTTGGGAGAGGGAAGGGGGGAAAAATTGCTATTCCCGTGATAATTTTTCTACGATTAATCACCAGCACACTTAAAACTAAAATCATTACATATATCTCTATTTTTCTTAAAAATAATCAACATTAAAAATAACCTTAAATTTTAAACTGTCATTTTCGTTATATTATCAATTCATCAGGAAAATATAATCATTTAAAGTTTAAATTGCAAGTTCTTTATTCTTCTGCTTCAATTACGTTTAAAATAAGACAATACTTACAAAGAGAGCTCACGACATGAAAAATTCAGATCTGGGAAAAACTGTGCAGATTTGTAGTATACTATGAAGGTAACAACATATTAAAGCAGTAGCACATACTAGCCAAACATTATTGAGAAAAAAGTATTTAAAGTTTCAGTAATTATTATGGTCAGCGCTCCAGTGGTATACTGAAGCTCCTTAAAATAAGGAGCTTCAATATGGACCTCCCGGGTACAATGCTACCTACGAGAGTTTTTTTTTTATATTTTATTATTATTATTATTATTATTTATTTGTCGAAACATTTTATTTCATTATTATTATTATTTACAAATAAATTTAAACTTTGAAAATTTAATATATAATAATTATTTGATTTTTATGAATTACAGAACATGTAGTTTTTATAGTTATATTTCATTTGTAAAATTTATCATTTTATGCAGCTTAAAAAACAAACTTTAGCCTTTTTTTTTTTTAAATATAAAATAAAATATAAATAAAATAAAATTTTTAGATAAATAAATAATTTATCAATTACCGAAATTTTAAAGACTTTTTTCTCAAGATTGTTTGGCTACTGGACGCTACTGCTTTAATATGTTTTTACCTTCGTAGTATACTACAATTCTGTGCAATTTCGTCCCGATCTGAATTTTCCATGTTATGACCTCTCCTAGTTAGTAAAATTCAATATCAAAGAATACACTTCTTTAGAAGTACTGTGTATATACCCAACACTACTTATTTTTTATTACAGCTATTTCCAAATGAATATTTGCCTTTTTTAATAACGAAATACTAGGATCACATTTGCCAAATTTTACGCTTTTTGAAAAAAATTAAATCGAAATATTTATTTATATAATCAGTGAAAACTGTTACAGAAATATATTTAAATAAAATCTATTAAAATTTCCCTATAGTCAAAAAGCGTAAAAGTTGGCAACTCTGGAAGACATCTACAGGAAATGACTTGAGGGAGGATAAGGGCCAACTTGTGATGAATGAAGCTACACTTTGAAATGAGTAATGCACATTTGCCAAGTATTCCAATTTTTGGATACCATTGCATTTTTTAAAGAAAATTTTTGCAACATTTTTCTATGACTAAATAAGGCATCGATGCCAACATTTAAATTTATTCCGTAGCATTGTTAATATCCACCTTTAACCCTATCACTGTATCTTAGAAATAGCACGTTTATATTTTAGGTGAAAAGTTTTAAACCACCCCTGATATTTGTGCAATTGCATTTTTACTCTCAAGTAATACATCTTGAGGTAAGATGTCACTTGCTATGACCTCTCAAAAATAAAGTATGTATTATTTTCAGCAAGTTAAAAGACCCCAGGTCACAGTGATGGGGTTATTTATACCACAATTTTGTAGAGTAATGTTCTACAATATGTGTAATAAGTATGATTACATGAGAAAAAAATTACTTCTTATAAATGTGGTGTGAAAAAAGGAATATGCAAACAATGCTATGGAATTAATTAAAAAAATGTTTTAGAATTATGAAATAAGGTGAACATTTCAAAAAAAAAAAAAAAAAAAAAGGAACACTTGGAAGATATGGTAATACTTACTTTTATTTCATAAGGTGGTGTAAACATGGGTAAAATGACACCTTAATACTTATATTATTGACACTGGTGTTAGGATTATGTTCTGGTATATACGCAAAAATCATAGGTTTGTGTAGTGTGCTATACAAGGGGTCGTTCTAAAACATCCTAAAATTATTTACACAGTTGTCGTAGAATACCACATAACAATCCAAGAAGCTAGGATGGCGAGCGCGACCAGTGATTGAAACTGGCATCTCCAGTCTACTATGTTTGAAACCCTTTCTGGCACAGTGTTGGAGCAGCAGCAACACCTAATTTTAGTTCTCAAGTGCAAAAACTCATCCCAGAAATTTTATATAAAATTTTCTTCTATAAAATAGAGGTGAAACTTCATTTTTGTGTTCTAATATCGTTCTTGAATTCCGGTGGCTGTTGATTTTAAATGACCAGAATTACTCTGTGCCGGAAAGGGTTAAGAACAAAACATCTCGGCCACTTAGGAGGTTATGTTAAAAGTTACGAAATAGTAATTACTTATTTCAAGTTTAAGTTTAAACTGCAACTATAATAAGTATTTTTCTGTAATAATACTTTTTCTTCTAAGTCATCTTTAGTGCTGTGATAAAATAAGATTTTTCTGTTAATAAGTCTCTTTGCAAAATTAAATGGATCAAAGAGCTTCTTGAAATTATTTACTACACATTATAAGCACCTGTTTATTTCAAAATAAGTCTAAATTTTTTTAATATTAACAGTTAATAATCCATTAATAATCTTAGTGTTAGATCCAATTTACAGACGTTAGAGAATTCTTCATAACTTTATTAAATAATTAAATATATCTGAAATATATCAAATATATCTAAAATATAGCTTGCATTTTTAAACACTGCTAAAAGTAACAAGATTGCTTATAAACAGAGAATATCAAATATTTATATTAAATTTATTATTATTATTATTATTATTATTATTATTATTATTATTGCATAAATGTAATAGTAAAATAAATACGAATATTTATGAGACAAAGCGTCGTGTTTGTCGTCAATATTAATTACATTTTATCTGCTAAACATTATTTCTTTTTATGCTTAAATTTACGACATGTGATCTTGGATAAGAAAGATACTGTGATACACAAGCAATGAAAAATTACATTATCGATATATTTTACTCCCAAGTGTAATGATATCGCAAAACACAATTTCTCTTCTGAGATTACAATGGCTTTTCACAATCTGATATTATTCTAAATCCTAAGAATTTATTCAGAAATATATTCTGTTAGTTTTAAATTTGCAATATTCATTCTATAAGGAACAATGTCGGATGTAATTCCATTTTCTCCCAGACAATATCCATTTGGACGCTTTTCAAATATGCTAAAAATATCTTATACTGTGCAGAAATATTTGTATAAAACGTCGATCTATCTATTACATATACAGGTTAGTTTGAAACAGATGCGGAGTGTAAGGTCTTTTTAACTGTTCAAATTTTTTCTCATTCTAGTTAATGATTAAATTTATAAAAGTTTTGAAAAATGAATACAAAATATACTTTATTTAAAATAAAACTTCTATTATTTCATTTAAAAAATATGTAATTTGACTCTAATTAATATTATATGAATTTTGCTACTAGTAATCAGATATTTTATCATTGTTATTATGAGCATAATGAATAAAAAAAAAAGTGTTGCCCTGAATACCATAGCTTCCTAAACTAGATGCCTTCCGCGCGGCTCGGAAACTTGGCAGCAGTTCAAGCGGTAGACAGCGCCACCTGGTACAGATTGAGCGACTTTTTTATTCTAATTTCACCAATAATTTTAAGAAGTGATATATGATATATATAATCGACGTTTCTTCGATTCTATTCACCTTTTCTGTATATAAAATCCCACTTTTAAAAGTTTTTGGTGGCTGTTGAATAAAAAATGTCACACAATCTGTACGAGGCTGCACTGTCTACCGCTTGAAATGTTGCCAAGTTTCCGAGCCACGCGGCAGGCATCTAATTTAGGAGGCTATGATACTACTCACACCGAAATATTATATAAAACATGCTTTTGTGTATCTGAATAATGTTTTTTTAATCTTTTTTTTTTCTTTTTACTCAGTGTACTCTTATTAAAATATGCTAATATCTGTTATAGACCATAATGTATCTGAATTCGTTTGGAATTTCATCCAGAGCCTAATTAAGGGCAAGAAACACTGTCACCACAACTATTTAACATTTTAGAAAATAATGTTGTCTTTTTGCCTCTGCGCAAATTAAGATCCTATATACGATTGATTCTTAATAAAAATTTATAGTTAAATTACAGAATTTTCATCATATAAGTGTAACTTATGTTAAATAGCAATGATGGTAGTGTACCCGTGCTCAGTCAGGCTCCATATCGTTTACGAAATTTTTTTATCTTGTCCAATATAAGATAATCTGAATATTTTATGTTGTCGTTTGTAATAAATTATTTTTTTTAGGTACGTTCCGTCCTATTAGAAGTGAGAATATATTATTTTACGTAAAATTGATAGAAATATATTAATATATATGCTCTAGATTATCTTAATAGAAATAGTCCCAACTAATATATTTATCAAAACCTGAATTTAGTGAAAGTAACTAATTATGTTTAACATATGAGTTTAATATAGATATTGAGAAATAACTCATGCGAAATAACTCATGCGTTACATAACGATTTGTCATTATTTAAGAGACTCTTGACTAAAATTGTGATTGTGGAACGTGTACAAGATTATCTGGATATGCTGTTTGAAATCACACTCGATTAATTAGATTTTATTAATATTTGATCAACCGTCACAAATTCACTTACTAAAATCTAATAAGTTATTTGTTTAATAATTATATAGGTAATCATAAGGAAATTCATCGCAATTTCTACTTTTTAAAACGTAAATGAAAAGGGATTAAAGTATGGAAAAACGTTTTAACTTATATTAAAATATATAAATATTTTAATTTTTCATAATAATATTTTTTATGTAAAGAGAATCACTATATTAACTTTTAATGAAAGATAACATTTTTGCAAGGAAATAAAAATATGACTGAAATATTAATTAAAGGTATACGTAGAATATAATTTTTGGTGATTATTTTTACCAAAGTTACCAATTTTTAATCTGATTTGGGTATCATTGTCAGTACCCACCCTTTTATTTTTTTTTTTTTTTAAGAGTAATTTTCTTCTTATTTAACCGTAATTACATATTGGAGAATATTAGTATTTAAAGAAAGTGGGGCGAAAAATAGGTGGGTTGTTCTGAAACAGTTTATTCCGTTACAATGTTACTGAATAAATTAAAAGGTTGGCAGCTCCGCTTTTTACAGATATGAATTATATACACTCCTGCTCAAAAGTTTAGCAAGATTTGCAAACGATCAGTTTTTTTTTTTTTTTTCAATTTAAAAACTTATCTTTCCATGAAATGTTTTCAAACATTAGGTATTTAAAGAACTGGGTCTTCCTCATGTTTTTCAATGAAGCTTGGTTTAAGACAACACTTAGGGGGTCGGTAACAAATTCAACAAAATAAATAATGTTTGTTATCACCCTGTATCGTTGTGCGAAGTAAATGAACTGTAACCTTTGGATATGTTAAAATAGACACAATTCAATTTGTGGATGAATTTGTGTGACGACAGTACATTAAAAGTTTAGTTTGTACAAAACTTCGAATACAAACAACATAAAATAGTATATGGATTTCTTCACTGTATGTCAATATATATATATATGTGTGTGTGTGTGTGTGTATCAGTCAAGGTATTTTTTGTGAAGATTTGAAATAAAAGTTTGAAATATGAATTTAACATTAGCACCTTCAAACTTTGAACACTTATAACTCTATGAAAAAATAAGTAAAATATACAGCCAATATGTTTTTTCTCATTGCAGAAACCCCAGAAATTCAAATATAAAATAAAAATAGGGCATTACCATTGAAAAATCTAAAGTTGGTGTCCGTTTTAATATACAGACGACCTCGCCCAATTCAAAATTTCACTTCGTTTCCTGAAAGTACTCACAATTCCCTGCCAGATGATACCTATTACATTTTTTTTTTTTCACCAATTAGAAAATAACTATCGTCAAGTGTTATTTATTTTTTTTCCCTCGACTTTACAAATTTTTAAACATATAAGTTAAGTTTTGTATCTTCTCTGTGTTCTAGAACCAGTATTTAAAAGAATATCATTTTGCGTCTTAAAAAGAAAAAAAAAAAAATCCATTTCTTGAGTATAGATTACGTTTAAGTATCGCAGACTGAAAACTTTAAGTATTCTTCACCATTTTTATATGAATATAATTTAAAAACGAAAGATGTATTTTTAAAATACAGTTTAACGTCTTGAACTCATGAACTGTAGTGTTTAACAGCTGCTTTGGATGTTTTGAGACTTTTGTTATCTTGAATATTTAAAGTATGATTGACAGTTTGAAATAAACATAAAGAAAAAGTAGCTTTCTTCAGAGAATGCATTAAAAGACATCCATTTATTTAGAGAAGTGTTTCTCGCTTACTTAGCTCAAAACATTTAACGAAAATATCATTAGTTTTAGCTCTTAAGTATAATCGGTATTTTATAAAAGCACGTGATATGGAAGATACTTTTAATCCGATTTAATATGATTTTACTCTCTCCAGATAAAAATAAATGAAGTAAAATTATAAAAACTGGAAAATTCCCAGATGGCCGTTTGGAGATAAGTATTCTTGAAATTTTTTTTTTTTAATTTTTGCTTCTTCTTAAATGTAAAGTACTTAATAGAGCACCAGCATAGGTGCCAACATTTCTGATTTTCGGTTACCGGTTTTCTTTACAGAAAACTTTTATAAGCTTTTGTAGCAGTTAATTATGACTAAATAAGGTTAAAAATATTATTAAAAAAAAAAAAAAAAAAAAAAAAAAAAAAAGATATTCAAAAATGGGTGCGGTTGGCATCTATGTACTAACGCAATCTAAATAATCAATACGACTTATCAAAACAAGAAGTCAGGGGTGCAAGCAGAGCCTGATTAAGGGGGAAGCACACATTATTTATACTTACACCGTTATTTTTTAAAAAATACTTTCCTCCTATAATAAACAGAAAATTCTCATTAAAAATTATTTTAAAAGAATTCTGGTGTCTAATAACGGTGAGTAAATTGGGTTGTTTTACACCGTTCATTTTTTATAAAAAATATTTCCTCGTCAAAGCGTGGAATTTCTGTGACATGAAGTAAAAAATAATTGTAAAAATATTCCGGTGAGAGTGGAGATAATGTGTGCTTCCCCCTTAATCAGGCTCTGGGTGCAAGCGTTTCCGCCATTAGTACTTTTTATCAACAATTTTTATTATATTCAATCGCAATAAATTACTGCATAAATATAATAGAATTTATTGATAAAAAATACTGGTGTAAGAGTTCCGTCTTTAACAGAAACTCTTGTATCCTTGGAAGAAGTTCAGTTAACTACTTGCAAGCTTGAAACTCCGAATCTTTATACTATAAAAGAGACGGATATAAATATATTGGAATGTTCGTAATACCAACAGAAAGCGTAGGAGCCAATCTATACGGTTTTTTAACACCTATATTTCTGTGTAAAAAATTCCGTCATGTTTAATCGAAGAAAACTGCTTAAAAAAATTATTAAAAATTTCTAAAAAAAAATGTCTGGTAACAAAAAAACTTACAAGTTTGCAGCTATGAGAAAGGCACTGCATAAACATTTATATAAATTAATACAGGGTGATTCGCTACTGCTGCAGCAAACTTACAAGAGATGTAATGGGCACAAAGACGATTTGAAATCACATAGCAATGTAAGGTCGGAAATGCAATCCTTACGAGATAAGGGGGAGGGGGAGGGTGTTAGGGCATATAATTATTTGGAAACTCATAACTTATTTTAAGCTTTTGGCCTTTAAACGTCATTTTGCGATCCCCATGCATTCATAGTTTCTTCCTGACAATCCTGCGAGGGGCTGTTGACAGTTATCCTGTGATATTCTTTAATCCCCTAACTCTCGTATCCGTAAAATCCACAGGATTTGATCACGCCTCCTGTTTCTTGTTTTCTTGATATTTTGGAAAAGTAGAAATCATCAATCCCCAACATACTAGTTAAAATGTATTAAAAAATATCAGATGAATGAAAATGCCTATCAATATATGCTTATTTTAACACAAGTGTCTTGAATTCAATAAAAATTGGAACAATTTGGGTGTATCTTAAAACAATTATAAAAGGACTAAAAAAATCCCCTATCTCGTTAGGATTGAATTTCCGACCCTGCATTGCTAAGTGATTCCTATTCGTCTTTATGTACACTACATCTCCTGAAAGTTTGCCACACCGGTAACGAATTACCTTCTACACCGTAATTTCCGGCGTATAATTCACAAGTCACATAGAGCAGTTACATTCCAGAAAATTTGAGTTACGAACAAAGTTATATTTGTATGAGACAGAAACTTCTTTAAGAATAGCTCTATCTCTTAATTAAAATTTCCGGTATAAAACTTATTTAATATAGACCTGCGTATTATATTCCTGAAAATGTGATATTTCTGAAAATATTCCAAATACGTATTTAATTATTTTAAATTCGTACAATATAACATATCTAATAATCTATGTAGTTTTAATTTGAAGCCGGTCACTTATGTGTTTTCAATAGTCATTTTAGTGAGAGCTTTCCTAGATAAACTTAATTGTATTTATATTCTTAGATATTATCTTTATATCTTTAAATTTATTTAACTTCTTTTTTGAGAAATTTATACCTTTCTTAGATAACCTAAATCAGGTTGTCGACAGTCGAAATATTACCTCTGATCCTTCCACCAGTATATTTATAAAATAATTTTGTTACTTAATTAATCATTCAAACTTACTACTAAAAATTCCGAAAGAAAATGACTCGTGGAAGAATCAGTGAAAACATTTCGACTGTCGGCACCCTATAAATATTTATACTCTTTATATGTTTGTGATTTTTATTTCGTTATATCTATTAGCACCCTTTCTTGCGTCTGAGCTATCAATATTATATTTACATTTTTGTAAAACTCAATTTTATAACTGAAAAATACTCATAACTGCAAAACAGCAGAAACACCGCGTATTAAAATGTATGAGTTATGAATTTCCTTTTCTTCAATAAGTACTATTTAAAAAAAAAAAAAAAAAAAAAAAAAAAGCTTATTTAAAAAAAATACTTGCTTAAAATTTTAAGCAATGAAGTTGGTAAAAGAATTTAAAAGTAGGAAAATCATTAAATAACACTTTAAAAGTAAAAATTCTCAAGTGAAGATATTGAAAGTACTTTCACTTTTTTTAGTCTTTTATAAAATATTACAAGATATCTTAAGGAAAAAAACATTTCTTTAAAGAAAATTATTTTACAAGTAAAGTATTCCTGTAAGAATACTTTATTTGAAGGTTTCAAGTAGATATTTATTCAAATATTTTCTTTATACATAAAAACTTTTCGCATAAAGTTATGAGAAAATGTTAGATATTAAAAGCAAAAGGACTTATATTGCATGTTTTAGAGCATCGAAAAAAAAAAAAGATTATTTTTAATACTTATTTTCTTTATTAAATATAGATAAAATGTTCCTTTTAAATATATATATTTAGTATTTCATAACAAGTTTATAGATTTTGTAGACTTTTAGAACATTTAGACAGTAAAAAATAAATAAATAAATAAAAATATTCTTTCCTGTAAATCACGAGTTCTTGAAACCATAAGCTATTTCAACAAAAATGTTTGAATAATAATACTTTAAAATGTGCTGGGCTTCTTAAAAAAAGAAAAAAAAATTGAATATTGATATGCTTATCAAAATTCAGCTTATGTCTTATGCTCTGTTCAATAAACTATTGTTGATTAATATATTCAACTTAAAAAGAATATTTGTAGAAAAAAAAATTATGTATCTGTTACTATCCAAAATACTTATTATTATTATTATTATTATTATTATTATTATTATTTATTTGCATCAAATAAAATAGAGAATATTCGTTAACAATCGAAAAAAAATGAGAAATGATAAAACCTAACATTTTAGAACGAGATTCGTAACTCCTAAAAATACAAGGGATTAAAACAACTATTGCTGAAAAATAATATTATTTAGTAGTTTTAAATGCGTAGAAAAAGAAAAGGCAACTGTTCTGTAATAGTTGCAGTATAAATGAAGGAACACTTGATGACTGTAGAAAAAAAGTTTTCCTATAGAAAATTAGGTCATATCTGCCAACATCCTACTTAACACTTTCGCGACCGCTGACGCAGATTCACGTCATTTGAAAATCTGTAACTCCGTCAGTGGGCGTTTCTTTTGCAGTGTGTATGTCATTTTTTCTATAAAAATATACACAGTATTCATATTTGTACAACCAATATACTATGGATGTAAACAATTTGACTAGAAAGATATAATTATAATGTATATCCATTTGTAATACGAATCTGAATATAGAAAATTTTGTTCTGAAATATTGTAACTTGGGAGAATAACGCCCACAGGCGGACCTTACTGTCAAAAAGACAAAAACATGCTTTCGCAAAAGTGTTAATATTCCGTAATATTGCTGGTACCTGCCTTTTTTTTCACACCAGCAGTGTTTCCAAAGTTGGCGGACTTTTTATTCAATAATCACCAAACATGTTTAATTGTAACGTTTGTCTAATCACTTTAAAAATTGATAGTCTGTTATGTATATCAAATATTACATCTCAAAATTATTGGTGATTATTGAAAAAAAAATCCGCCAGATCTGGTAACATTGCACACCAGTCGTTTTTTAGAACATTTCCCTTCTTATTTTATCGTAATTACATTTAGAGACCCTACAAACACATCTTCTTTCCCGGTCATTTATAGGACATCTTGAGGATGAAATAGACATATTTAGGATGCAAAATGGATGAAAGGGATATCTTTAAGATGAACTGTGGATAAGTGTGTTTGTAGGGGAGAATTACTCTAAAAGTAAAATGGAGTGACAAAAGAGGCGAGTACTCACAATACTACGGAATATTAATTTGTATGCTGGCAGGTATGAACGAGGGTTACAATGCACTTATTTAGTCAAAAATTCAGAGCAACTTACTGTAATTTAATAAAAAAGCACCACAAAACTGGTTTGTAAAAAATATTACTTATAAACTTTGAATAAACACCATAAAATGGAATAAACTCACAACAATTGTTTCGGGTCGAAAAAACACACGACCCTTCATCAGGCGAATAAAGTAAGCACGAGTGCTGCAGTCAATGCGGCAACGCACCCAACTTACTGTAAGATGAACTAGGAATTTTATTTTTTATAAAAAGTACGATTTTTTTTTTAATCTATTATTTCTTATTAAGCCTGAGGAATTCCCGAAAAAGTCATGATGTACACACAGCTACTGTCACATAATATTGACTTCGATATCTTTTAACACATTTTAAAACTCTTTGGTAATAATACTGTATATACATTGTCACTGACAAAATGACGGTGCACTTTTAATATTGCTCATGATGTCGAAACATTTCTTAAAAATCGAGGTATGTGTATTGAAAATGACATTCAATATGCTTGTCATTGTGGAAATTAAAAACAAAACTCTTACTTTTTTTTTTAAATAAAAAAATGCACAAATACAGTATGTGATCAAGTTACCAGATTTATTATTATTATTATTATTTATTATTATTATTATTATTATTATTTATTTAATTTTTATTTATTTATTTTATTTATTTATTTATTTTATTTTATTTTTTCTATTTTCTAAAAAAAAGTCTGGCCTTGAACTTTAGACATGCAAAGGATATTTATAAACTCACATTTTCTATTATAGATTTAGGCGCGAGTGCTATAAAGGGACCAACCAAAAAATGAAGAACAGTAAAAATACTTTGGAAAAAAAAAAAAAAAAAAAAAAAAAAACACTTGTAACTTTAACACATTGTTACAATTACTATGCACATATTTGCATATTTTCTTTTTTTTTTTTTTTCTGTTGGGATAGGTCAATTATTTAAAACGATATAACTATTTTTTTTTTTTTTTTTTTAAGTTTTTTGCTTATCACACAAATGGATTTCAAGAAAAAATTTCAAAACTTGCTGAAAAATTGACTAACTATTAAAGAAACATCATTCTGGAACGTAAAATTTACACGTGTAATATTCGCTGAGATATGAGCATTTATAGTAAATATTTTTTTACAGCTCATGCGCAAAAAGAAAAAAAAAAAAAGAAAAAAAAAAAAAAAAAAAAGGAAAAAAAGAAAATTTTCATTGCATTGGTTGAAAGCTAGATTCGATTAAGCAACTTATGTCAGAAATTCATTTCAAGAGAGTAAAAATTAAACAAATTGTCGACAAAAGCAAGAGCTTGATTTTAAATATTTTCGAGAGATAAAACTTCATAAGTGATTTTTCTCACACGTACCTAATATGGAGATTCAAGTATTTCAACCACGTCGCAAAAGTTTATTTTATTTTATTTTTATTTTATTTTATTATTTATTTATTTATTTATTTTTATTTATTTATTTTTTTTGTGGGGGGGGGGGGAGAGGCTTATGAACTAATAAATAAAAATATGCTTGGAAGATTTTTCACAAAAAAGAAACTTTTCAACGTGGTTGAATCGATTGGATCTCTAAATTAAGTATATGGCATGTGAAAAACTCCTTATAAAATTTTAACAGCGGATAATATCTAAAATCTAGCTCGTTCATTTGCCGGCAATTTGCTTAATTTTTACTCCGTTTAAATGAACTTCTGACATAAGTTACCAATATATCAAGTTTTTTGAACCTATATAATAAAAAAAATTCTATTTTTTGCAAATGCGCAATAAAAAAATACACTGCATAAAAAAAGTAGACGGACACTTCTTCGCAATTTTTTAAAACCCCATCTTTGTCCAACATGAAATGTGAATTAAAATTCTTTAGCATGTTTATATTTATCAATATTCATATTTTTGACAGACAAATAAAAATATTCAATTATTTATAATCTTAATAGAGTGAAATGCAGAAAAAAGTAGACGGACACTGGTCAAAAAACCGCAGTTACCTAAGTAGGTGTTTCTTGCGAAATACCAGCTTTGCATGCACTTGTACATTTGCCCTTTTGCCAATTTTAACGTGCTTGACAAGTTGGTTTTACGTAATTAAATTTGTTGGAGATAAATGCACCATGCCACGCGGAATTCCTTTAACCGATTACTAAAAAGGACAGATTATAGCGCTGAAATATGTTAATAAAAGAGTCAGAGAAATTAGTAGGATACTTCTAATAACCAAAAGTAGTATGAGAGATTTTTTTACGTGCTCCTGAGCGCATGGCATAAAGAAAAAGAGTGGCCGGCCAAAGAATCTTTCGCTTAGAGACCAAAGAACAAATTTTACTGAGCTGAAAAAAACTGGAGTATCTATTTCTAAAGTTCGAATAATCACAGGAATTACTAACGTTACTTCTCAGACAATTTATAATTACGTTAATTGGACTCTCTACTCATCATCTTCGAAAGCCGAAGTCAGTCTTATTCTATGGGCAATTTTACCCCATTTTGACTCATGAACTAATGCATATTTTCAAATTCTGTTTTCACATTCAGAAAATTCCTGACAGCTAAACGGGTTATCGATTTATAAAAATTCATTTTTTTAATTTTTAAGATTTCAATTTTTAACTTATTAATGCAAAATTTTACATTGTGAAAATTCGCATTTTACAACCTTAAAATAAATTATTAAAAATTAGAAAATTCAATTTTTAGAAAGCGATAAATTGTTTAATAGTTTTGAATTTTCTGAATGTGAAAACGGAATTAAAAAATATGCGTTAGTTAATGAGTTATAACGGGGCAAAATTCTCCATAGAATGACATTGGCTTTTGCTTGGATATATGGACGATAAGTTGTGTGTCCTCTTAAGCACTCAGAGCTCTTTCAATATAAGAAGAGAAAACATCATCCATGCTAGAAGGATCACCACGTGACAAAATGCCTACAATGGGCTCAAAACCATATGTCTTGGACTACAGAATGGATGTCTGTAGCTTTCTTAGATAAGAAAAAATTTAATTTAGACGGCCCAGATGGATATCAGTATTATTGGCACAGTTTGGCGAAAGAATACGAAGTGTTCTCTACTCGGCAACTTGGTTGCAGTGGCATGATGGCGTGGCTACCTGTTTCTACGGTGGAAGGGCACATCTAGTGTTCCTAAGTAAGATTGAATCTATATTTAAAAAAAAAAAAACATGATGTCTCAAGAATATAATTATATTAGAGAAATTATCCTTAAATCTCATATTAACCCTTTCACGCGCGGTGGGATATATACGTCCCACCTAATTTCACTTCCCAACTGGAAGAATTCATCCCAGAAATTTTTTAGAAAAAACTTACGTTTGTAACATATCAGAAAAGGCCGGATTTTTTAACCTTAAAATTCAAAATTTCTTTTACTTTAATTTAGTTCACGAATTCCGGTGGCAGTGTAATTTAAAGGATCCGTATTGTCTTGCGCGTGAAAGGGTTAAAGGAATAAACGGCTTTAACTCTTTCAGGGGCGGTGGTATATACTTTATACCACCTACCAGCGGCAAAAATTCATCCCGGAAAATTTTTAGCAAAAACTTACGTTTATAACATAGCAAAAAAGGCCGGTTTTTTTTAACCTTAAAATTTAAAATTTCTTTTAGTTTAATTTAGTTCATGAATTCCGGTGGTATAATTTAAATGATCTGAATAGTCTTGCGCTGCAAAGGGTTAAAGTTTTACGAGTAAGTGTCCGTCTACGTTTTTTATGAAGTGTATTTTTACTAAAAATGCTCATATCTCAGAGAATATTCTCAAACATTGTGATAATACTCACACGTATGAATTTTATGTTTCAGAATACAGTCGGCAGCAAAAGTATCCGAGCACTAGCAAAAATTCCTATGTTAAAAAAGTACACTTAAAACTGTTTTGTTAAATACATCCTTGTCGAATCCTGTTCTTTGTCAGATTAAGAACAGGATTCGACAAGGATTTATTTAATAAAACTGTATTAAGTGTACTTTTTTACATAGAAATTTTTACTAGTGCTCGGATATTTTTGCTGTCGACTGTAGTGTTTCTCTAATGGTTCATCAATTTTTCCGCAAGTTTTGTAAAATTTTCTTGAAATCCATTCATATTACAAGCAAAAACTTCCCAAAAAATTAATAATTTCTGAAAAAAAAAGTTATATCTCCCTAAATAATTGTACTATTCCCATTAAAAAACATACAAATATTGTACATAGTAAACAGTGCAACAATGTATTAAAGTTAAAAGTCATTTGAACTTTTTTATGATACAGGGTGATCCAAAATATTTGTGATTTTCTTCGATTTGTATTTGGCCTCCTAACTACACTCGTGACTAAATCGATGGTGTAAAATGCAAGTTTATAAAATGTTCTTTGCATGTCTGAAGTTCAAGTCCATTTCGTCCGCTACTTTAGAAAATCGAAAAAATGTCAAAAAAAAAAAAAAAAAAAAAATTCTAATAATTTAATAATTTGGTCACCCACTGTATAACATTATATGTTAGTTAAAATTTGTTACGTAAAATAGATTTTTCTGAATTGCAGATTGTATTCCGAAAATTACGGTAAGACTTTTTTTACGTGTCTTAAGCACTTTTGTAAGCTTTGGCGTTACTTAAACGCTAATGAAATCGAAACTTACAGTTCTTTCATATTAAAGTTGGGTCAATTGTAAAATTTTTAAATAGATATTGTAAGATAAGCAAAGAGAATATCATCAATAGACGTATTAATATAGTTCGTTTAAGTTTTATTCTTAAAAATCGGAATAAAAAACTTTACTATGTTAATAAAGTAAATAGCAAAAAATAGAGATATAAATATAAAACAAATGGGTTGTGATTAGAGAGCAAATTTAGCTTAGTACTTATCTAAAAATTCTTATCTACAGTTTTATTATCTGGAAATGATAAATCTAAGAAAGTATGAAAAATATGATTTTTTTCTTTTTTTTCAAAGTGGTTGGAAAGATCATTTTTTAAACTTAACGTAAATAAGCCAACTAGAAACAACAATTACAAGTATACTTTTTCACATTAATGTTTGATATTACTTTAATACATATATTTTACCATTATTTCATCATCAATTTAAAATATAGAGAGTGAGTAATAAAAGTATTCATACCATTATTACTATAAGAATTTTAAATCTGATAATATACTGATACAATTATTTTAGAAGTCATATTTAAACTTTTCTGTTGCAAAGAATAAGTGTGTGTATAGTATACTTTAGCGATATTTACATCGAAGGGAATATAATTTATTTAATAAAAATTTTTAATTATTTTGTAATTCATCTATCATTTTACTTTATCAAATGTATATATAGTAAGAAGCACTTGTTTTTTCCTTTTTCATTTATAGGTTGAAAAATTTCGCATAGTTTTCAAATTTTATTTGAGTATTTCCTAAATATAAAGACAAAAACATTAACAGCAAGGGTGAAAGTTATTCATGTGTTTCTCACCACTATTTTTATTTAGAAACATTTATTCTACTTTTACATTAATATTTTGTGATTGATTAACCCTTTAACGTTCACTACTTAATTTATTTTAAAAATTACTAAACTAATTTTAAAAATGGCTTTTAGACACATAGCTGATCATAAATATTTAAAAAATAAAAAATTAGCATTGTTCCTTTTCGAGAAATTTTCGGTTTGAAACATCTGTAAGTAAACCTTATTAAATTCAAATAATATTTAATTTAATAAATAAATCACTTTATAAGTAAACATTATCGACAACAAAAACTCGTAAAAGTTGCATAGATCCCAACATTTCAATTTATTCCGGAGTATTTTAACCCTTTGCTGCGCAAAGTAATTCGGATCATTTAAATTACACTGCCACCGGAATTTACAAACATAATTAAAATACAAGAAAACTTAAATTTTCACGTTAAAAAAAGGGCCTTTTCTGCTATGTTATAAATGTAAATTTTTGCTAAAAGATTTACTGGATAAGTTTTTGCACTTGAGAATTAAAATTAGGTGTTCCATCAGCGGGAACACTGCGACTGAAAGGGTTAAATGGGATAGAGGTAACTGTTAAAAAACAGCTGTGATACGGTCCTGCCTAAAGATGAATGTCTTTCACCTCCAACCAACAGAAAGGTAAAAATTATTTTTTTCTTTATTTTTGTGTACTCACTCTAGCTAGCTTAGCTACTTTTCAAGCTAAAGCAATAATTTTTACAAGCAAGCTAAGGCAATAATTTTTGCATTTTCAAATTGAAAGCTCACTATATAAGTATGATATTTCCATAAAGTAACTTCTAATACTGGACATTCATTTTTAATATCTTAATATATATATATATATATGTATATATATATATATATATTTCCTTATTCTTTTCTTAGTTAAGTTTTCCAGTAAATCATTCACAGAGAGAAAACTCTATGCGGATTAATCTCTAAATATAGTATTATACTACAGAATAATTAAAAAAATCTAAAAACGTCTCATAACTTGACATATTGTTGTTTTTGATATACTGTAAAGACATTTATAAAGTTTTTAATAAAATCTAAATACACTCAAAGTTTGGATCAGGGAAGCAGTGTCTACTGCGATAAACGCAATTTTGGATAATACGTGGCGAGAATACTACCTTGAGATTTTTCAAGCTACCATGGGTACTCATATAAAAAAAAATTAACAGCATAAGTTTCATTAAAAACGTCTTTATAATGTCATTATAATATATCTAAAGACCCACATGTCGAATTATAATCGTATAATCTCCAGACCAAAAGTTTATTTTCCCAAAATTTGCATAAATATGCAGGGTGGTAAAAAAAAGAAAAAAAAAAAAATCGCGAGAATTTCTCATCCTTACTCAGAAGCAAAATGAGATTTCTAAAAAGAATGTGAGAACAGAAAAATACTTAAAAAAATTTTGAGATCAATGTAAATTTCTAGTGATGTTTTAATTTTACAGCTCATTAGTATAATTTGAGTTTAATCGCATTTAATTACTTAATTATGTCGATTTTTTTCAGTGCCGATCACTGAAACAGGCAGTTTACTTATTCGATACCTTTAGTACTAGATTATTTATCTAATTCTAGTTTTTATGATGTTGCATTGTAGAAATATTATGTATTTTGCCATCTGATCAACAAAATATACAATTTTCTTATCCAAGTTTTTTGAAAACTTTTTAAAAGCATTCAACTTTCGTAGATTCTCACGATCTCGCGCTTTATTGGGAACATTGATATCATCGTTTAGTCTCATTGCGGTATTACTATGGCTGCTGTGGAGGTATTTATACAAATTGATAAACAACACGTTGTAAACAAACGAAATGGATCGTCGTTGCAGCCTTTCAGTGGTTGAGCATTGAAAATTTAATTCATTTAAGAAGTATGGCTCCTATAGAAAAATATTGAAAATTGTAAACAATATTTATTTTTTCTTTTATAAGTATTTATGGCTGTGGTTGCCAAATTTAGTCCTTTTTGGCTACTGGAAAATTCTAATACAGATTTTTCATATATTTCTGTAACAGTTTTGACTGATTAAATAAAATAAAAATTTCTATTAACACTTTCGCGACCGCTGACGTGAATTCACATCATTTGAAAATCTGTAACTCCGCCAGTGGGCGTTTCTTTAGGTTATATAAGTTATATTATTTCTTAAAAATATACCAAATATTCACATTTGTGCAATATATGCACTATGGATACAAAGACTTTGATTAGAAAGAGTATAATTTCAATGTACAGTCGGTAACAAAAGTATCCGAACACTAGCAAAAATTCCTATATGAAAAAAGTAGAGTTAATACTGTTTTGTTAAATAAATCCTTGTCGAATCATGTTCTTAGACTGACTATAAGAACATGATTCGACAAGGACTTATTTAACAAAACAGTATTAACTCTACTTTTTTTATATAGGAATTTTTGCTAGTGTCCGAATACTTTTGTTACCGACTGTATATTCATTTATATTATAAATATGAATGCAGAAAACATTAAATTAAAATAATGTAATACAAAGAAAGCTCAATGTAATACAAAGAATACTGTCAAAAACATAAAAACATGCGGTCGCGAAAGTGTTAACATTTTCCGGTAGTCGAAAAAGGTTAAACTTAGTAATTATGCTTGTGGAATTTAAAAAATCTTGTGAGTCGCCATCAAAAGTGAAAACCTGATAAACGAGAACTATCGTAAAATATTTAAAGTGTGAAAATAAGAGATTATCCAATTTGGCCAGACCACGAAACTGTCTAATATCTAAATCTGCGGTCCGTAGAGCGCTAAGAAGATCTGCAATTTATTTTATTCGAAGAGAAAAATGATTCTTAAACTGACTAAAACTCACAAAGAAATGCGATTGAAATTCCTAAAGGATGTGATGTCCTGTAGAGAAAACTAGAATCAAGAATTATTCAGTGTTTAAAAAAATAATAATAATAACCTGGAAGTTCCAGACGGCTGGCAACATTTTAAATTTATTTCGGACCATTGTAAGTAATAACCATTTTTTTTTTCTTACCACTATTTTTGCACATTAATTTTATTCAAAATGTAACTGTAATTATATAAGAAGATAATTACTCTCCTAAAATAATGTTGTGAAAAAAAAAATGGCGGGTACTATAAATGCTCCGGAATAAATTAGAAATAATGACAAATCTGCAATATTATTAGAACGATCTGCATAAAGATAGAGCGATATTCTTGAAAAAGCAAGCCGGTAATGATCCCATTATGGTGTGTGCCAGATTCGGATGCGTAGAAAGAACCTATGTAGCATTTGTAGACAATAGCTTGAATACTGCAGAGTATCAACAGTTGCTTGAACAGTATTTTCCTCCGTAATGAAAGAACATTGAAGGCTCATATTTCTTGTTGAAACAAGAGAAATCTCCTCTGGATACTGCAACGCTCACTAATAAATAATTTCTGGATAATTGTGTACATATTATCGTTTGGCTACCTTACAGCTACAGACTAAATCTGGTAAAAAACATTTTGGTCATTAATACCGAGAGAAGACAGTGCTAATAGGATTTATGAGCTCATTCTGAACAATGGAAAATTTTCTTACTAATTGGTCACGAATTTTATGTTCGGTTTAGTGGACCTATTTTTTGAAACAGCTGCAGAGCTGCCAAATTCTTAGTACCGCCCCTTTTCCTACACCACTAAATTTTTAGAGTAATTCTCTTCAAATATATTTACGATGAATGAAGAAAACAAATACTCTAAAAATTAAGTGGTGTAGAAAAAGGGGCGGTACTAATAATTTGCCGGATTAGGTTGGCAGCTCTGCAGCTGTTTCACATATTTTTTTTCTTTATAGTTCCTATGATTTTTGAATTATTTATGTATTATTTTTAATGTACTTTTTAATGTAGCCCTTTGTACACAATAAAATTTTAATTTCTCAACGTAAGTTTCGTCATTTCTGGTGTGCCGATCATTTCGATACACATCGTATACACACACAAATATATATTTTTTTACTTTCGTAAATAACCTGTTGTTCTGAAAAATTTTAAAATATCTTATACGTCATTCATCATGAGTATTAAATTATAAGCCAAAATTTAAGAGAAATATATCTTCACGAATCATGAATCGAAAACTTGATGAATGGTGTTTAATTTGAAGTGTGTCATGTCATAATACTTATTCAATTAATATGAGATTTATTACGATGAGTCTTTCATCAAACATTCATAGCAAGACTTAATCCACCAGTTTAGAACTAAACAAACATATAAGCATATTATCGTCATTATTGTAAAACATTCGAAATGCTTTAAATGATATTCAATATTACTAAGTGTTGCAGTGATTGATTAGCACCCTCAAATTAATCTAGTTTTCTGTTTATCTAGAAGCAATATTTGCCTTAAATGATTGATTACCCTATGCTTTCATTCAATTCTTATTTTTTAATGATAAACTGCTTAGTAAACTTCATAGTATAATTTAGGGGTTTTTTAGCTGAGATTGTAAATATTAACTTCAGGGATTATGAAAAGGTATTCGTTATCTTTATTACAGTGCACACATTTATTTAGAATGAATGTAAAAAAATAAATAAAAAAATAAATAAAAAATATGACTATTCTAAACCCTCGGATTTTTTTTTAAATATATTTTTTTATAATATTTGTTTTCTTAAATTATTTTGCTTTTGGATGCATCGTTGAAAGATCATTGTTAATAAAAAATTTCTTTTTGAAAACGCGTAGATAAAGTTAAATTCAATTGTTTCTGATCTATGTAGGGTCCCTATTAGCTCACGTTTTTTAAGCTGTTTATATATGTGTTATATAACACATGAGGGGGGAAAAAGTGCATTTCGATACACATCGATCGAAATATGTCGATTCAAATTGAAATTTAAATAATAAGATGCGCTTTTCAAGCAATTTAGAAAAGTTAATGAGAAAACAAAAATAGGTTTAAATGTCACAGTTTCCAAGGCAAGAAAGTCACTCTACAGTATGATTTTAAGTAAGCAAATTCAAGTTTATGTATGTGAATAACAATAATGATTTAGACTCACGGCGAGAATAACGGTTCTCGAAAGATTTAATAAAAGAGCATATTTTGGAGAATATTTTCAAAAACATTATTATTAAATTCTCTATGTTATTAATTATGCAAAATCACACAGATTGCGAGTGAAGACCTGAAAAAAATTGCTTTATTTGTGATTAACTGAACAATCTATTACAATGATTTTCGTCTATTGCAGGATTTGTACAGTTCTTATTTTTCAGCACCAGTAAAATTTTACAGCAGTTTTTGTCGTAAAATTTGCTTATAATTTTAAGTAAAATTTTATTTCATAAAAATTGCGGTGGAAGAACCTTTACAAAACGGCAGGTCCGTACGAACCCTGAAATGGAGAGTTCAGTGGATGAACATTTTATGTGACAATCTAGTAAATTTGAGAAAATCGATAGTAAAGAGGTAATAGAATAGCTAAAAACCATGTAATTACGATTTCCTGTTCCTATACCTAAATTGTTACAAGGCTTTGATGTTGTTTAATAGACCTTGAATTTATTAACAATTTCACGTCTGATGACAGTAACGTGGTGTCATTTTGAAAAATTAATACCTTAAGTGCTGTCCGCATATATTACAACTAAGGCTCCTATATATACGAGCTGGCGTATCAGGCATTTTGTTGCCTTAGGGTTACCTCATGTGCCCAGCGCGTTTCTCTGATAAACAAACGATAAACATATTTTTTTTTTATCGTCTTACGTTACTTTAGAGTAACTTGTTTTACTATATTTCATAATTTTAGCTAAGTAAGCTATGATATGGAAGTTTGTTTAGCGATAAACTGCTATAATCATTCAAGAAGTGAATATAAAGACTTCACAGACCTTCTATTTTTGTGTATTTGAGTTTTGGCGACATTTTGTAAAAGAAACAGAAACCGCCCTAACAACACATCTTACCCCAGTACATTCATAGGATATCCTCAGAATAAAATGACATCCTGAGAATGTACTGTGAAAAAAATGTGTTTTTAGGAATATTATTGTTGCTTATTGCTCTTATCTTGACCGGATTAGCTTCAGATCAATATTTCTTAAAATCATTAGGGAAGCGATAAGGACGCAAAGCGGGAATGCTGTCCTCTTCGGAGGCAAAAAAATGGCGGTGATGCGCCGGCCTATTATTTTATTTAGGGGCTCTAATTACAACCACTTAAATTTTATCCTCATCAATATGCGTTAGTGTTATTTAACACATCGACTGCTGAAAATAAAACATATGTGATTTAACCCTTTGCCAGCCCGAATATTCTAAAGTGCTCTAAATAGTATGGTCAAATTTAGGGACTCTTTTATTCAACTATTACCAACAGTTTTGTGTAATAATGTTTGATATATATAATGGAGGAATAATCTTCGAAGTGATTTGATAACCGTTGCAATTAAAATTCAGTGATGAATATTGAATAAAAAAGTCCCTAAATTTGGCAACACTTCCTAGAGGAGTGAAATTAAATAGGACCAGCAAATGGTTAAACTCTAGTATGTAAAGTCATTTTGTAAAATAATGTACTGTTTTAGAGAAATGTAAATCGGCAAGGATTTCTGTTCAATGTATAAGGATAACATGCGGACTTGAAAGTGTAAAGACCTTCTATAGATTAGTTTTAAAAAAATTACTTTTTTTAAAAAAAAAAATATCACATATATATATTTTTTTAATAGAAAATATTACACTGATTTCTACGATTTAAAATATGAAAAATCACTGTTTTAAAGTTATTATACGAAGTCTTCCGCGAAAAATGGAGGAGTTGATAGCTATGCTATTATATGTGCTGTATGATTTCTCTGTTTAACTATTTTACACTTCAAACATCTCAGGAAACATCCAACTAAAAACTAATTAAAATAGATCACTACAAATGTTCAATCAAGAATATTTATAGATTTCATTGATATTTCTTTGTTTTATTATAGATAAATCATTTGTCATTTTGGACAATTAATCCTTTGAGTGTCGTCGGCATTTATTGTAATCACTTAAATTTTATCCTCAAAAAACGATGTGTTAATGGCATTTAACATACCGATTGCTGAAGATAAAACTTGTGTAATTTAAACACCAATACATTGTGTTATTTACCATTACATCAAGTCTTTTAAATAAATAAATAAAATTTAAATCTGATTCTCAGTTAAAGTGAGTTAAATTATTCTAAATTAATTTATACGCAATTAATGGTTTATGCACGCGAGTTTTTAATTTCAAAATTAAAAAAAATTTTTTTTTTTTTTTTTTACATAGCTTTGTCATTAGTTTTCAGACAGAGAATATTTTATCTAAAAATTATTTTTTGCAGCAACTATTTTTTCCCTTTTGATAATATTTTTAATTCATATAAAAACTTCCTTTTTGTTAGTTGTTTAAAATAACATATTTCATTTTTCTTATTTGAAAACAAAAATTCGCTTAAGCAAATCATTGGATTTTATTTCAGAATATCCACTTCCTTATTTGGTAACGAAAATAATCAGAGCTATCGAACGATTTATTTTCAGTCTTCCATTACCACATAAAGCATCTGAAATCTAAATTTAGATTATGAAGTAATGTAACATCTGTTTTTCACGTGTCTAATTGCAAGGGATTTCTTTTGGCAAATGTATTGCTATTATTTCAAATTTATTTGCTGACAACCACTAAATAAACAAAATGTTTTTCCTCTTTCATCATAGTGTTAATTTTAAAATATCTGCCATTGGACTGGTGAATTAATTGTATTTAATTTTTGCCAAATTGGCGTTTATTTCATTACTTGTGCTCTAAAGCGGAATTAAAATTTTCAAACAGAACCTCTACGAATACTGACATAGTGAATACGCAAATTTTGTGTCCCTCTCTCTCTATTTATTTATCTTTCTACCTAACTATCTTCTTATGTAGTCCCCGAACAGCAAGAACAATTTTGTTATATAAGACTATGAAGCCATTTTAATTATATACTGATGTCAGCTATTTTTGTCTTCTAAATAAATATTATTTTTTTAGCTGAATATTCCGAAGTCCATCTTTCTTTAAGGCCAAGTTGAAACAAAATATCGTACCTGAGTTATTCTATTCGACTAATAATTACATCCAATGAGATCTACATCAAAAGCTCTAATACTGATTTCTGCGGTTTAAAAAGTGGAAAGTTTCTGTTAAAAAATTCTGATATGACGCCTTCCGCGTAAAGCTGAAGAGTAGCAGATATCCTAGTATATGCACAGTTGCCAACTTAGCACATTTTGGCTTACGGAAAATTTTAATAATTTTTTTTTATTTTACATAATCAATGAAAACCGTCACAGTTCGCTGATTAAATAAAATAAATATTTCTATTAAAATTTCCCGGTATCCAAAACGTGATAAGTTGGCAACTATGAGTATATGTGCTGCCATAGCCTCCTAAACTAGATGTCTTCAGCGTGGCTCAGAGACATGGCAAGAGTTCAAGTAGGGACTAGGGTCTCTAAGTTCAAGCGGTAGACAGCGCCACCTGGTACAGATTGCTCGACTTTTTTATTTAACGATCACCAATAATTTTAAGAAGTGATCTATGATAGATATTATTGACGTTTCATTGATTCTATTCTCCTTTTATGTATATCAAATCCCACTTTAAAAAATTTTTTAGTGGCTGTTGAATAAAAAAGTCGCGCAATCTATACCAGGTGGTGCTGTCTACCGCTTGAACTGTTGCCAAGTTTCCGAGCCACGCGGAAGGCATCTAGTTCAGGAGGCTATGGTGCTGTATTGAATATGCTGTGTTGGTTTTTTGTTTAACTATTTCAGAGTGCTAAATTTTATAATTTATTCTGAAACATTCTTACCCCCGCCTTTTTTCATACCAATAAGTTTTAAGAATGATATTCTTCTTATTTAATCGTTGTTACATATTGAAGCGAAATATTCTGTAAAAATTCTAGTGCGAAAAAAAGGCGTAGCTAAGAATGCTCCGGAATAAACTAAAACTTGGTAACTCTGCTATTTTACAGTTTGAAACATTTCATTGAAAGTGAGGCTAAAAACTAATTAAAATAGTTCATTACAAATGTTCCTATTAGAATACTTCTAGATTTTTTTTAATACATATTTTTATATTTTAGATAAATAACTACTTAAATTTGAATAACTTTGTTTCATTTTGCCAAACTTTTCTCTAAAATTTGTAAATTTCTTTTTTTTCTATATATGTTTTATTGTTTAAAACCAATTTTTCTGAAAGTAAGATAATTTATACATTGACAAAAAAGTCAAGTTTCTGCATCTTTTTAAATTATGCTTTAACTAATTTGCGGGTAACGCTTTCTTCAAAAGTAATAATTAATTTGACTGAAACAAAATATCAAGCCAAAAAAATAAATAAATAAATAAAATGAAAAAATTTTCTCTTTATATTTAAAAAAAGCAATAAAATAAATTTAAGAAATAAAATGTTAAGCAAAATAATTAAAGACCTTTTGCAATTAAAATAAGAGAAACAAACAATTCTCTTCTGAAATAGCTTCCTGAAACTGATGATTTTTTTTTTTTTTTTTTTTTTTTTTTCAAAGAAATTATTTTTCTTTGTTTTCTTTTTGGGTAAAACAATGAATTAGGATAATTTTTGAAAATATATCTAGAAATAAAAGTTTCTGGAGGTAATTATTGGATGGAATGTAAAATTCTAAATTCCTATTTCGAGTGAACATTAAATATTGGAAGATGTCATGAATAAATCTACCATTTAATTCACACGCATGACAAGGATGGGGAGGGAAGGAAATAACTTTTGGGTCTATACTTTTCTAAAAGGAAATCACGGTTTTAAATTCATCATTTTATACCACAAAATAATTTTTAAAAAAAATAGTCGAATATTTTACAAATTTGCGTCCAGAAAAAAAAAAAAAAAAAAAAAAAAATCATAAATAAATAAATAAATAAATTTAAAAAAGAAACGCTCTTATTTAGAAAACATTATTTTATTATTAAAACCTTTCTTTATGAAATTGAAGGAAGACCTAATATAGATCTACATTCGAATATAGACACTTTTATTTTTTGTCTTTATCAGATGAAAACAATATTTGAGAATATTAAATGATCGAACTAAAACGTGTGTAAATAAATACCTAATTAAATAAAATGTTATAAATAAGAAGAGTGATATTACTTTTAGGTATGCCTGGTAGATACATATATATTTCAAAGAAATTTAAATTTTGACATGAAACTAAACTAATCTAATGTACAGATGGCTCACAAAATAATGTGAACACTTTCGCTTTTTTTACGCTTTTTTAAATATCTTGAAAAGTTCTTTAAGAATCATCTTGAAACTTCGGTAGGGTAAAGAACATGTTATACCTCATATTTTTCAGTAAAAGTTGTGTCATGAAAAAGAAAAGGAGATCAGCAAAAAATTAAACAAAAATCAAAATGTTTATGATCACCCTGTAAAAGGTGATGCTTTAAATGCGTTTTGACTGTAGCATGCGATTAGGAGGACTTTTCTCATTATTTGTATAAAATTTTATGAGACTACCACATATATTTATGGAAATATAACAGTCTCATTAAAAATTCCAAAACGAATTTCCACTTTTTTAATTATAACACGTAGGGTATTAGACCCAGTGCAAAGTCGTTTTTTGGAAATATGGCATACTACATGAGACATAGCATGCAGCAATCAGAATGCAAAAATGTT
Source organism: Salticus scenicus (assembly GCA_963930645.1). Taxonomy (NCBI): domain Eukaryota; kingdom Metazoa; phylum Arthropoda; class Arachnida; order Araneae; family Salticidae; genus Salticus; species Salticus scenicus. The sequence continues at coordinate 256,570,640 of OZ005657.1, forward strand.
AATTATTTTATGAATTACGAGTGCTTTTACTAAATAATTTTTAACTACGTATGCGCAAGCTTTATAAAAATTTCATTTTCATAATTTAATAGCCAAAGGTATTGAACAAATTATATGAAAGCCCCAAACAAATATCATGTAAATTCAAAACGTTACAAGAGGTAGAATAAACAGAATTTAAGCTATCAAGAAAAAACGAAAGATGTTATCAATATTAAAACAGGAATAAACTACTACGTCAGAAACGCCAAAGAAAAATTATTGAGGTGCATACAGCTGTTTCGGTAGCCTAAAGCGTACCGTCTTCAGTGCAAAAAGAATTCTGAATCTGGAGAAGTGCTCGTATATATAGGAGAGGGACCGGATTTAGTTCAACCAATAGGATTACGGAAGAGGTGGGGAGTGTGGCCAATAGGAATTAAGGAATGTGTAGCTGTGTAAACAGTAGAAAAATTAAGGAAATGTGGACTGAATGTAAAATTTCCAACAATCAGACAAATAGGGAACAGCGAAATCACAATTTACAAGGTTTTTAAAATTTTTATAAATATGGAAAGCTTCAAAGAAATCGAGTTCATGAATGGATTTGGGTCTGCAAATTATTTTAGCTGAATTAAATTTAAAATTATGATTTTCCTCCCAGCAATGTTTAGAAATAGCCGATTTATTGGTTTCTTGTTTGCGGACGTAATTCATATGTTCTTTTAGACGAAATTTAAGACTGCGTTTAGTTTGGCCAATATATGATAAACCACACTGACAGGAAATACTATAAATGCCCCAAGAATTATGCATATCAATAGGATCTTTTAACTGAGAAAAGGTAATTTTTAAAAACCTTGTAAATTGTGATTTCGCTGTTACCTATTTGTCTGATTGTTGGAAATTTTACATTCAGTCCACATTTCCTTAATTTTTCTACTGTTTACACAGCTACACATTCCTTAATTCCTATTGACCACACTCCCCACCTCTTCCGTAATCCTATTGGTTGAACTAAATCCGGCCCCTCTCCTATATATACGAGCACTTCTCCAGATTCAGAATTCTTTTTGCACTGAAGACGGTACGATTTAGGCTACCGAAACAGCTGTATGCACCTCAATAATTTTTCTTTGGCGTTTCTGACGTAGTAGTTTATTCCTGTTTTAATATTCCAACGCCAAGTCTCCTGCTATTATTAGATGTTATCAATACTTATTTACAATCAGTGAGAACACTGTAATATCGTTGGGCATTGATTGAATCAAAATAAAAATGTGAGTTAAATTCTTTATAGTTTAGCTGTTTTATTTTGAAAGAACTGAAATTATTTTCATTTTGTCTCTCATAACGTTTTGAATTTATACGAATTTATATGTTTGGGGTTTTCATATAAGTTGCTCAATACCTTTGGCTATTAAATTATGCAAATGAAATATTTATAAAGCTTGCGCATGCGTAGTTAATAATTATCTAGTAAAAGTGCTCGTATTTCGTAAGATGTTTAGCATTTTTGCATTCTGATTGCTGCATGCTGTGTATAATGTAGTATGCCATATTTGCTGAAGAAATACCGATTTTTTAAGAAATACCGGTGGTAAAAAACCGTACAAGTTTGCACTTGTAGCGTAGCGTTGCTGCCGCTCGTAATTTTCACCGCCGCGATTTTTTTTTTTTTTTTTTTTTTTTTTCAGTAATCTTTAATTTATTCAATCGTACTAAGGTATTACAAGAAACTGTTATTTAAATTACTGGCTGAGAATAATCCAGGCAAATAAACTTTGACAATGTATAATCATAAGCGTGATTTATGTATTAACCAAGGATGAAAAATTACAAAAATATTTTCATGCAAAATTCTTATTCAGTTTTTAAGCAAATTTTCCTTATTAGATAGGATATATATTGTTAACCGTAAACCGTGGTAGCAAGAAAAAAAGTAAATATTTTACCCCTCATTAGTATAATGATAATAGAGAGACTGATATAAAATAATAATAATTTTCATTCAAAAATAATAATCTTCATTTTTCACCGTAAATTTTAATGTTCAAGCGATTTCAAATACTTATTTTTGAAATTTTATGTGTTAAATGAATATGCAGGGCTAACAACGAAAGTATTTTAACAGTTCTGAATTTTTCAGAAACTTTCCACCAACATTTTTGCAACAGAAATATTTTGATATGATTTTAAATAATTAAAAACTTTAAAAAATAACTTTCGAAAATAATAATGAAAATTGTTGAAAAAAAAAAATCGGTATAGTGTGCTTTAATGTACTTTTAATGCTAATTTTAAGAGATTCGCATGATGACAGAGTTGTTAACTTTTATAATTTATTTTGCAGCATTTTAATACCGGCCTTTATTTCACAAAACTTTAATTTTAGAATATTTTTTTCTAATATATAACTACGATAAAATAAGAAAAAAAAAATACTTAAAAAGAGTGGTGTAAAAGAAAAAGAAGGACTAACATTGCTCCGCAATAAATTAGAAAACTTGGAAACTCCGTGATGATAAAATTATGGGTATTAATGCATAGCGGCGGCCAATCACTGAGAATGTTTAATACAAAATTTTCGAGTAAAAACGTTTATTTTGGACATGGACGCTTCTGGACGGTCCAACACCTATCTGATAAAGAAGAGTCTACGGGTTTATTGCCGTACACTGAGGTGAATAATCATCAGATCACTGCATGGTGATCATTTATTTCTACTAAGGCTCATTTATATATGAGCTGACGCATCCGACATTTTTATACTTTCTCTTACCTGTATATATTATAGAGAAAGTATTGCTTTTGGGTCAAATTTTCAAAATTAAGTTTTTCTTATATTTACAAGTTTTAGGATTCCCTGAATGCAAAACAGATGTTTTTAGCAGTTGGTCTGTATGTGTGTATGTGTCTCTGTCTGTGTGCCTGAGTGTCCATGTGTCTGTGTGCCTGTTATCAGCATATCTGAAAATAAATAGCAGCAGTAAGTTCAAACTCGGTATTTTAAATATGTATCATATAGGGATGCTAAACTAAATTTTTCGTTGAGATGAAGCAAATGGTTCGTGTACAAGGACATACAACAGAATTCAGATACATTACATCTATAGGCGAAATTGCAGGTAAGTAGAACTTAATATCTATAGGGTGCACTAACCAAATAAAATTAACATGCATTTTTATAAGCATAAAAGCATGTTTTGTACAGACTGCGGTAGAGAAATCATTTATCATTCGTTTACAGGACTACCCAAACATTTTGATATATAAGGGCTACACATGGAAATAGCAAGAGGTGTATTACATTTTGTGTTAAGTGTTTCTCATATAAAATTAAATTTAAGTAGAGAATGTGATGCACATATAGTTTATAGACAATATATAGAGTTACCCAAAATTAGGCTAAACGTTCTTATCTATAGAATGTAATTGATGGAAGTGCTTTGCTATATCGACGATAACTGCTCAGGAAAATTAATTTTTCATACGCATACTGTAAATAAAATATATTTGGAAGTTATATTTTTCAATTCTGTTTTTTTTTTTTTTTTTTTTTTTTTTTTTAATATCACGTTTTGAAGTGCCATGAATATGAAAGTCCAGTTTTCAACGGTTGATCTCTATGTATAATTTTATCAGCATAACTTATAAGCAAATAACCGCAGGAGATTCAAATTTGGTATTTTGAAGCTCGTATGAGGCTGCCACTTGAAAAATTTGATTAAGATTGGTAAGTTTGAAGGCAAAATAATAACAGCTTAGAATTAAAAAAAATGAATACATAATAAATAAATGCAGCACTATTTATAAACGGAGGTTTGAGGAGGGTGGTAGTCCCTTCACACAGTATTATATGTCAAATAAAACTATTCCTAAATCTATTTTAGATTATTTTTAGAAAGAGTGAACTTTATTATCTTATTTTATTGATCTTAAGACTTAATTTGCAACCTATGGTATTGAAATGCAAGGTAAGAGAAAGTCATGTGAGTGACGCACCAGATGCCACTATTTCGGTCACCATAAGTTAGTTTTGAAATTCTTATTATTTATTTTATTTTATTTTTTATTTTTTTATTTTATTTTATTTTGTTTTATTTATTTATTTATTTTTGTAATTCGTGTAAACAAACAGCGATATAAAAGATTGTTCAGCAATAACATGCTCAAATCACTCGAGGATGAAGATCATAATTGTGAATTATCACCAAACTGCTACTACCAAGAATCAACGAATAGGATGGGGCGGGGATTGTTTCCTCCCACTTGTTAATAAGAGGCAGTAACGTCAGTGTATCCGTCTAGTATCTTCTAGGATCAAAAAGTGTTAATTCAGCTCTATTTTCAAAGAAAAACAAAAATTGCGAAACAGTAGCAAACAGACAAATCTACGCAATTTAAAACATCAAATTCTTAAAGAAGGAGTGTAACATTTAAAAAAATTATCATTGATACGAAAGGCTTTTAACCCTTTCAGGCGCGCCGTTTGCATAGGACAAACGCAATTTGTAATTCCCAGTTGCTAATACTGACCCAGAAGTTTTAAAAAAAAAACTCTTTCTTTTATAGCTTACTGTAATGACTTTATTTATTTATTCTGTCCTAACATTGTTAGTGAATTCTGGTGGCTTTTAATTTTAAATGAGAAAATTTGCTCGCCTCTCAAAGGGCGAGCAAAGCCCTTTACTGACAGATATTAAATTAATTACAGTAAATATAGTTAAAAATTTAATAGAATTTATAATCCTTCATTAAATAAGCTCCATTTTGAATGATTTATAAAAAAAAAAAAAATAAAAAATAAATAAATAAATAAAAAAAAAAAAATGTGTATTAATTTCTAAAAATAAATTTGTTGTGCTCTCTCTTAATAAAATTCTGTGAGGCAGCTTTGTTTTTATATATAATATCAAACTTAACTAATAAGCAATAAAATTTAACTATTAACTAAATAATTTTGACTACATTCAACCTTCAAATAAAAGGAATATGTTTGATCTAGGATGTTCAATGATCTCCTTGTACGCATATGTTCGACGAGTCTATCACATCTCTGAAACGGCATAAAAACTGAAGCACACCACGATGAATTTTAAGTAATATGCACTTTTAGCTGAGGGGGAAATTAAATGGGGGATGCAGATTTTGGCTGGATTTTGTCACAATAGACAAATATGTGCAAATGGTTTTAAATTGCCACATTTTTGCAAGTTCTCAGGGCTAAAGAGACACCCTTGAAAATGCTGAATGAATCTTTTATGTGAAATTATTTTTTATCTTCCAGGGTTACCTAGTTTACAAGAGTGAAAAGAGAGTTGCCATATTGAGTAGTAAAAGGAACAAATGGAACGAAGTTGGAAACGGAAATGGAACGAGCCGCGGGTTGCGGTAGGGTAACGTCACGTAAGCAAAAACCGTTGCGTTCTCTCCATGCGAATTTCTCTCACCTGGAGCCCTACAACGAACACTTAGAAAAGCTTACGACGTGAGAACTTTCCGATGTTGAATTCGGAAGATCTCACCAAAATGTTTACGACAACCACTTTTGGCCCTACAATGAACTGATCGGAAGCCGTGAGCGGAAACCTATTTGCGAGTTTCAGATTCGAACACTAACTAACCAATCACAGTTAGTAAATGGTCGAAAGTGAATACACTAAAATATTGTCAGCCATTTTTTAATAAAAACTAGTGATTTAAAATGTAAAAATGATGCACATAAGTTATAGTTTCTTGAAAAGAACTTTCAAAATTATTATTATTATTATTTTTTTTTTTTTTTTGTGCGTGAACACCATATACATTTAATTATTTGTTCTAAAGATATTTGATTAGGACGTTTTCGGGTAACGATAAGTCTCTTGTTTTTACCTTAAAACAATAAAACAAAAATTACCCTAAAATTAAAGACCAAAGAATAACTTCCTGAAAATAATCAATTTTGACGTCCTCAGAATAAATATAAATTATAAATTATATATAAATTCAAATTATATATAATATTTATATAATATTATTAATATATATGTAATATATATAATATATTATTATAACAAATATTAACAAATATTATATTATTATATTATTATTATAACAAATTATATATAATATTATATTTATTATATATAAATTCAAAATTGAATCATGTGAATTCATTATTCATAATAAAATAATTGTAAAAATTCTAATTTAAAGACTGTGAAACAAATAAATTAAGAAGGAACGCGTACGCCAGGCAGTGGCTTGGATGTACAGTATTTTGTTTCAGACCAACAGTACCCGGGTTCAATCCCCGTTAAACCTGTTTCGGATATTTTTTTTATGTATATAAATCTGTAAAAATGTTGTTTAAAATACACTCATGTCCATAAATTAAGGATAATTCAGATTCACACTGAAATCGAACTTTAATGCAAAAATTTCACCTGTAGAAATACCGCACACATCTTTAAGAATAATGTGCAAATTATAGGAAGCCATCAGATGACGCCGATATGATGTTACAATGACGAAAGTGTAAGAAGGGGGTAGATAAAGAATGGGAGCAAAGAAGGAAAATTGTCCACAAGCGTTCTGTGTCCCGCTCAGTGCCACAACCGAATGGTTATGACACAGAGGAAGCATGCAGATATTTTTTTACGTGTTAGAATTATCGGCCGACTAGAATGTGGGCGTACTCAGATAGAAGTATCGGGGGAACTTAGAATCGCCCAAAGTGTCATCTCTAGGCTTTGGCAATGATTCCAGAAGGGTGGAAATGCCAGTCAACGTTACAGTACTGGTCGGCCCCGAGTTACAATGCCGAATGACCACCGGTATTTGGCAGTAACTGCCAAAATAAGCAGATAAAGCACAGCATCAGACCTGTCTCGTCAGCTGTCTGCAGCCACGAGTGCCACAGTTTCAAGACAAACCGTGTATAGACGCTTGGGAGATATTGGTATATATGCTCGCAGGCCTGTTAGATGTGTTCCACTCACGGCAATGCACTGTGCCAGCGGTTAACTTCGAGTAGAGAACATGCAATGGGGACAGCGGCACAGTGAGCTTGTGTGATGTTTTCCGACGAGTCCAGGTTTAGCTTGCAGTGTGATTCACGCCAGACTTTCATATGTAGAACGTCAGGTACCCGTTATCACCAAAACAACATCATTGAACGACACCGTTACTCTTGGACAGAGAACAGATCTGCATGTTCAAATCGGAAGAATGATAGGACAAATTTAACGGGACATCATTCGGGAGCAGCGTGTACGTTAATTTAGGGTTGCCATGAGCCCAGAATTTATGTTTATGGATGACAATGCGCGACCTCACCGTGCAAACGTTGTAAACGGATGCCTACAATCTGAAGCTATCACCCGCATGCAATGGCCAGCATTCTCACATGACTAGAATCTGATAGAGCATATGTAGGACATGCTTTTCCGACGAGTTATAGTCCGTCAACCACCTCCTACATGTGTACCGGAACTTCGGAGAGCATTGCTTACTGAATACTCCCCAAGATCAGATCAATAGTTTAATACTCAACATTCCTAGACGTTGTAAGGACTGTATTCCTAGATGTTGTAAGGACTGTATTGTAAGGACTGTATTGGCAGCTCTGTATATATATACAGAGCTGCCAACCTAATCCGGCAAATTGTTAACGCCCATTGAAAAACGCCCTTTTTTCTACACCACTTAATTTTTAGAGTAATTCTCTTCAAATATATCTATGATGAATTAAGTAGAAAAATACTCTAAAATATTAGTGGTGTAGAAAAAGGGGCCGTACTAACAATTTGCCGGATTAGGTTGGCAGCTCTGTATATATATATATAAATTGTTATCTCTTCTCGAGGTTTGAACCGAGGAACTCTCCGTTTAAAACCTTTCATGCAATGAGCAAGCTACAAGATATAGCGATGGAGCCAACGTAGTTTTCATAATTAAACCCTCTTTAAGATACTGATTGTTATGAAACTAGTATTATGAACGATGAATTCACATGACTTAGCTTAAATTTAAAGGTTTGAGGACTACAAAAGTGATTATTTTTAGAATATTATTTTTTAGTCTTCAATATTAGACTATTTTTTGTTTATATTGTTCTCAGTTTTTCTGATAAAAGCAGCACATCTCTCGTTACTCGTAAACTTTCTAATTAAATATTTTTAAAACTAACAATTAAATGCATATAATGTTCACACAAAAAATTAATAGTTTTGGAAGTTCTTTTTAATAATATGACATATGTACATATTTTTTATTTTTTAATTCAGCAGTTTTTTTTACTAAAAATGGCTGACGAAGTTCTCACTTCGTAATCGCGTTTTCACTACCTGTACACTGGGTGAGATTTTGGAGGTAGATAACGAAGATAAATACCGACGGTGAGAAGCTTCCGATGACTTCGTTGTAGTACTTTTTCTTAACTGTCGGAAAATGATGTCGCAGCACAGAATTCTCGGCAGTGAAAAGATTACGAAGTGTTCGTTGTAGGCATACTTACTAACATATTTATTAATATTCCATAGTATTGTTAGTCCCGCCTTCTTTTTCACACCAGTATCTTTTTAGAGTATTTTTCTTCTTATTTAATCGTAATTGCATTTGGAGAATATTACTTAAAAAGTTTTTCGAGAACAGCAAGTTTCTGCTAAATTTTCAATGGACGGAGTGACGGCTAAACCAGAACGCTAATTTTCAGGAAGATAGTGATAATTCAGATGCATGTCCAGAGCTGCCAACCTAATCCGGCAAATTGTTAGTACCGCCCTTTTTTCTACACCACTTAATTTTTAGAGTATTTTTCTACTTAATTCATCATAGATACATTTCAAGAGAATTGCTCTAAAAATTAAGTGGTGTAGAAAAAGGGGCGTTTTTCAGTAGGCGCTAACAATTTGCCGGATTAGGTTGGCAGCTCTGCATGTCTCATCTCAGAAAATAACATAACCCTAAGTTTTTATCAAAATCGTTAGAGCTTTTACCCTGAAAACCAAGTTTTTATCATATTTTGTACTGGGCGGGGTAACGATTAAAAGTGAACACTAAGATGAAGATAAATCACGTGGGTTGAGGCCTCGCAGCTTTTCTAAAATTTCATGCTCATTTAATTATATTGTCAACATTATTTTAAAAAAAAAACACATTTTTACATAACAGCTTAATATTAAACATTCAAAAATCTTTAAGAAAAATGTCTTATTGACAATAGTGGGGGCAGTATAATAAAATAAGTCTAAAATTTTAGAAACACTGCGAGGTTTGTGGGTTTGTCCTCTAAAAAGAGCTAAATCTTATAGTTTTTTAAAATCTTTGTCAAAATCATTAAACCTGTTAATCGTCTAACTGATTAATCTATTATAAGACCGGTTAATCCGTTATAAGACGGTTAATTTTTTACCGTCTAACACTTTAAAAGTCGTTAATTTTTTTTTTTATCAAAATCGTTAAATCTATTTTAAGTTTCTGTCGTGTTTTGCAACGGGTTGAGTGTGGGTAAATAGTGAACATTAATTCTGCTGAAGATGAGGTTAAGCCAGATGAATTTGTCATGTCACGAAACCCTTAACACTATGTTTTTATTAAAATTGTTAGATACATTTCCGTGTAAACCAAATTTTTGCGATGTTTGCAACTAGCGGGTCACGGGTTACCTAAGAAAAAAAATTAAAAAACTATTTTAAAAATTCAGTTTTAAACCTTGAACACATGCATCGCAACGTTCGACAGCTGTTTCAGATTTTTCAAGATTTTTCTTATCTAGAATATTTAGTGTAAGATTGGCAGTTTAAAATAAATATTACGAAAGTTTTTTCTTTAACACTTAACGGGCGGGTCACGTAAATTTACGTTTTTCCACTGTGACTTCCTAGACTTCCTCACTGTAAAAAATATGTCCTATTTGCTGCCAGAAATTCTCTGTAACATGAGAAAATACGCGTAATTTACGAAAAAATTACGTTGTCAGAACGTATTTTTTGTAATTACAGAAAAATTCTGGCAGTAAATAGGACATATATTTCACAGTATAGGACGGGCCACGTAAATTTACGTTTTCCTATTATGACTTTCTAGGACGGATCACACACATAGTATTTACGTTTTTGCTTTAATTTTCAGTACCTTGCGTTATTTTTTCCATTTTATGCTTTTTTTTTTTTTTTTTTTTTTTTTGGTATCATTAGTTATATTACAATCCATCGGCGTATTTTTCTATTTTGAACAGAAAACCCCGCCTTTGGGAGTTATTCCAAAATGCTGCATTAAAAAGCAAATGCATTTTATGTATTCATGTTAACATTAAAAGTGAATGTATATAGTAATTATACTATTTCTAATCGAAATGTTTATATGAATAGGTACTACCTTGGTAGTACAGATACGAAATCTGGACATATTTTGCAGATTAAAAGTAGTACACAATATGTAAAAGAAACGCCTGTAGGCGGAGTTATTTGTAAATACATTGCACATAGAATGTGTGAAATGTCTGAAAACCGAGAAAGGCAAAACAAATTTGACCCGTCCGTTAAGTATTAAGAAATATAATAAAAGACATCCATTTATTCAAACAAGTATTCTCGACTATTTTAGCTCAATATATTTAACGGAAATATCATTGGTTATAATTTATAAGCATTTTAGATACTTTATAAAAGCATGTGACGCGGTTGATACAGAATTCCCAAAATTTCTAATTTATTCCGAAGCATTATTACCACAAACAAGCTCACGCTTTTAATTTATTTCGAATCACTGTTAGTATCGGTCTTTTCTTCACACAACTTTATTTGAAGAGTAAATTTCTACAATGTGTTAAGATTACGATTTAATGGGGAGAAGAATGCTTTTCAGAAAAATGTGGTGAGAAAAAAAAAGCAGAAATTATCAGTGGTCCGGAATAGACTATAAATTTGCGCCTTATTCAGACTTACCAACTTTTTGATTAATACCGTAAAATCTTTTGTACCCCCTTTTTTTCTCGCCACATTTTTCGTAGACTCGAGTTACCAACATTTTAATTTATTCCGGAGCGTTCTTAGCCCCGCGATTATTTTCTACCTCTTTTTTTAAGAATAATGTTTCCTTATTTCATCAGAGTTATATATTGGAGAAAACTATTCTATAAATATAATGATGCAGGGTACTGCCAGGCCCAATGATTTTTTTTTTTTTTTTTTTTTTTTTTTTTACACCAGTATTTTTTTTTTTTTTTTTTTTTTTTTTTTAATTTTTAATAATATGTCTGGACGATTAATGAAATGAAAATTTATCATATAAATTCACCGGTGGAAGAATCAATGGAAAAAAGGCGAGTATATAGAAACCCTGTATTGTGAAATAAAGATGAGACTAAAAATGCTGACAAATAAATTAAAATATAGGAAACTATGGTAGATTAATTTTTCCAACATTTAATTATGATTAAATGAGATAGAATGGACTCTCCAAAAAATGTGGTGTTAAAAAAGAGCAAGTACTAATAATTTTACATAATATATTAATAAATTGGCAATTCTTCATTACTACGATAGACCTGCTAACTATGCTGGTTTATCCGTAATGGTATTAGGCCCCGCCTCTTTTTCACACCAAAATAGTTGTAGAGTAATATTCAGCAATATGTTCTCATGATTAAACAAGAAGACTGTTGCTCTACAAATATTCTGGTGTGAAAATAAGGCGGGGCTTAATACCGTTACGGATAAACTAGCATAGTTAGCAGGTCTACTACGAATAGCTAGGTCATTCGTCGTTAACCGAATGAGTGCGACATATACTGAATCCAATGAGTGCGGCATGGATTCAAAACAATCATTTCCCGTCCTACTAGTTTTAAAAGCAGGTCAGAAAAGAAAAATTTCAGTTTTATAGAAGCTCCATTTTAAACACCTGTCTTTCATTGTTTAAGTTGCTTCGTATCAAAATGTTGCATTATTTCCTGAAATTTATGTATCTTTCAAAATTTAGGCATAAAAAATTATTTACACGAAAAATATTCCGTTTCATGAAAAACTGAAATCAAAAAATTTCATCACATATTAACAAATCATTATGTTAAATATGACAAATGTTAACAAGAAATTAATGTCATTTTATTTTAATAAACGCTTTTGCTTTTAGCATAACTACTCTCCTAAATAGATTCAGAAATATCTTAATAATGTATGACACATTATTAAGAACAAATAGTTTTTAAAAAAATATTTTTATTCTAAAATGTCATTTTTTTTTTTTTTTTTTTTTTTTTACAATTAAAATTTAATTGGAAAGCAGCTCAATGATAAAGATTGTAGAGTAGATAATAATTCTAACACAAAATATATATTTTTAATATTCACTTCGAATTAAAACTTGACAAAGTCATTCGTGCTACAAAATAATAATACGAAGATTTCAATTTCCTCCAACGATTTTATTTTGAAAATTCAATTTCAGGATTTCATACTATACTGCAGCGATTATCGCAGAAGTCGTTGAGATATTTTTCCAAGATAATTGAAAAATTATTTTTTTTCCTTCAATACTATAATGACACAACATTCAAAAATTTATACAATTCGTATATTTTGAAAACTGAAATAAATTAAATTCGTGATTGAATCTATAACTTAAAAAAAAGAAAATATGATATCACTGTGAGAAACATTATCAAGTAAAGGGTACTAGATGAAAAAAAAAGAAAAGAAATAAACAACTCAGTAATCAGATAGAGAATTACCAATATATCTTTACTGCTGTAATTTACCGCATATAGGTATATGGTAGTAAATAAGTACAAAAACTTCTTACAAACATTTTCATATTAATTTCTTTATTTTACTTTATTTATTTCTTTCTTTATTTTATTTTTTTTTTTTTCGAAGTTGTAATTTTCATATTCAGTAAATTACTTTTTTAAGTAGGCAAAATTAAGGATGCTTCATTAATTTAAAGAATTTGAATATCAAATATATGTTTTTCGAACACGCAATTCCCTCCGTTTTCCATTTCAATTTATAAAAGCTTCATTTTTTTTTTCTTATTTTAACAGTTTTACAAGATTTACTTATTGGTAAGAAAAAATCTGTAGTTTTATGAGATTAAAATATTTTGCCTAAAGGAAATATGTTTTTTAAATAAGATATAACAACATACTCACCATAATCTATCTAAACTTAAATCATATTTTTCGTTTTTCTCATCTCTCACTAATCCTCTTATTCGTTAAATTTTTTTGTAAATGTAATCATCAGGATACCTAAAATATTATAAATTACAGTGTACTTCCTCAATGACCTTTGAATGGGTAGATGTTGAAGAAATTTAAAAAATAACTCTTTGTCGGTCCAATTTAATTTCTCTCCTCTGGTTAGCGTTGCCAGATTTGGAGACTTTTTTCTATAATATCCACCTCTAAACTTTAACTGTAACTGTTACCTAATTACTTCGAAAGTTATTCGTCCATTACAGATATACAATATCACTTCTCAAAATTATTGGTAGTAGTTGAAAAAAAGAGTCCTTATACTTGGCTACAATGTTTAGAGCGTTATGACCGGCAAAGGGTTAAAAAAATCGATGTTAAAAAAAAAAAAAAAAACACGTTGAATGCCGTGTCAGCCATCGGTGGCTGACATTGAACTTTCCGTTTACGCCGCGTCAACCACCGGTGGCTGACGCAGTGCAAAATATGATATAAAACAGCGTCAACCCCCAGTGGCTGACACTATAAAATATGATATAAAACTAAAAAGTTTACATTGCTTTAAGTAATTACAGAAAACTTATTTAAAATTTACATAATTTTTATTCATTATAGGACATCATTAAGGGATTTTGATGGATTTTATTGAAACACAGTAAACATAACGCGCTTCTAAGTAGCGTGCCTGGTCTGATGGTGATTTCCTTATGAATTCGCGTGGGGCTCAACATGTTAAAAGGCAGATATGTCAAAATTTCTAATTTTTAAAGCAGATTTATCACCACTATATTTTAAGAAAATTGTGACGCATTAATTTTTTATGATTAAATAAACTGAAAGTTGTTTTAGAAATTTTCTGGTAGGAAGATTTACGGGAGAATTAGTAAATATGTACAAGGATGGGACACGGGGAGAGCAGAATTTATACCGGAATCTGTTTAAGAAATTTCTCTACCTATAATATCGTTGATTAAAGAAGTAAAAAAATTTCTTACATTGATCGTGGTATGAATTCTGCGCTCATGTTCCATCCCTGAATAGTGTGGCCAGAAAATAGCTCTCACTGTATGGAGGAATCTACAGCAATAGCTAATAAACTGAATGAAACTAAACGTCATCTATAGACAGCGAAAGTCATGGGGGAAAAAAAATACCAAAAGTCGCCTATAGGGGAGATTTTGGTACTGTTCTCACGAACGCACTATTGAATTTGTACAATTGAGGTAGATTATATTAGTATATGATTTTTGAGCTGTTAAAAATGAAATAAGTCAACATTTCTCATAAATGCATCAAAAATGTATTATATCAAATTTATTAATGTTCGAATAAAAGTTCACATACAAAAATAAATGACATACCTTTAACAGAGTATGTCATTGCTTACATAATCTATTTTCGCGCATTTATTTAAGATGTGACATCGTTCGTTTTTAACAGCTTTAAAAATCACATTTACACTAGGAAAGCTGCATAGTTAGGGCTGCGACCGGCGACTTGTTTATATTCTTGTCGTACCACTATTTCCTACTTGCCAACTTACTAATTGATATCCGAAAGATTTTCAATACCCGCCCTTTTTTTCACACAAGACCTTTTGTATGGTATTTTTCTTCTTATTTTATCGAAGTTATAAATTGGAGAATTTTTTCTATAACTAAAGTGGTGCGTATTAAAGGCGGGGCTAAAAATACTCCAGAACAAATTAAATGTTGGCATCTATGAAGTTTATATTTTCGCAGTTAAATTTACTCTTATTTTATAATACATTTATTATAAATTATTATTAATTTATTACAAATTTTATGTTATGAAAATAGTCTTACGAATACAAGGGTCGTACTCTCCGCCCTATTTTCAGGACACACTTAGGGATAAGAAATTTCCAAATTTATTGCTACCACTATTTTTGTATAATAATTTTAATCCTGTATCATCATAGCATATAACTCATAATAATACCAGAAGTATTTCTGCATGAATTTATTGGCGATGAAAAAGGCAGAATTTTTTTTATCTCGGAGAATGTCCTGAAAAAAGGGCAGAGAGTACGACCCCTGTATGAATATAATAAAGAAAATGTCGCCTTTAGCAGCTCTGCATAATCCAGGTGTCGTAGTCTCCGCCTTATATTTAGGACACTTTGAAGAATAAGATATTTATTCCTTTCATGCTACCACAATTTTCATACAATAATTTCTATACTGTTTAATCATGATATATTACTTTAAAAATAAAGATTTTTCTAAAAAAAAGGTGGTGGCAAAAGAGGCGGAAACTATGACCCGTAATAATCTACCTTGAATATATAAATTCAATAATGCTTACGTGACAGCAATGTCAAGATCTTCCATATCGTCGACTTCTTGTACTAATTTTTTTCACTGCGGAAATAATCTCCCCGCGTCTTCCACAATCTGTAGATGAAATTTGGTTTCATTTGTTTTATTACTTTTTGCTGTAGATGTCTCAAACTATGAAAGTTATTTTATAGCTACCCTATCTATTTTGCATCCCGAGAAGTATATTTACACAACTGAAAAATACAGTTTGTGGGAAAAATCAACTTAAGGAATACGAAAAAACATTCAGTAGCATAGAATAAAACTGACACAACTGTCTCTGAGGAAGATAAATTTCGATTTGAATATGTAATGAAGCTTTTCGTGAAAGCTGAAGTAATTCAGGCAGATTTTCGATGACATAAACTCAAAATTGTCATTTTTTTTTGCTTGTGTGACTTTTCTGGCTGAGATGTGATAATTATGTGTACAGAGTGTAAATAAATTCAAAATGGTAACAGATTGTGTGAAACATAAACAGCGTGGAAACCCTGTACCAACACTAACGGTTTTCAAGATATAACCCGTTAAATGAAAAAGTTATAAATATTAAAATGCCCTTAATTTCTGAATTTTCTAAACATGCTACGAAAAAAATAAACTCATATTAACAAATAGAAGAAATAATCTTATAAATTAACATCAGTCTCAGAAGAATATCTAGATTCATGGTGTGCTAGACCATAGCCTCCTAAACTAGATGCCTTCCGCGTGGCTCGGAAACTTGGCGATAGATAGCGCCACCTGGTACAGATTGCGGGTCTTTTTTATTCAACAGTCACCAAAAATTTTTAAAAGTGGGATTTAATATACATAAAAGGTGAATACATAGCTGCCAAGTTTTCTAATTGATTCAGTAATGTTATTAGTCCCGCCCCTTTTTCACACCGGAGTATTTTTAGAGAAATTTTCTTAATATTTAAACGTAATTATATATTGAAGAAAATTTTTCTACAAAGATTACGGTGTGAAAAAAGGGCGGGACTAAGAACATTCCGGAATAAATTTAAAAACTTTGCAGCTATGCGAATAGAATCGAAGAAACGTCGATTATATATATCATATATCACTTCTTAAAATTATTGGTGACAGGTGAATACAAAAGTTCTGAAATTTGTACCAGGTGACGCTGCCTACCGCTTGAACTGTTGCCAAGTTTCTGAGCCACGCGGAAGGCATCTAGTTTAGGACGCTATGGCTAGACGCACTGAAACTTACAAGGAAGATTTCCATAGGCACATACGCAAACAATTTTGAATAAATTACAGAATACTCTCCTCATGAGGTTAAGTATGTTTAAAAAAAAAAATTCGGTGGAATCACTATATATCATCCGTAAAAAAATGTTGAAAATGTTCTAACCTTGGCTATTTATCGCTCGTTGGCGACATAGTGAAAACTGAGGCAAAACGGTTTATTGATAAATTCTTCTTATAGAAAAACGTTTTCCACACTCTTCATACTAAACTTCTTTAAAAAAGCTTATTTTAAATAAATACAATTTTATAGCTACAATTTTGACACATACTATATTTATTAGTAAACCTAGCGATCAAATTATACAACCTTTAGTTTAACATGGAATACTTAAAGTAAGATTAAGTCTTACTTGAGCTTTAAATATTATGGCTTAAAGTAAAACAGTACGCACATTTATTTATGTTGCATAATAAATTAAAATGAACGTATATTACAGTTTAGAAATGAAACAATGATAAACGGCAATCACTTATCAGTGCGCTGTTTTATGCTTTCGAATAATGACGATTTGACAACAGGTTATTTAGATCAAAATTTAAATTGATAAAAATATTTTCAAACTTAAAGTCTAAAATTTCAGTATAGAATTAATTAATATTGCAAATTTACACCTTTTCTTATTATAATTTACTTTTGATTACACATATTAGATAAAATTTACAAAATAACTTTTTTAACTCTACTTACCAAATTAATTTAAATAAGTTTATTTTAAAAAAGTATATTTGTATAACTGCAATTTTTTAACCACGTATCTTTTGTTAGTTTATTTGAACTTTAAACCAAAATTTAAACGAAAATATAAAGAACTAAAATTTTTAAGCTCTTAATAAGTTAAAATAATAATCATAGATTAGGAGGGGGAGTAAAACAGGTCTTTGGATTAGCAAAAATGCATAAAAACAAAGTTATTTCCATGAGCATACGTTTTGATGTTCAAAGATGCTTCATTAGAAGATGTAATTTTACCCCTCTCCTCCCCCCCAAAAAAAAACTTGTTATTTTTTTCTTTTCTAGTTACATTTTTTTTTTCCTTTATCCCAATAATACAATTCACGTAAATATTTTATATATTTAAATTTCATTTGGACACTTTTTAAACTACACTACGAATTTCCAGAATTCACATTATGCTAGTAATTTAAAACCTTCTTCGTGTAGTCCCATGATATATATATATATATATATATATATATATATATATATATATTTATGTTTCACATCTTTACAAGAGACAATTCGGTAGTATATTCCTTTTCATCGGAATTCTCGACATTTTGTTAGACGAAAAATAGGCATCATCAGGAATGTCTTCAAATTTTATTACTTACACGTTCATATTTTTTTAATAATTTAAAAATGTAGTTTTTTTTTAAATTTAATTTCTTTCTTTTTTTTTTTTTTTTTTTTTTTTTTTTTTGTTACATTTGGGAGTGACATATTTATTCCCATGGATTTTTTATACAGCATCCAAACTATATTGTACGTGTAAATTTTCAAATACATTGTTTATAATAAAAAATTAAAATAAATTTAGTTTTCCAAACTGTAAAATTTGTTTTAAACGTTAACTAAAAGTAAAAACAAACATTTGCACACACTCCGTACATTATGGTACGGAGATGCATAACTTTTCAAACAGTGGGGCAAATTTTTATGCTCAAGGGATCAATTAACTCGAAATAAAACAGAATATCCATAAAAGTGGTGCCTGGCCGACTATTTTGGAGGTATCTCGAACATTTACGCAAACAGCAATTCAAGATGAAAAAATGCACCTTACTACACGTCTGTGGTAATTTTTTCACTTCAAATTGTCAAAATTTCCTATCCATTCTCATGAGAACTTATAATTCTGTAAGTAATCATATGTTTTTTTCAATTTAAGTTAAATCCCACAAAGGATATAGTAGAATTTCTTCTTTAGTAGACATGGAAATAGTCCTAATCACGATCCACTCGAAAATGTTTCGTTTATAAAAAGGCAGCGGAGAGGGAAGAGGATTCGAAATTTGCAGCCTATAACTCCTGCCAGAAGTAGAAAAAAATATTTGTGATATTTGGCACATTGAAATATTGGAGATTTATATTAAAACGCTGTATAAAACTATGCGATTGTGCATTAAAGCAGTAAATCCATATATAAATGAAATTAACCCAATGCAGAATGCATATTTTTTAATAAAAAATTGCTTAGATCTGACAAATAAATAGTTTTATTTTATATGTTAAAATATAACTTGTTTATTTCATATATTAAATCATAATAGAATACAAAGTGTATGGTTATTACATTATGTTCAAAAAGAAAATTTTATGCAGATTTTTAAAAAGTACTTCGTAGAGTACAATAAAGCGAATTATTAAATCGAAATTGTACGTAGGTATCATTTCATCCCTTTGGCATTATGCAAACAAGACAGTTTTATTTGTTTCAAACATTAATTCTAAAGTTATTACAAATAAAAAAGGTATAATTCATTTTTTCTGCAGTGCGGCTTTTTTTTTTTTTTTTTTTTTTTTTTTTTTTTTGTCGCTTAGTGTGTATAATATATTTAGTATATTTTCTGAGATGTCATGTAAAGAGGTTACCACGCGTTCTCATGTTGTCCCACTTATATGTAGAATTTTATTTTTGCAGAATTTACTGCGTACCCAGTCCAGGCTTTAAATTACAGTGTTCGAAGGAAAGGTGTGAAAAATTTGCAAAGAATGTTAAGGGTGCATGTGAATGCCAGTTTGGTTTTATCTAGTATTGGTCAAACTTGTTAGGTACTGTGAATGCCCCTGTGGTTAATATTTTAATATTTTGTGCCGTAATGTGTCAACCGCGAATTGCTAAATATTTAGGTTTTAAAGCGGCTGTTATGCTAGACCATACTTGCCAACATCCTAATTAATATCCCGTAATATTGTTAACCTCGCCTTCTCTTTCACATCAGAATATTTTTGTAGTATTTTCTTTCTTATTTATTCGTAGTTACATTTGCAGAATATTACACTTAAAATTTACTGGTGTGAATAAAAGGGTGGGACTACCGACACTATGGAATATTAATGAGCATGTTCGCAAGTATGTGCTAGACTATTATGCGGGGTTACTGTCTTCCGTGTGGAATGGGTGCTGAATCGAGTTGAAGGTGTGGCTATGAAGGTGTAGTGAGTTCTCGAGGGGTGTGAAACAACTATGGTGCTATTCAGGGAAAAAATTCTTGGTCTACACTAGCTTGTATCTGGATTAAACTATAGTTTCTTTTTGAAGGTGGCAGGTTCGGTTTGCAGATAAGACGTCTATCTTGAGAATCGAGGAGAATTCTTAGCTCGTAACTGTCTTCTCTGTTAGGGTTGCTGTTTGATCTTTTTGATGGGTAGACACTTTGTCTCTGGGTTTTCAGCTTCTTTTCAAAAAAAAAAAAAAAAAAAAAAATTTGTTCAAATTTTTTTTTGTCTGGATAACGGGGTGTTTCAACACTTTTGCGACCACATGTTTTTGTCTTTTCAACGGTAAGGTCCGCTTGGAGGCGTTATTCTCCTAAGTTACAATATTTCAGAACAACAATTTCTGTATTCACATTTATATTACAAATGGATAAACTTTGTAATTATATTCTTTTTAATCAAAGTATCCGTATGCATAGCAGTGTTGCCAGATTTGGCATTTTTTTTATTTAATAGTCACCAATAATTTTTATTCGTAAAGTTTGGCTAATCACTTCGAAGATTGATAGTCTATTATGTATATCAAATGTCACTTTTCAAAATTATTGGTGACTATTGAATAAAAAAAAGACCAGATATGGCGTAGATTTGGCATTTTTTTTATTTAATAGTCACCAATAATTTTTATTTGTAACGTTTGACTAATCACTTCGAAGATTGATAGTCTGTTATGAATATCAAATGTCACTTTTCAAAATTATTGGTGACTATTGAATAATAAAAAGACCAGATCTGGCAACGCTGATGCATAGTATACACTGTGTAAAAAAAGTAGAAGGACACTAGATATTATTTAAAAATAAAGGGTATTTTTTATTTTTAATGAAATTATTTTTATATGTAACATTTTTCAGATCATTTAGCAAGAAAATATCAGTATCATCACCACGATTTCGAAAAATAAATTATTAATGACAACAAAAAAAGTTTCTACTTCTTTTAACTCTGTAAAAAAAGTAGAAGGACAGTAATACAAAATATAAAATACAAGCAATTTTAATGACGGATACTCTTCCCATTGGCTTTTATGACTTCGAATATTCTATTTGGCAGTGAATCATACAAAGATTGCATTCCTGTTTGGCAAAAAATTTGCCTATGAGCTGCTCAAAGCTACTCGAAGGTCAGTAAGGAATTTAAATGTTTTCTCACTAGCATATACTTAACGAGCAAGCATTGATCACATGTTTTCCACTTTGTTAAGATCTTGGCTTTTAGCTGGCTTCGGTAGAACTTGCAAATTATTTGCAGCAAACAAATTTTTAACTCTATGGGGATGTGAATGGCAGGCTTCATTTTGTTGAAACATCCACTCTTCTCCTCCTAATTCAGAGCCATAAGGAAGAAGCTCAGAATTCAGCACTTCAATATAGCCTGTATGTTTACGCATACCACTGAAAAAGATCAGACTTGTTCTTCTTCCATACCCAATTGATTATTAGGTCATCACCCCCCCCCCTCCTCCTTTATGTAGTTTGAATAAAATTCTTCTACATTCTTAAGACAGTGCCAGTATTATTGGTAACCATCTAAGTCGACTATATTAAACTTCTTTTCGTCTGAAAATATTATAAAAGTCCCATCTGAGGTCCATATTACGTGTTTTTTAACCCATGATAGCGGTAATCAATCTGTGTTTTTCTTTCCACTTTGGACGATGGTTCCGCTCTTTGAAAATGAATTATTTGGATCTTGTTGTGTAGTTGTAAACTGTTTTACTTGACACATGAGTAAGTCTTGCTTGATTTGGGGCCTTTGCGATAGTACCACTGCTCTTTTTAAGCTCATGAGCAAGTTTTCTTTCATCGCAAAGCATTGACTTTCTAGGCCTACCAGTCATCTTTCTTTTCCTATTTTTATCTGACTTTCTGATAATGTTAGAAAGTGTTTTGGGGCTGACGTGCCCTATACGAACAATCTGTCTAACACCTTTAACATTAATTTTATATGCAACAATTTGCCGCTTTTGGAAATAATTTTAAAGTATTTTTCTAGGCCGTCTGAAAAGAAAATAACAATACAATTTTTAACAAAATGTGTTTTCCTCATCAAAAGCACTCAAAGAAAATTCAATATTTACTTTTTTACTTGTGCACAATCCACCAAATAACAAATTTTGGAAAGTGTCCTTCTACTTTCTTTACACTCTCAAAAACATAGATGCTAGTTTTTTTACAATCCACTAATTAACATCAGTAGAAAAAATTTCATTTTACGTAAATTAAAGAAAACTTTGTTACACAAAATCTGTATAAAAATCTAAAAGCCAGGATAAAAATACAGAAAATAATCTACAAAAATCGACTGTCTTTCTACTTTTTTACGCAGTGTATTTGATTGTAGTACAAATATGTCTATAGGTTATATTCTTAAGAAATAAATAACATAAAAATTTCATATGAAACTCCCACTGGCGGAGTTACAGATTTTCAAATGACGTGAATCTACGTCAGCGGTCGCGAAAGTGTTAGCATTAATGTCTAAAAATCATCTTTTTTGTTTCATTTCTTCGCGTTTGGCGTTGTTGTTATACAGTTTGTTACATAAATAAAAATTAAAAATATTTCGTTTAATTTTCTCTGCTATTTTTTAAGACTTTCTTCGTTATCTCAAGCAAAACTTCATAAGAGACGGCCCCCTAAACCACTCCAAAAGAACGATTTATTTATATCTCAAAAACTAATTACTGCAATAATCTGCAAATTTGCACGCCCATATTTTTCGGTATTAGGATTCATTTTATGCAAAAATTAATATAGGTCATCTCTTACATTATTAAAATCTGTACGCGTGTGTGTGTGTGTGTGTGTGTGTGTGTGTGTCTGCCTGTGAGAAACGGCTTGAAACAGCTAAGGCTCCGCCGATAGTGGTCGTACGGACTTCGAACAGGTACCGTCGGACGGAGAATTTATCGCAGATGTACGTTATCTAATTTGCTAAACGATGCGACCCTAATTAGCGGAGATATTAATTAAAATGTCGACCCATGTCAAATCAAAAAACGATTCGAAATCGGAGGCGACCGTCATTTTGTTACGGAACAGCCTACCTCAAAAGAAAAAGCAAAGAGAGAAAATTTCGTGGGTTTTTGTAAGGCGATCCTGGTCGAGCGGTTCGAGATATCGAAATACACCTCAACCAACAGAAAGAGCATTTATTACCGATTCTTACGGTACAATTTTTTTTTTTTTTTTTTAAATACGGATTTTTTACATTTTTAAAAAAAGTTTTAAAAAGGGTCGAAAATTTCTCTTTTTCGCGATCGTCTTTTTTGAAACGCCCTGTACAACTGGTATATAAGGAAAGGTCATTTAATCCTCTTTCGAACAATATAAACATTTTTACAAAATACGGATTGGCGATCGATATTTTTAGATTTTACGAAATATCGATTTTTTCACAAAACATTTTATAACTCAAAAGCGTTTAGAGATAAATCATTTTTTTTTTTTTTTTTTTTTTTTTTTTTTGTATATAGATCTCGCTTCCATAATTCAATTTCCAAAAGATTGAGAGAAAATTTCTAAAACTGAATGAGTTATAAATTTTTGTAGGCTTTAAAGCATTCATTTGAATAAGACGACCTTCATTGCATCAGATTGTATAATGTGTTCGTTGGCGTTTCCACGGCAACCACTTCACGGAAGAACGATGTCTGATGGAAAGAGAAAAAAAAACTTGAACAGAAAGAGAAACATATGGTATTTAATGAGGTCACGTGTTTTGGTACTGCGATTAAAAATTGCAATTTTGAAAAGGCTTCAGTTTTTCAATGCCGCACACTAAACTTCGTATACAGACCTAATATCTCAAGACAGCCTTGCAGTTCAAATTTCATCGACTTTGCAAAAAATTTTCATTTTAATTGGAAATTAAATTTTATTCTAATACGCGTATTTCAATTTCTAATCTCTTACGATAAAATTATTTTTAATACATCATTCGAAAGATATTTTAAAGTTCTTTTATTTTATCGAAAGTTTTCACCAGATTTACGCGTTTTGAGGTCTCCCGAATGAGTTTTCTTTTGTATCTCAGCTACTAATTAAAATAATTTCAAAAGTAATACATCATTAGAAAGCTTTTTTGATTTGGAATCGAACAGTGGAATACAGAAATTTCTACCGCCAGATGGCGCTGTAATTTTTTCAAATTTCATTATTTCAATTTCTAATTACGATTAAATTATTTTTAATACATCATTCGAAAGATATTTTAAAGTTCTTTTATATTATTCAAAATTTTCAACAGATTTACACGTTTTGAGGTGTCCTCAATCAGTTTTCTTTTAAGGCGCTGTAATATTTTCAAATTTCAATATTTCAATTTCTAATTATGATTAAATTATTTTCAATACATCATTCGACAGATAATTTAAAGTTCTTTTAAATTATCGAAAGTTTTCACCAGAATTACACGTTTTGAGGTGTCCTGAATCAGTTTTCTTTT
Source organism: Salticus scenicus (assembly GCA_963930645.1). Taxonomy (NCBI): domain Eukaryota; kingdom Metazoa; phylum Arthropoda; class Arachnida; order Araneae; family Salticidae; genus Salticus; species Salticus scenicus. Next base: position 256,595,075 of record OZ005657.1, read on the forward strand.
ATGGCGCTGTAATATTTTCAAATTTCAATATTTCAATTTCTAATTATGATTACATTATTTTTAATACATCATTCGAAAGATATTTTAAAGTTATTTAAAATTATCGAACGTTGTCACCAGATTTACACGTGTTGAGGTCTCCTGAATCAGTTTTCTTTGTATCTAAGCTACTAATTAAAATGTTTTCATAAGTAATACATCATTAGAAAGCGTTGTTGAATTGGAATCGAACAGTGGAATACAGAAATTTTTACCGCCAGATGGCGCTGTAATATTTTCAAATTTCAATATTTCAATTTTTTATTATGATTAAATTATTTTTAATACATCATTCGAAAGATATTTTACAGTTCATTTATGTTATCGAAAGTTTTCAGCAAATTTACACGTTTTGAGGTCTCCCGAATGCGTTTTCTTTTGTATCTCAGCTACTAATTAAAATAATTTCATAAGTAATACATCATTAGAAAGCTTTTTTGATTTGGAATCGAAAAGTGGAATACAGAAATTTCTACCGCCAGATGGCGCTGTAATATTTTGAAAATTCAATATTTAAATTTCTAATTATGATTAAATTATTTTTAATACACTATTCGAAAGATATTTTACAGTTCATTTATATTATCGAAAGTTTTATTTTTAATACATCATTCGAAAGATATTTTAAAGTTCTTTTATATTATCGAAAGTTTTCACCGGATTTACACGTTTTGAGGTCTCCCGTATGAGTTTTCTTTTGTATCTCAGCTACTAATTAAAATAATTTCATAAGTAATACATCATTAGAAAGCTTTTTTGTTTTGGAATCGAACAGTGGAATACAGAAATTTCTACCGCCAGATGGCACTGTAATACTTTGAAAATTCAACATTTAAATTTCTAATTATGATTAAATTATTTTTAATACATCATTCGAAAGTTATTTTACAGTTCATTTATATTATCGAAAGTTTTCAGTAGATTTACACGTTTTGAGGTGTCCTGAATCAGTTTTCTTTTGCATCTCAGCTAATTGAGTTAGACCGTTCAAAATTGGTATATGTAGGTTAATTAGGCGGGGCTGAAAGTGTGAGGAAGAAACAGGCGTGTACCGCGCGCGTGACCCCTACCTTGTGCGCGCGCAGCGTGCACGGGACATCGCTGCCGAAGGCAGTGGGGACCCGGTCCGAATTTTTACCCGATGAGAAATGATTTTTTAAATTTTCTTAAGACTAAAATTTTGATTCGAGAAGGAATATGTGCGCGCAGCGCACGTATACCTTCACACGTGCGCGCGCAGCGCGCATGGGTCAGCGCTGCCGGAGGCAGTGGGGACCCGGTGGGAGTTTTTACCCGATCAGATTTTTTTTTAGGAGCCACGAAGGGTCAGGGAAGGAATACGCACGCGCAGCGCGTGTATCCCTTAAGTTGTGCGTGAGCAGCGCGCACGGGACTGCGCTGCCGAAGGCAGTGGGGACTCGGGCCGAATTTTTACCAATTCATAAATGATTTTTTTTTCAATTTCTTTTCTTGTGACTAAAAGTTACTGTTAGTGATTCATTTCAAAATACTGACCCGCTAGCGGGCGAAGCTCGCTAGTAATTCATAATTTTTTAAAAATGAATTTATTAATCTTTTTCATAATTAAAAATATTTTTCAGAATCGAAAGTGATAATGGATTATGCTTGGGTTTCTTCACTTTATCTCGTAAAAAAAAGTTAGATTGATCAAATTACTTTTTATGAAGATATTAATAAAAGTTTGGAGTATGAATTTAACATTAGCACCTTCAAACTTTGAGCACTTATAACTCCATAAAAAAAAAAAGTAAAATATACAACCAATATAGTTTTTCGCATTGTCATGACCGATGGAATTTAAATATAAAATAAAAATAGTGTATTACTGTTGAAAAAATCAATGTTGGTGCGCGTTTTACTGTGTAGAAGACCCCCAGTTCAAAATTTCCCTTCATTTTTGCTTCCTTTGTCTTGCTTTCCTAATTCTTTTCGTTAAGAATGAATATTTTTCAGATTTTCTTGCACTTAAACTTCCCTTTTTTTAATCGTTGTTGTGCTGTATTTAAAGAAATTATGTTATTAAACATTTTTTCTGAATCCATTCTATGTTGTAAATGTAATACAAACTGATTTTTTAGGCACTGGCTTTTTAACTTGCGATCATCTCGACTGGATAAGCAACATAGCCGCATAGAGGCAAACTTCCAATTTAAACAGCCAAAAATTTTTATATCTGGGTAAAAACCAACTTACTAATGCTGCTTTAACATTTAATCATTTTGTCATCCCGCGTATTAAAACATTTTTTGATTTTCACTCTAAAATTCATATTTTTTGTAGTATCGTTAATTGCCTTATTCTTGCCATTTTTGAAATACTTTCTAAACTACAATTTTTCGAACAATCGCATCTTGTTTTAAATTCTCGGCTCAATCCTAAATTGTATGTGAGCACAATGTAATAAAATCTGTTCGAAAATTTAATTTTAAAACAATAAAATTGGCGAATGCAGAAAAAGAAATGTAAAATATCCAAGTGCGGCTTTTTTTTTTTTTTTTTTTTTTTTTTTTTTGTCCCTTAGTGCGTGTATTCTATAGTTGCCAACTCTGCCAATTTAGGAGGGAGACTTTATACGAGAACTCGCAGCATTCCTAAAATTTTACGTGCGTCTTATTGAATTGTCACCAATATTTTCTAAAAATAAATTTTCCTTAACCTATTTTTAGCCAAGCATTTATTTGTTTTTTCTAAAAAACTCTTTTACGTAATACATTCTGCATTAAGCTCAGGTAAAGTTTTATTATTATTATTATTATTGAGATAAATCAAAATAAGAACGCGAAAGCTTTTAAATCAGTCAACACATTTGATGATCATTCCTTACTCTGCACAGGACTGTGGCTAAAAATGGGTTAAAGTTTCAATGCTATAATATTATATAAAAAATCATTGTTCTAAAATAGCGATGACGATATAATAAAATGAACCTGAATTTTTCGGAACGCAGTGAGCCCTGCTTTATACCAGAAGTTTTCTATGAAAATCACTTTATATGATCACAGAAAAATAATACGACAATTTTCTATTTAAAAAATGGCGACAAATTTGATTTAAAAATTCGAAATGTCGGCAAGTATGGTATTTAAATAAATAAATATTAGCCTTAACTTTTACTTGTTTCATTAAATATTTATTTGACATAAAAATTAAGACAAATTTTCAACCATTTGTAATCAATTACATATATTTGGGGAATTAGTTGATTTGAAAGTGCGTAATTTTTACTGGAATATCTCAATATTTCCTTTAATTTGAGTCGTTTAAATTTTATATTTTAATTCACTTTGACTTTAATCATCAAATTAACTATTTTTTATCAGAGCAATTAGCTTAAGTCTTTTTGCTATACTACTTTGTGTAATTATATCATAATTAAAATCCCATTTAAAAGGGACGTGATTGCTCAATAAAGCGGGTATTTTTAGCAAGATTAAAAGACTCGTTTTAGTTTCGTTCATTTTTATGTTATCATCAGTTTAGCGGAAAGATAATAGTTTTACGAAATGGCCCTTAAATATATATCTAGATATAATTAACTTCATCTGGCGTATCTCATACGTTCTAAATGCCTAGAAATATTTTATACTTTCAAAATCTATTAACAAAAGTAATTTGCTTGAAGGGTAGATTTAAAATAAATAAATAAATAAAAATATACCCCTATATATATAGGGGTAAAAAAAGTTAAAAAAAAAAAAAAAAAAAAAAAAAAAAAAAAAGAGCTATCCAGGGTGTAAAAAAAGCATTATCCAAAAACAAAGGTATGATGATCCCGATTCATTAGAAGTAAAATAAGGGTTTAAAAAGTCTTCTATAAAGCATCATATAGAATTTACAATACCATGCGTATGCGATTCCTAACTATTTATCACGTAACGGAAGCACAATTGACAGACAAACATTCGGGCACGAATATGGCTATCAGTAACTGTAAATCTTTTGTGATAAACACAGTTAGATGAGGAAGCGCTCTTAATTAATTTGCATACATCCTACCTTTAACATAATTCTATCAGAAAAAAAGTCAATAGAGCAAGCGGGTAAACAGACGAATTAATGCGTACATTGTAAACATTTCTGTAATGAAGTGTAACAAAATAATATATATAGGGGAGGACGGGACACAGTGGACCTAGGGGCGCAGTGAACCACCCCTATTTAAATTTATTAATATTTAACTCTTTTAGTTCATGTGAATACACATGTATGGCAGCATAGTGCAAGTTGTATGCAACCAAAAAAGTCACATGGGAAATAGTAAGATAACCATTATGAGCAGTTTTATGTTTTGAGCTGCTCAAAGTAATTTTTTCACACTGAAGTTTTTTAAATTTTATAAAGATTGAACTAGTGACTATAAATACTATATAGCTGTTAAAGAAAGGCAAGATATTGCCGTTTTTAAATTCCTAAAAATTATTAGCATATATATAGTTTGCATATTATTTTATTATTATTATGTGTTTTACTCTGACACGGGGTACGATGGACCACCTCTATACGGGGCACAGTTGACCACATTCCAGTGTGCCTAAAAGTACAAATTAGATTTAATATATTTGTTTTAGTTAAATTTATAGATACAAATATAATGTAAAGTGCATCTCAAAGTAATAAATATTTTAATATTATAATAAAATAAAAATAATAATAAATTTCTGAAAGATCAAGTATTTGAATAGTAATATAATTACTGTTAATAATTTATGAACTATTTGAATTATATAGCATTAACAAAAAAAGAAAATCTAATTTAATAAATAGTAGAAATTATTTATTATTTTTGTTGTTTTAGAGATCACATGTGAAAGGGAAAATAAGTAGCTTAATATATTTTATTTAAATTTATCCTACAAATACAATGTAAATTAATTATATCTCAAAATGATTACAAAAATATTAAATATTTGAATAGTAGTATAATATTTATTAATATTTGAATTAAAAAAAATATTTTATTTATATAATATTAATAAAAACATTTTAAATATATATATATATATATATATATATACATATTTAAACTTAATAAATTTTCTTACTGAGATTTGATTTCTTATTTGTTTATTTTATTTCATGAAGATGCTAGAATTATGCTATTTAGACTAGAATAGTATAAGAAACTAATTTTAGAGAAAAAAAAAAGTAATTTATATTAATTTAATGTAAACAAAACGGGCTGGTCCACTGTACTTCGGTGATGGGGCACAGCGGTCCACTTTGTGAGTGCTCACAATTTATTTTTTAATTCATAATGTATTAGAAATATTGTTATAAAAAAATTAAGACATGTTAAGAAGGGTTTAGAAATTGTTTACTATTTTTTTTTTTTTTTTTTTTTCAAATACATTGCTTTTCTGTTTTTTGTTTAAAAAAAATTAAGAGTGTAAAAGTGGTCCACTGTGTCCCGGTCTCCCTATATATATATATACACTAAGCGACAAAAAAAAAAGCCGCACTGCAGAAAAAATAACTTATACTTTTTTTATTTGTATTAACTTTAAAATTAATGTTTGAAACAAATAAAACTGTCTTGTTTGCATAATACCAAAGGTATGAAATGATACATATGTACATTTTCGATTTAATATTTCGCTTTATTCCACTTTACGAAGTACTTTTTAAAAATCTGCATAAAACTTTCATTTTGAACATAATGCAAAAAACATATACTTTACATTCTATTATGATTTATTATATGAAATAAACAAGTTATATTTTAATATATGAAATAAAACTATTTATCTGTTAAATCTAAGCAATTTTTTGTTAAAAATATGTATTCTGCATTGGGTTAATTCCACCTTTATATGGAATTACTGCATTAATGCGCAATGGCATAGTTTTATACAGTGTTTTAATATAAATCTCAGAAATTTCAATGTGCCAAATATCACAAATAATTTTTTCTAGTTCTGGCAGAGTTATAGGCTGCAAATTTCGAATCCTGTACCCTCTTCCCCGCCTTTTTATAGACGAAACATTTTCGAGTGGATCGTAATTTTGACTATTTCCATGTCTGGTAAAGAAGAAATTCTACTATATCCTTTGTGGTATTTAACTTAAAGGGAAAAATGATATGATTACTTACAGAATTATAGGTTCTTATGGAAATGTATAAGAAATTTTGACAATATGAAGTGAATAAACTTACCACAGACGCCGTGTAGCAAGGTGCCTTATTATCTTCAAATGTTGTTTACGGAAATGTCCAAGATACCTCCAAAATAGTCGGTCAGGTACCACTTTTATGCAGATTTTGTTTTATTTCGAGTTAATTGATCCCTTGAGCATAAAAATTTTCCCGAGTGTTTGAAAAGTTATGCACCTCCTTACCATAATGTACGGAGAATGTGTCATTGTTTTAAAAATGTGATTTTCATTAAGTCGGTCATATTTTCGTTGTCAGATCTGCTTGTTTTCTTTAGCTCGAAATAAGTTAAACTCATCAGAAAGAACCAGTTCAGCCCAATAATTAACTAATCATTTTTTAATTTTTTTTAGCCATCTGAGGTCTTGCTTTCCTACTTCTCTTCACTAAGAATGGATTTTTTTCAAATTTTCTGTCATTAAATCTGCTTTGTTTAACCCTTTGCGGCGCAAGACAATTCGGGTCATTTAAATTATACTGTCACCAGAATTCATGAACTAAATTAAACTAAAAGAAATTTTAAATTTTAAGGTTAAAAAACCTGCCTTTTCTGGCATGTTATAAACGTAAGTTTTTGCTAAAAAATTTCCGGGATGAATTTTTGCAGCTGGATCTTAAATTTTGCGTCCTCGCAGCGAGGACACCGCGCGTTAAGGGGTTAATAGTTGTTGTACTGTAGTTAAAGAAATTATGCTACTAAACACTTTTCTGAAGCTCTTTTATGTTCTAAATGTAATACAAACTGATTTTATAAGCAATGGCTTTTTAACTTATAGTCATCGCGCTTGGATGAGCAGTGTAGTCACCTAAAACCAAATTTCCAGTTTAAACGGCCAAAAACTTTTATATCTTGCTGAAAACCCTTTTACCAATATTTCGTTAAAATTTAATTATTTTGCTATCTCACGTATTAAAATATTTTTTGATTTTCATTCAAAATTATTACTTTTTGTGGTATCGCTAACTGCCTTAATCCTATCATTTTTGAAATAAATTCTAAAATTACAATTTTCCTGACAATTGCATTTTGTTTTTAACACTGAACACAAAACTAAAGTGTATGTGGAGGACAATCTAATAAAATCTATTCGAAAATTTGCTTTTTAAACGATAAAATTGGCGGTTGTAGAAGGCGAAAAGGAAAACGTCCAAGTGCGGCTTTTTTTTTTTTTTTTTTTTTTTTTTTTTTGTCGCTTAGTGTATATATTATTTATTTATTGTTTTTTTTTTTCAAATTGTGATTTTTTTTTTTCTAGGTGTAAAATATTTGCCTTGAATCAGCGTTGCTAACCTTACGTTAATTACACTGTGTTAAAAAAAAAGAAAAAAAAAAAAAAAAAATTAGATACAGTCTTTAATTTTGCCTGGCTATTCACGAACACGCATCGCTGAATAAGTATATATATGTATTTTTCTCAAACACATACCATTTTTTATGTACGGTTAAAAAGCTGAAATACTGAACTCGCAATACGTACATTATTTTAATTTTATTAAAGTTATTAAACAAAAACGGATAACAGAAACTCTTATTACTATATTTTCTAACACGGAAGAACTATATAAAACGTTGAAAACAAATATTGAACAAAAAATATGTAAAATTTGTAACTTATTTTTTTCTGTTGCTTTATCTATAGTACACGCCCATTACAGATATTTACATTTGTAATCTGGCCCACTTTGGAACTACCGTTTTAAAGGACTATAGTTTTAAAAGAAAACTCCGCTTTTTTGAAGACATAATCCTGCCTTGTTGCTTATTAAAATGCAGATTTGCTATTTGAATAATAGCTTATACCTAAAAAAAAAAGACGTGATAGAAACATAAGATATAGGCTGCCGACATACTGTACCTAATAGCTATCAATAATAGATATCAGTTATATGTGTACCGATATCGTGTCAAACATTGTTATCGTACATATAGTTGCCAAGCCTTCGAATTAGGCAGGAGACTTCATATCAGAAATTTACTATAATGAATTTTACTTTATTTAATCGTGGAAAATTAATATGTAATATCTCTATTAGAAAATACCAGTGTGAAACTTTATTAAAGATTTTGACAAGTATTATCGTACGTTTGGCAACGCTGCTGTGAAGTTTGATGACTTTAACTGCAAAGAAAAGAGAAACATCAGTTTTATTTCGACATAGTCTTTTTTTTTTTTTTTTTTACACCTTGTATGCATATATATATATATATAGGAAACTATTGAAAGAAATATATATATATTATATAAAATTTAAAAAAAAAGGTTTAAAATTAGAAAAACCAATAGGGGAATTACAAACCGATGCGCAAAACTGCTGCAAAAGGAAACGCAAAACTTGAATATAGGAATAAATTAAATAATGAATGAAATGAAATAAAAGGGATAGTTATTAGCTAAAGATATTGATTAGTTAAGGATAGTGATTAGCTAATTGCTACTGTCCTTCCAGAGACGTCTCTTTCACCCCTACAGTGAGGGGCCTCCCTGATGAAGACCTCTGTGTTTATTTCATTTCATTTCATTTATTTGTTACATTATATATATATATATATAAGACATAAATATAGATATAGAAATTTTCCGCAATTAATATAAAATGAATAATTCTTAATTTTCATCCTCTTATTTTTAAAAATTATTTTGATTAATAATTAATCAAAATAATTCTGCTTAATTTATTTTGATTACATAAACAACTTTTCTTATATTCTTCTTATCCGACACTATAGTAAAAACATAAATAAAATTTCATGGCTTTTAGATACATGCGTTGACATTATAGATTAATGTAAAGCTAGCAAAATCTGACACAATTCAACAGAATAATATAAAAAAATGCAAATATTAATTTTTTGCTACAATATTGCAGAATAATTTTGGATTCATTCGTTTTCTAAGCCTTTCCATTATTATTTTGTTGTTATGCTATAATTTAAAGCAATACCTGTAATAAAACCAAGAGAGCTATTGTGCGTAATCTCTTTTTAATGCGTAGGTGTGATTGAGCTCATGGGCAGGAAAGATTGCGCTTATTTATAACTGCGATTAAATTGTTAACAAAAATAATTGCAATTAAAAATCATTGTTGTAAGGTTTTTGTAAACAAATACCTTTGTATTAGGAGTTTCATTTCAATAATTAAAAAATCAGAAAAATAAAAGAAATTTGAAAAGTATTTAAATATATATATATATTTATTTATTTATTTATTTAAAGGAAAATTACTAAAAAATCAGGATAAAAATAAGATCAGATAAGAGAACGGAATAACATTATGTTTCTTGATAACACATTTAACTTAAAATTAGTATATATATATATTTTTTTTTTTTTTTTTTTTTCAATTTTAATTGTTTTCTTGCTTGCTGACGTAATCTGTCGTTGTCCAAAATCTCTGCATTTACTATTGCAAATGGTTCAGCTTTCACGCAATCACCTGTTACAAGTTAGATCATTCGAGAAAGTGCACACGGTCTGTGATGTATTTCCGAGTCAAAAAGATTGGTAACACCCCGTGTGTGTGACAAGGATCGTAGTCCCCTCCTTTTTTGTCGGGCCACTTTCAGGGATGACAAATTTTCACCTATTTAGCCAACACTTTTTACTTAAAATTTTTCTTATTGTCTTTTAAATGAAACATATTGTGATTAAACAGGATATTAATTATTGTATAAAAATTGTGGTAACAAAAAAAAAGCCTAAATTTATCATTTCTGAAAGTGTCCTGAAAAAAAAAAAAAAAAAAAAAAAAGAAGAAGAAGAAGAAAAGAGAAAAAAAAAAAAAAAGAAAAAAATTGATATTACGACTCCTGGTGCACTGATATATGCATGGTTCCGTCCACTTAATCCATATATCATTGATTTAAAAAATGATGAGTGATATATAGCCAGCCATATATCATTTATTAGTCATTAAAGTTGTTTTCTCAAAATATTCCGCACAAAAATATTCAAAACAAAAACCTAAATTTCAATTTGTTTGAAATCCTCAAGTTTTAACTGTAAAACCGTTACGTTAATTTACTTTATTTTCTTTTATTGAAATTTAGACTATTACAGTCCTTAAAAAGAAAGTTCGCAAGGCTTATATATTTTGCTTTCATTCAGTTATATCGCTTCTGTTTAACCATTTGCAGCGCAAGACAATTAGGATCATTTAAATTATACTGCCACCAAAATTCATGAACTAAATTAAACTAAAACAAATTTTAAATTTTAAGGTTTTAAAAAAACGGACTCTTTTGATATGTTATAAGCGTAAATTTTTGCAACTAGATCTTAAATTTTGCGTCCTCGCAGCGAGGACTGCGCGCGTTAAGGGGTTAAGCAGCTGACATCTGCACAATATTTGAGTAGCATACTCAGGGGTCGTATTGTCCGCCCTTTTTTCAGGACACACTAAGGAAAGATATATTTTTTTTAATTTATTGCTACTACTATTTTTATGCAATAATCTCTACCCTATAGTCATGGCACATTATTATAAATATATCCAAAAGCATTTCTGCATAAAATTAGTGATTGCAAAAAAGGCGGCTATTTCTTATCTTTTAAAGTGTCCTGAAAAAAGGGCGGAAAGTACGACCCCTGCATACTTAAAAAAATTCCAAAACTATTTATCATAAACTATAATTTCTCATAGATTAAGGTTGACACTCGAGAGCAGTGTTGCCAAATTGTTTATTTGTTAAACTAGTTAGTTTGACAATTACATTTGAATTACTTCTAAAATATTTTAATAGTAATTTTAATTGGTAACCCTTTAAATACGGATGAAGCTATACCATACTTGCCAACATGCTCATTAATATTCCATAGTGTCGCTAGTCCCGCTCTTTTTTTTTCACACCAATAAATTTTAAATCTAATATTCTACAAATGTAATTACGAATAAATAAGAAAGAAAATACTACAAAAATATACTGGTATCAAAAAGAAGGCGTCGTTATCAATACTACGGAATATTAATTAGGATGTTGGAAAGTATGCTATACACGCAATACAACGCAATAATAACAATAATGAAAGTAATGTCGATTTTAATGCAGTGGTAATCGGTAACAAAAGATCTCGTTTAATTAAAAAAATAAAATAAAATAAATGAAAAAAAAGGGGGGGGGGGAGAGAAAGCCACGCCTTTAGGCTTTCCTTTAGAGCGTTTCATTACTTTTGAAAAAAGGAGTTTCGCATTCATATATGCAGAGCCTGATTAAGGGGGAAGCACACATTATTTATACTTACACCGTTATTTTTTAACAAACACTTTCCTCCTATAATAAACAGAAAATTCAAATTAAAAATTATTTTAAAAGAATTCTGGTGTCTAATAATGGTGAGTAAATTAGATTGTTTTACACCGTTCATTTTTTATAAAAAATATTTCCTCGTCAAAGCGTGGAATTTCTATGACATGAAGTAAAAAATAACTGTGGAAATATTCCGGTGAGAGCGGAGATAATGTGTGCTTCCCCCTTAATCAGGCTCTGCATATATGCAGCCCTAAAAACAAAAATGTCTCAAAAACCAGTTTGCTTTCAGATTAACTTAAAAAAAGAATAAATAAATAAATAAAAGTTCCGCTATCGTAACAAGAATAGAAATGTAACAGCGCTCATGGGCGTCGGCAGAATGGGGAAAGGGGGGGCAAGCGCCCCCCCCCCCCTGGAAAATTCTATTAAGCATTTTTTCTTTAAATTTAAAACTATGCTATCAGAATTTTATTTAAAAAAAAAATATTTTTTCAGGTTGTGCCCCCCCCCCCCCCTGAAATTTTTTCTGGCGACGCCACTGACAGCGCTGTTTCTTTGTAACAGAGAAACATTTTTAAAATGTTTCAGAATCACAACTACATTAGAGTTTCCCCCTTTTTTTAACTTATTCCGAAGCATTGTTAGTAAACACTCTTTTTTCTCACCACAATTTACGTTACTTGATGGGAAAGTTCTTTCATATTGAATTAAGCAACTGACACTGTAAATTTATCCTGGACAACATTTAACCCCTTAACGGTCGCATATTTTTCAAAGAAACGCCCATAAAGTCCACATTTTTGTCTAATTAAAAAAAAAAAAAAAATAGATTGAAAATAAATATATGAATAACATATAAAGTTATTCTGTACATATTTTCAAATACATTATATACAGTTTGGTACTGGCTGGGCTTTCATGTATCCTAAAATGTTAAAGGAAAAATATACGTGGGGCGTGGTCACAAACCGTGAATATCACGGGGCGAGAATGGTGGGGTTAAAGAACTTTCCTGATTCTTAGTAATAACCTTTTAAAAGTTATATGCTCCAGAATAAATTATAAATACTACTTGACCTTGGTATGATTGAATAACGTAACCAATGCTTTTAAGAAATAAAAAAAAATCTTTGAATACCGATTTTCAATAACCATTTACAGCGCAGGGCAATTCGGTTCATTTAAATTACACTACCACCGGAATTTACGAGCAAAATTAAAATAAAAGAAATTTTTAATTTTCAGGTTAAAAAAAAAAGGGCTTTATTTGCTATGTTATAAATGTAAATTTTTGCTAAAAAATTTCCGGGATGAGTTTTTGCACTTAAGAATTGAATTTAGGTGTTCCATCAGCGGGAACACTGCGACTGAAAGGGTTAAATATATCATAATGAAGTTTTCTAAAATCTTTCTATTTATATTTTAACCCCTTAATGCGCGCTGTCCTCGCTGCGAGGACGCAAAATTTAAGATCCAGCTGCAAAAATTCATCCCGGAAATTTTTTAGCAAAAATTTACGTTTATAACATATCAGAAAAGGCGGGTTTTTTTAACCTTAAAATTTAAAATTACTTTTAGTTTAATTTAGTTCATGAATTCCGGTGGCAGTATAATTTAAATGGTCCGAATTGTCTTGTGCCGCAAAGGGTTAAAAGATAAAATAAACAATAATTGATTTCATATTAAAATATTTTTATTCATTTATAATAATATTATTTTGTAAAGCATAGATAAAATATTATACTAAATTTCTTTTTCAAGAGTTTAAATAAACTATAAATCTTATATTTATTCTGGAAATAAATATTTCTTGTAATTGAAAATTAGGGTATATGTAAAGCATTATTTATCAAGTAGAATCTGCTAAGCCTTATATTCTTAAATAAACTTTATATTCTTAAATACTTATGTTATCTCTCAGATGATAAGTACTTTACTCTTGTCACCAAACTTGTTAACTCACTGCCTGTCAGAAACACTTGCGCGAAATTTAAATTACTCGTTTCAATAATCTAGCTTATGAGAAATAAATAAATATAGATTATTTACAGATCCTAAGTAATGAATTTCTTTAACCCTTTCCGGCGCAAGACAATTGTAAACATTTAAATTATACTGCCACTGGAATTCATGAACAAAATTAAACTACAAGAAATTTTAAATTTTAAGGTTTAAAAAATCAGCCTTTTCTGATATGTTATAAACGTGAATTTTTGCTAAAAAATTTCCGGGATGAATTTTTGCAGCTGGATCTTAAATTTTGCGTCCTCGCAGCGAGGACAGCGCGCGTTAAGGGGTTAACCTAGAGCCAGAGCCTGATTAAGTGGGAAGTACACATTATCTCCGCTCTCACCGGAATATTTTTACAATTATTTTTTACTTCATGTCATAGAAATTCCATGCTTTGATGAGGAAATATTTTTTATAAAAAAAGAACGGTGTAAAACAATCCAATTTACTCACCGTTATTAGACACCAGAATTATTTAAAATAATTTTTAATGAGAATTTTCTGTTTATTATAGGAGGAAAGCATTTGTTAAAAAATAACGGTGTAAGTATAAATAATGTGTGCTTTCCCCTTAATCAGGCTCTGCCTAAAGCACCATTTCTGCCTGAATGCTGTTCTTTATCAAACATAAATCATTTAAACATTAACGCTTTTCATTAACACAAATAAAATTTAAATTTATTTTCAAATATTAATAGAATAAATATGTGGAAATAAATAAGAGAACCTTTCATAACTGCCAAGTTGTACATTTTTTTTTTCTTTTTGGCAACCGGAAATTTTTAATAGGAATTTTCTATAATATTTTGTAGAATTTCTTGCATTAAACATGGCGGAAATTTTTACTCAGAAAAAGTTGTCACATAAAACGTGCAAGTTAACTGCTATACAATTGTTTTTAAGCACAGTTAAGCATCTTTACAAGAAGTACTTTTTCAGATGCACAGAAGCATGTTTCTTACGGAAAATAGCGTGATAACAATCGTACTACTAGGTAAAATCTAGATAAAAAATCGCCTAATCATTAGAATGTAAGAAAAAGAAACTCACGCTATTCTTTACATTAGCCCTTTGTATCCCACAGGGACTTTATAGTCCCATAAAAAAATTTCCTCAATGTAACCTGAATTTACTACAGGATTTCATTGGAACTTCAATGTTCCTATTGTTTAAGCTTTCTCTAGTTAAGCTATAGTTTAAGCTAATTTTAATATGAGATGTTTCTCATGCAGCAAAGAAATATAATAAAAAAGTTTCAAAGTATTTTTCCAAAAATAAAGTAATTTTTGATATAAAGGGTTAAGTAAATTAACTGTTTGAAATATTTTTTATTTTATTTTTTAATATTTATAATTTGTATTTTAATTACAGTAGAGTCTCGGTAATTCGAGGTGGACGGGACCGGACGTAGCTCGAATTATTGAAAACTCGAATTATCAAAAATGACAAAATTAATAAAATAGAAATAATATAAACACAATTTTTAAATTTAAGTGTATATTTCAATTAAAAAAAAATGTACTTACATAATGCTATTACATTAATTTCTGAAGATAAGTTAATTACATCTTAAAGTAATTGTCAATTGTTTTCTGTTTAAATACATTGTTCCTTTTACGTGCGGCAATATCACGCCATCTTCTGAGCATCACATTGTCGACTGGAGTCGCTTCAGGCTGTTGTTCTACGTATCTCATAGCAGCCTCTAGCGCAGCAAGACCCTCGCTGTGACTCATACGTGGTGTGGAATCATTTGTTACGTCCTCCTCCTCACTATCATCCTGCTCTACTAAATTAATCATATCAACTATAGCTGCATCCGTAAATTCTAGTTGGTCGTCATTATTTTGCCATTCTTCCACCACAGAAATACTATCTGTGTTTTCGCACCCTGGGATTTTTTTAATAAAATTAAACAACGGCATATCATCTTCACTAATGTCCTGATTAGTATTGTTTTCTGCCCCCTCGTTCTTCAAAATTTTATTCCAAGATTTCTGAAGAGTCTCTGAGGTTATTTCATCCCATGCCCCAGCCACCCAATACACAACGTCTTTCACGGTAATTTTTTTCAAAACATCTACAATGGTTTCTTCACCTTCTATGGATTCTAGAAGAGATTGCAGCAATCTACGGCGATACTTTTTTTTTAAGCATTGTAGAATCCCTTGATCCATGGGCTGAATTAAACTAGTTACATTTGGGGGTAAAAACATGGCACGAATTCCATCGCAATTTAATTCATCTTCATTTGGATGGGAACCCGCGTTATCAAGCGTCAAGATGGCTTTACAAGGTAGATTTCTTTCTTTCAAGAATTTTTTAACTTCTGGAACAAAATCGGAGTAAAACCAGTCTTTAAATATCTTTTGCGTCATCCAAGCACTTTTTTGGCTCTTATACGTAACCGGTAGAGACGATACACAAATATGTTTAAAGGCTCTTGGCTTAGTCGATTTTCCGACAACAACAAGTTTCATCTTATGATTTCCTGAAGCATTTGATGTCGCGAGAACTGTCAATCTCTCTTTGCTCTTTTTGTGACCTGGAGCACTTTTCTCTTCACGTGACGCGAGTGTCTTAGAAGGTAACATTTTAAAATTAAGGCCAGTTTCATCGCAATTATAAAGCTGGTCATTTGTAAGTTTTTCATTTTTTACTATCTCCTGTAATTTCTTGCAGAATTTTACGACGGCTTCAGAATCAGCAGATAATTTCTCTCCACACATCTCTAGTTGCCGAATGCCGTATCTTTTTTTCCACTTGTCAAACCAGCCTACACTAGCAGTGAAATTTTGATCTCCCTCTTCAAATTCTTTTTGAAACAGCAAAGCTTTTTCTTTTAGAATGGGACCTGAAAGAGGGCATCCTTTTTGCCTTTGTTGGGTAAACCACATAAAAAGTGCCTCGCCTGTTTTTTCATAGTCAGATTTTTTCAAAGATTTTCTATCCAATGATACGTCTGAGCACTTGTTACCGGAAAACGCTTCTAATTTGCTTCTGTTTCTACGCCAATCACCAACTGTGACTTCACCTACGCCATATTCGACTGCAAGTTTTTTAAGAGTTTCCCCCTTATCCAGTCTTTTTAATGCTTCTAATTTCACTTTTAATGGAACGAATTTCCTTTTCCTTTTTGTAGAATCCATTATGGAAAAACAATTACGTTTCTGTAAACAGAATTAAAAAATCTTTCAAAAGTGACTTAAATTCCGCGAGCTAGTACCGAACTGATCGAACTGCACTATTTTTAGAATATGGAAAGATACATTTGGAGAAGTGGAAACAGGTGATTGGCTGAAATCGGATTGCACAACTTTCTCTCCAAATTGAAATAGCACGATTCCCTCCCCCCTCCTCCAAAACGCGCACCTGCAAAGAATACAAAATGCGTTTTCTTTGAGTGGAAGGATTTCTTCTCATAGCATGAGACCGGTGAAATAACAATAAAAGATAGAAGTAATTTTTTCATGTGTTGGTCTTTTTTTTTTTTTTTTTTTTTTTTTTTTTTTTTTGGTGAGTCGAATTTAACTCGGATTTATGGGAAACTCGAACAATCGAGACTCGAATTATAGAGACTCTACTGTAATTACAATACATATTTCTTCCAAAATTTTTATATTTTTATTTATTGAAAAGTTATGATTTTTAATGGCATCAGTGGTTATATTAACCATGAATAAACACCTCTCAGTTGCTTTGTTAGCTATATTAATTGGTACTCTGCTATTACTCCTATTTTTAAAATATATATATATTTATATATATTACCTTTGAAATAAATTTATGACTAAATATAAGATTTATTGTTTTGTGGCGGGAAAAAATTGGGAATGAAAAGTTTAAGAAAAGTCAGATTTATACATATTTTTAATAATATTTAATTCTTATGTAAATTTTAGTTCATAATTTCAAAAACTTTATAATATAATTATAATTATAATTATTTTAATTTTAAATATTTAATTTTATTAAGTAGTTTCATCATTTATTTTCTCCGTTCAGTGAAAAAATAGAAAGAGGAGCAGTAAAGAAAAATATAGAACGATGCTTTATTTTTTATTTTACAAAAGGAGGATACATGTAATAATACTGTTACTAACCGATGAATTTAAATGTATAGCACATATCACACATATATGCAAATATTGTGCTTGTTTCATAAAAACAATATAGCACACTAACTTTCAAAGTTACGCCTGTAGGAGGAATTACAAATACACTAGACTTCTATAAATAGATCACTGGGCAGTAACGGGTCAACATAACAATTGAAAAAAAAATCACTCATAATTAAATATGTAATTTTTAGGAGAAATATACTAATGAGAACTGCTTGCTATCTGCTTTTAGAGGTAAAATATTTTTCTGCTTAAAAACTTATTCTACTTTACTCTTTTATGTATTTTTTCTAAGATTTATTTCTTAGAAAATCATACTTGCTAACCTAACCCGGAAGATTGTTAGTCTCTCTCCTTTCCGCCTATTTTTTCACACCAATCATTTTTTTAACTTACTTTTCTTCTTATTTAATCGTAACTATATTTGTGGAGAATTACTCTAAAAATTAAGTGGTGTACAAAAAGAGGCGAGAACTAACAATCTTCTAGGTTAGATTGGCAAGTATGGAATATATTATAGATCAATAGAATATTATGTAATATGAAAGCAATAAATTTTCCAATTCTAGAAAATTTATTAAGTGTGACAATATGAGTAATGAATTTGAATTTTATTATTGTACTCTAACCATGTCATAAGTGACCGAAAACGCTAGATCGAAGTATTAGACGGAGAAATTTAAATTTTTTGTAATATATTTATGTTTGTCCTCTTTTCTGTATCACTATGTTGTCTTTTCTTCAGTATGTAGAGTTTTCTAAAATGCAACTACATTGACATGAATAATCAGCATGTTACAGCAGATTTGTCAACATTTTAGTTTATTGCAGAGCATTTTTAGCCGCGCCTTTATTTCATGCTACACTTACAATACATTTGAAGTATCATTTTTTACAAGATGATCCCCAAAATTAGTTTTTTGATTTAAATTCTCACTGGTCGATTTTTAGTCTTCGGGACAAAACCTTTGCTGCAATATTTGAGGTAAAATATCTTCAAACTCCTGAATTTTAAGATAATTAACGAAGATTTTTTCTAGATATTTCATAATACGCCTAAAATCGAATATATCTAATCATTTATGGCAAGACAATGTAGTACGTAATCTAAGCATATAAATTAATAAAATATCCAAAAAGAAAGATGGCACTTTTTACGATTGGTTTTTCCTAATTTCTTAAAAACTCATTTTTTATTCTTTAACGGTATAATAAAAACGGTATAAGAAAAAGAGGAGGGGTTATGTTTTATAAATTATATTTATTAGAGAATTTTCCAAACACAGTTCTGCTAAACATTGTTAAGGGTTCCGGGTAAAATATAGAAATATCACATACGTCATAAAAGGGAAAAAAAGAAAGAAAGAAAAATCATGCAGTACGCATTGATTAGTAACACTTTCCAACTGAACGTAATTGTTGAATCGAATAACTTTTAATATTATTTGCCTACGTTATCACACAACAGACAGAAGGACTGAAAAATGTACAGATAGGCTAATTGATTTTAAAATTACTCTTAGGCATTATGGAAAGAGTTAAAAATGCTTAACGCAAAAGAAAATGCAGCCATTAGATTATAATTGCAGCTTTTGATCTTTCTGAATATTTTAGTGTAGCCCTGTAAATCAGAGAGTTAATCATATCATATTCTATACAAAACAATTTTTTAGAATATTAACAATACATTTCAATATTTTTATGATTTTTACAGTAGAAAGATTTTTAAATATAACTTTCAAAAAATTGTGTCCTAAAACGTAATGCAGTGGCATATATATGTATTTTTGTCCCTGAAAAAAACTAGTTATATAGGACCTATTAATGTCATTTTAAATGGGGAACATTCTATAGGAAAATATTTATAAAAATAACACTCATAGAACACAATACTTTCGAATACTTTTGGGCGTCCCTGTACACAAACCAGAAGAGATATTCACTCCATTTTCAATATGGAACATCCGATAGTGAACTTCAATAAAATATATCAGTTTCGAGAAATTCCATGAATATTTACAGGAGTTACAGCGCGGGCAGACTGACAGACTGACAGATGGACAGATACACAAACTGAAATCATATTCACACTTAAAAATGTTAGAAAGTGTTAAAAACGCTTAATGTGAACGAAAGTACAATTCTAGCAATTTTTTATTAATAGCTCTTAATATAAATGGATATTTTTGTGTCACCCTGTAAATCTAATGCTAATCATGCTATATTTTATGCAAAGCATTCTTTTGTGCATATAAATAACATATTTCAATTTCCTAAAATTTTGTGGAAAGTAAAGTCATTAAAATTTGATTTATAGAAATATCTCTCATAGAACGCAATGCTTTGGAATACTTTTAAGTGTCCCTGTACATAAATCGATGGTGGTATTTCCTCCATTTTATACACGAATCATCCAATAGTGAACTTGAATAACATATTTCAATTTAATTGAGATATGTCTACAGTAAATGTATGAAAATATCGTTTATAGAAATACCTCTCATAGAACACAATGCTTTGAAATACTTTCGGGTGTCCCTGTACACAAACCAGTAGAGGTATAAACTCCATTTTTAATAGGGAACATCCGATAGTGAACTTGAATAACATATATCAGTTTCAAGAAATTCCATAAACATTTACGGGACTTAGAGATCGGACAGACAGACAGGCAGACAGACAGACGGACAGGCAGATACACAAAACTGAAATCATATTCACACTTAAAAAAATGTTAGGAAGTGTTAAAAACGCTTAATGTAAACGAAAGTACAATTCTAGCAAATTTTTATTAATAGCTCTTAACGTAACTGGATATTTTTGTGCCACCCTGTAAATCTAATGCTAATCATGCTATATTCTGTGCAAAGCATTCTTTTGTGCATATAAATAACATATTTCAATTTCCAAAAACTTCGTGGAAAGTAAAGTTATTAAAATTTGATTTATAGAAATACCTCTCATAGAACGCAATGCTTTGTAATAATTTTGAGTGTCCCTGTACATAAACCGAAGGTGGTATTTTCTCCATTTTTATACAGGAAACATCCAATAGTGAACTTGAATAACATATTTCAATTTCATTTAGATATGTCTACAATAAAGGTATGAACAGTGGCGTAGCGTACGGGGGGCAAGGGGTGCACTTGCCCCGGGCGCAAAATTTTAGGGGGCGCCAAATACTGTTTTTCTAAAAAACTAAAAATGAATTGTGATAAATTTCTGAATTTTTACAATTTTATTAGATCCTTCTAAAATTATCTCTGGCTAACCATAGGTTTCTTGATGAAAATGAAAACATTTTAAGGCACATCATAGCTTTAAATTATTCCCCCGGTGATTATTATAATGTGGGCGCGAACTTTAAATGAACTCTCCTCTAATTTTTACACCTTATATTCATAAATTGGCCGAGCGCTGTTGTTAAAGTTTCTATTGGACGTTGAGCTCTACGCCTCTATACATTCATAGTATGGCAATGACTGTAAGCGGCCCTTCTTATTTTGCGTCCATAAAGCGCTAATATACTGATCATTATAACAAAAGCCTACCCTATAGTCAGATACTGGACCCTTTACGTCTGTAATTTGTTAGTTCAGAAATTAATATGAAAGGGTTATCACTTATAATAAAGCCATAAGAGGTTTGCATCTGCCGGTTGTTAACAAGATTATTGCTGAAAAGAGGTGCTGAAATTTTCAAATCCATAAATGGGTAGTTTTTTACAATCTGATTTTGATAGCGACATTCTTTATCCTTTTTATTCATTAATATAAATAAATATTTCTACTAAAAATTGACCAAAGGAAAAAAAAAATCATATTAGGTATTGCATACACAAAGTTTGATGTATTTCCGTCTCATCGAGTTCAAGGTAATGCAATCAGGAAAATCTATTACAATCTACGCAAAACTTTCATAAACATACAGTATTTTCATACTAAAAATCTTATGTATAAAATTTGATACAGTTTCATTTCATAGGTGCTAAATTATATAACTATCACAAAATACAGAAGAGCACGGTACAACAGCACCATCTTTTGAGCGATTGCAAATAAATTTCATAAGTTTTTTTTTATTTTTTATAATAAATATTGTACAGATAAATTTTGTCATGATTCTAAACAATAGATACGACTATAATAAAAATCGTAAAGAAAAAAAGGCAGCGTTTATCTTAGTGTATAAGGTTCCAGGAACTTCAGAAGAAGCTGCAAATACAAGCTCTTTAAATTATTCACACTTTGTTGTAGATGATCTTTGGTGTTTGAAAGCAAGGCCGATTGACAATGACATGGATGAGACATGCCCTCTATGAGGGTGTTTCTAAGGGAACTTAGTCTTTATATATGCAAGTGTCAGAGAAAACCACGGAAAACTCCAAATGGTTAGGTCGACGACCGCGACTTGAAATCAGAACCATTCAGCTACTGGTGGGGCCTCCTTCTGCTGTAGAAATAATGGAAAAGGCTGAGAAGGTTCTGCGTAATTTTCGAGTCTGAACTATTAAGTATTCTGACACATAGTACTGATCAGGAAAAAAAAAAATACTGATATCGATAATACAGGTTTGCGATGAGATGTGATGTGTTTCTAGATGCTGATTAAGAAAAGAATATTCAAAAATTTCCATCCCATACAGTTTTGACAGAATTTTTGTTGTTGACAGATATGAGTTTAAAACTCTACTTTTCAACTCCCATCTCAGTTATTTCCCTAAAACTCAAGGCGATGTTAGTGAAGAAAGAGAGGCATTTCATTAAGTCATCGAGAAATGTAAAGGGAGTGTCAGAGTCGATGGAATGTTGATATATCAGCAGATTATTGTTGAATGCTGCATAGAGATTGCCCTCACAAACGAAAAAAAATTAAACGAGCTTCAATCTCAAGAAACTGAGACATTTAAAAGACAATGTGTAAATAATAGCCTTATTTAATGTATTTTACACGCAAAGAGTTTCTATACTGTTATAGCCTCTATGTCAGTTCTTCATTGTATTATCCTTACTTTGTGAATAGTATATTTTATTCGGGAAAAACTTAAAACGTTTGGTAACAAAGCAACTAAAAAAAAGTCAACAGAAATTAATACACTTTATGAGCCATTAGGTTTTCTGTAAGTTCAAACTTCGTTAGATGTACAAAATTGCTCGATATATTCAGCATTTATATTTCAAATATTTTGACTTCAACACCATAATTATGACATTTTGTTAGACGATTTATCACTTTATTTAAAGAAGTCTATTCAGAATTGAGTATTTTTACGTGGATACTTTTAAATTTATTACCCTGAATAGCTAAATAAAAGCTTCAAAAAAGTTTAATTAACGTTATGTTATTGTTTTATTGTCAATTCCTTTAAGAATTACTATTAACAATGCAAGATGATAGAAGCTTTTAAAAATTAAATTAATAAAATACATATAAATGCTCAACGATGATCAGAGAAAGACTAACTGACCCTATCAATATTTCCAATTGAAAAAAGATTTACATATTTTGACAGTGTAATTTATGTAATTATTCAGCTATAATTCTAACTGTATGGAAATAACTTTTTTGTTTTAAAAGGTTCTTTTTATTTTTTTTCTTTTCTTACTATTTAATTTGGAAACCTTTTTATTCATAGATAACAAAGATGTCATTTTTTATAATTATGAAAAAAGAAAGTATTGACGACTGGAAAGGAAGTAATTGTATTTTATGAACAAATTGCGAATTTATAAATAGCTTATGAATCATTTATAAATATAGTTTTTTCTCTGTACATATTTAACTCCATAATCACGGACGAAAGCCACTAATATCCGAGAAGGTCTTCTGTCGAAGCTAGGAGAAGGGAAGTGCCCGGTTCGAACTCGGGTCGTACTCGCCAACTTAGCAGTTCTGATTTTTCTGTGGTTTTCACTGAAACTTGCGAGAATGCGGGTTAGGATCTCTTAAAAAGACAGTCCCTTGACGGCAATCTATGCAGGCCAAGGATTCTTACACAGTCAGTTTGGTTTAACACTTACACCATCACCGGAAGCAGAGGCACGCATTATTTTGAACTGCCCCGGGCGCTCCAAACCTACGCTACGCCACTGGGTATAAAAATATTGTTTATAGAAATACCTCTCATAGAACACAATGCTTTGAAATTCTTTCGGGTGTCCCTGTACACAAACCAGTAGAGGTATAAACTCCATTTTTAATAGGGAACGTCCGATAGTGAACTTGAATAACATATCTCAATTTCATTAAGATATGTGTACAGTAAAGGTATGAAAATATGGTTTATAGAAATACCTCTCATAGAACACAATGCTTTGAAATATTTTCGGGTGTCCCTGTACACAAACTAGTAGAGGTATAAACTCCATTTTCAATAGGGAACGTCCGATAGTGAACTTGAATAACATATATCAGTTTTAAGAAATTCCATAAATATTTACGGGAGTTAGAGCGCGGACAGACAGGCGGACGGACGGACACACAGACGGACAGACAGACAGACAAACCGAAGTCATAAACACTTTTCAACCTTGTTGGAAATTGTAAAAAATATTTTTTTTTTTCATATTTAGTTCCCCATTTCAACAAAATAACTAACATTTTAAGGACAACAGGTGGATGCAGATGCCAAGACATAATTTCATTATTTTATTCAGCAGCTATTTTCATCGCTGAATCAACTGAATAAGTTACTGTAAGATGGCGAGGAAAATATACTACTTTCATGTAGCAAGACTCTTGGATTTAAAATGTAATTAAATTCATAGTCAGATCATGTGGTAAAAAGGAAACTTGATACGTTTCAATTGCTAGCTGGACTAAAAAGTGAAGATCAGTGTAGCCAAATTTAGGGACTTTTTCATTGAATAATGACAAATAATTTTGAGGGGTTATATTTGCCATATAAGATGATTAATCCTCGAAGTGATTAGGCAACTGTTACAATTAAAATTTAGTGGTAGTTACTGAATAAAAAATTCCTAAATTTGGCAACACTGGTGAAAATAGGCAACAATTAATTTCAATTTGTATAGTATCCCACTTAGAGGAGCTATCGAAAAAATTGATTATTATTTTCCATCCCCGTCAACAAAACCATACAATTGTATGAGGAATCCCTTCCCTTTCTCTTCTGTCAATCTTCAAAATCTATCTTTAAAACTAGAAAAAGAAATTTATGTCTTACAAACGAATAGTTTACTAAAATAAAGAAAAAAAATTAATAATAATGACGTATTTTAGACAAATTCTGAATTTACAATGAAAACGAATACCAACACTAATTAGGAAAACATAAGCGCCGGGACGCATATTTACTTCCTTTACTTGAGCTCAAACGGGGATGCAATTCGATGTTACTGATTGGCTTTTGTTTCACGTGTCACATCTGACGTCACGTTTTCCGCAAAAATTTCACGAAAGATTCTTCCTGTAAAGTTTTAATAATATTTTATTGTATTTCGAGTTTTTTTTTTTTTTTTTTTTTTTTTTTTTTTTTTTGTAAAAGGTCTACATTTTCGGAGTCAAAGCTTTTTCCATCATTGATTCATGAAATAGAATCAACTTCTGAAAATGTAATTACAATTCGAAGTAATATAAAAAATTTAGATGAATGTAAAAAATGGATAGAAGAGTTTGGTGAGTTAAAAAACACGAAGTGGAATACAAGATCA
This sequence comes from Salticus scenicus, assembly GCA_963930645.1. Classification (NCBI taxonomy): domain Eukaryota; kingdom Metazoa; phylum Arthropoda; class Arachnida; order Araneae; family Salticidae; genus Salticus; species Salticus scenicus. The sequence continues at coordinate 256,620,338 of OZ005657.1, forward strand.
TCAAAGCCAGCAGCTGAAGAATTTGCTTGCTCGTAAGTATTAATATAAGGCTTTTTTCGTTCCATTTTAATTTTACATATATCGAAGTTCAGCCTTTTTAAAGAAAAAGCTGTAACGTAAATAATAATAATAAATAGATAGATAAAAAAATACCTTTTGTATTTTGTTTTTAATTTTAATATTTTTAATCATAGAAGAAATTTATCTCCAATAAAAGCATATGAATTAGTAATTAAGAAACAAAACTGCATTAATTTGTTAAAGTTATGGAGTTACGATTGCATTTTATTACGTTTAATTCTCTGCAAAGCAGAAATATATTTTAAATATCTTTAATATTTTGAAAATATGTCTAAAAGTGGCGCCATCTGCAGGTCGGATTTTAGTTAATGCACATAAACTATTATTATTTATTTATTTTAATTTATTTTAGCTAAGTATTTTGTATTAATAGATTTTATAAAATATTTTAAATTATAATTTATCAGGATACAAATGAAATTTATATTCAGCTGTACACTAAGCTTTTTTTTTTTTTTTTTTTTTAAGGTCAAAAGTAAATGAGTAAATAAATAAAACAATAAAAATGATTATTTTATTTTATTTTTTAAGTTCCGAAAAAAGAAAAAAAAAAAAAAAAAAAAAAAACTTCTTTCATTTTTTCCCTTTTTTTCTTTCCTTTTCTTCTTAGTTTTGAAATCAGATTTCATCTTAAAATTTGTTATTTTGATGATTATAAAAGAACAAAAGTAAAAAATATTTTTGGGGAGTTAAAAATAAATGCATAAATAAATAAAAATTGTAATTATTTAAATGATTAATAAAGAAAAAAAATGAAATATAAAGAAATATATTTTTTTTCCTAAGATAAAAAATAAATAAATAAGTTCCTTTTTATATAATCCTTTTTTTTTTTTTTTTTTTTTATTACTGTTAAGAAATTGATTGAAAAATATGTTTAAGGAATTTGCGTGAAAGTTATATGAACTTGTAACATAAATTAATTAGGAAAATGAGGGGAATTAAATTATTAAATAAAATGAAAAGGTTACACAGGGATGGAACACGGGCGCAGAATTCATACCACTATCAATGTAAGAAATTTTTCTACTTCTTAAATCAACGATACTACAAGTAGAGAAATTTCTTAAACAGATTCCGGTATGAATTCTGCGCCCGTGTTCCATCCCTGGGTTACATAATAATTAAAAATCGATGAAAAATATAGATGGCGCCACTATTTTTCTTATTCAGAATTATTTTATTAAAGTAATTTTATCCGTCATAAATTTAATATGGTAAAATAAACAATTTAAATTACTCAGAAGAAAATTTTGTTTTCAAAATACAACTAGAAATCTCTTTCAATTATTCATATTCATTTATTCGCATAAAACGAGAAGAATATTGTTGATTATTATTGATTTAAGCTAAGTATTATAGTCAGTGGAGAATCATTGCACCATAAAATATGGCAACCAATCAGCAACGACGAATTGCATCCCCGTTTGAGCTCGAGTAAAGGAAGTAAATATGCCGCCGGGACGGCAGAAAATAATCCAGTGTGGGGCAACAGTTCTAAGGAGGGGCAAAACATCTTTTAAATTACTCTCTGAACAATCTTGCTGTAGGCGGATAAAAAGAGAGTGTACTGTATTTTCATAAAACATGTTTCTCTAGTACTATTTAAAATAACTTTGTATTTTTTTTTTTTTCAAAATTAGTAACGATAAACACAAATTAAATATATATATATGTATATATATTTAATCTAGGCAAAGTGTATTTACCAAACTTTCCGTTTTTTGGCCCCAGAAAATTTTTATAAAAACTTTAATCTTATTATTAAAAAAAAAAAAAAAATACTCTTAAAATAAAAGTGGTATGAAATAAAGGCGGGTCTAGAAATGCTCCGGAATAAATAAAAATACTGGCAACTCTGGAAATATAGAAAAAATTTCTATAAGAATTTTCCGGTAGCCAAACAGTGCAAAAGTTGAGAAAAAGTCATGGCTTCCTTTCCCATGCCTGTCGGCGCCTAAGAAAGCAACTGCTGCAGTTTTAACATCGTAATTTGTTATAAAATTCCGACATTTGTTATAAATTGTTACATTAAAAAATTTATTATTTAACCCTTTGCGGAGCAAGACAATTCGAATCATTTAAATTATACTGCCACCGGAATTCATGAACTAAATTAAACTAAAAGAAATTTTAAATTTTAAGGTTAAAAAAACTGGCCTTTTCTGCTATGTTATAAACGTAAATTTTTGCTAAAAAATTTCCGGGATGAATATTTGCAGCTGGATCTTGCAGCGTTAAGGGGTTAACTACACCGAATTACATTTATAATTATACCAATTACATGTAATTGTTCTTTATAAAATAAACGACTAAAATGAGAGTCATCATTTTTTCGATTAATGATAGTTAGTAAAAACATTATCAAGAAATTTTGTTACCCGAACGCTGGCGATCCTTAAAATTTGAACCTTGTTAAATGAGTACCATAAGAGCGAAAATGATGAGAAACTATACTATAATAAATCAGGATATTGTTTCATGAAAATACTTGTAAAATACTTTGTGACCAACAACATATTTTGTATTATGTTACAATGAAAGTTTCCTATTTTAGGAAACATATAAAGTGCGAATATATGAGTAAAAGAGATCAATTTTATAATTGTATTATATAATCTGAGTATATAAAATAAAATAAATTTAAAAAGAAAAGGTGCATTTCTCGCATCGATATTTTTCGAACTTAGCAAAACTCGTTTTTTGAGTTTCTTTCTTTTTCTGTAACGATATGGTAAAGGCGTAAAAAAACTGAGTTCCGTAAACCATATTATAATAAATCAGGCTTTTTATATCGAATCAAAATACTTTTGAAATGTACTTGAGACTATTTTATCGGAAAATTGGAAAAAAATGAATCATAGAGTTATTTTCTGAAATGATGAAATATATTTCTTTCGTGATAGAGTCTTCTATAAAGTGTGACTAAATTCTTTTTTTACAGTATTCCAAAAGTAATGCTGCGAAATACATCAAATAAAATATCCCAGATTATTTTTCATTTTGACTTGAATATCTTTGTAATTTTTAAAAAACCTTTATATTCGCTAAAGAATATTCTTTTAAATAATTTTAATTTATCTACAAAATCATAGTTGTCAACTACTAAGACTTTCTAAAACCACATTAAAATTACGGTAGCTAAATATCGTAGCATTTGATAGCTACGCATTAAATAATTATTTTTCGTACAAATTTATCGTTATGCTAATCAAATGGCAAACAAATATACCAAATGTCAATCATTAGGATCAAATGTTACATAATTGAATTTATTGTAAGTTTCCATGTTCTAACGATAAATTTATTTTATGATACATTTTTTTTTTTTTTTTTTTTTTTTTTTTATCCTACATTAATAGTTTTATTGTGCTTCTTTATCAAATACTAATAAAAAAAAGTGTTTGTCTGTGTCTGTCTATGCGACGTACAGAGAAAATTATGGAACGTACGGTTTTGGAAAAAAAAAAAAAAATCTAGATAAAATATTGCATGCAGATTTTCAAAATACATTCACATTTTCGATATTCCTATTAGATTTTTAAAACTTTTATTTTATATGCGATCTAATATTTTCTTTTTAGATTTTTTCTTTTTTTTTCTTTTTTTCTTTTTTTTTTTTTTTTAAAGTTATAATACCAAGAATATGGCAATAAAACTAAATACTTACAATTTCTCATTTTATTTGCTTTTTTTAACATAAAAAGAAACATTTCTTTCTTTACATGTGAATAAAAAAGAAATTGAACAATTAAACCTATATTGAAAAATAAAGGATATGTGATAAAATTGACGTCTTAGTAGTTTTAAAAGCTTACTTTTATTTATTTATTAGCACAGCAGGACTATTTCTCTCAGTCAGACTTTTCATTTCGCCATCATTTGCTGTATTTTACCTTAAATAAGTCAAATCTTTTACTAAGCGAAGCTAAACTGTTAAACTGACTGCAACGAAAGTTCGTACACTCATTCATCAAGACACAATCTAGCTAACACTGTACTTTTTAATTTAATAGAATAATTGGTTCAAGTGGTATTAAATAAAAACCCCATTTAAACTTTAAATGTATTAAAAAGGAAAAGCAATTTGATTATATATATATAAATAAAACAAAGTACAATAAAACAAGATAAATACGCGTTCCTCTGGTTTTTTTTTTTTTTTTTTTGTTTTTTTTTTAATATAAAAGAGAATAAATTTATATGCATGTAAATAATAAATATTTCTCTTTTTTTACAGTAATATATATATATATATATATATATATATACACATATATACATAACAAGTTTCTTTCATTTAAATTGAGGGGCGATGCAATTTACTTAGGCAAATGTAAAAAAATGTTACACATTTAAAAATCGATTTTTAACGATTAGATTGACGAGCAGTAAAATAACTAAACAGATGTGTCTTATTTTTAACTAAAAATTTCAAACCATTCAAAAATTAAATGAAAAAAAAAAAAAAAAAATCGCAGTAAAATATTCGAAGTACCACTTTTCATACATGCATCATGACCAGTGTTGCCACATATGGGAGATTTTTTATTCAATAATCACCAATAATTTAGAGAAGTTATATTTGATATGTATAATAGACTATCAATCTTCAAAGGGATTAGGCAAACATTACAATTAAAAATTATTGGTGGTCTTACTTACTGAAGATTTTTGTAGAAAATCGGATTCAAACTATTTTTCACGCTTCCTTTACAGTTAAATAAAAATAAACAAATAAATAAATAAATTCCAATTCGATTCATTTGGTTTATTTGTTGATGGGGAATTTTAATGTAGATTTTAATTAAAAGCGGGAAGGAATTCCTTGAATTTTAAAGATTTTGGACCTTAATTTACGAACGAATCAAAATACATTACGACGAGAGGTCGTATGACAATAGACGCAATCTTTTCCAATAAAGGTATACGAACGGGGATTATACGAATGTGTAAAGTTACATTTTACGCCTTTATACGGAAGAATATAATCATATAGGTAGAGAAATATTTTATACGAATACTGGTACAAGTTCTGCGCCAATTTTTCAGGCCTGAGAAAGTATTATAATATACAGTGAAACTTGAATAATTCGAACTTGTTTAATTCGAAATTCTGGATAATTCGAATTTTTTACTCGGTCCCTTGAATTTTGTATTAAAATAATGTTAAAAAATCATGGATAATTTGAATTCTGTTTTGAATAATTCGAATGTTTCACACGATTACCATTAAAATACAGTCGAACCTCGTGGACGTGAACCTCAAGGGGGATAAAAAATTTGTTCATGTTACCAGTAGTTCATGCTATCAGTAACTAATTTTCATATAACTAAACTAATAATAATTTTGACGGTGGAAGTAGTTCATGTTAAAAGTAATTCACGTTAACAGTGTTCACATTAACGTGGTTCGACTGTGTTACAGTAAAATTTGTTCCCGAGATTTTTCTCAGCTAAAGTGCATTATTATTTTTAACAGTCTTTCAAAAGAAGGATAAGGAAATACAAGAGTATTTCCTACCTGGGTGCATCAGAAGATATGGTCCATATACATGGATTTTGAGGTTCATTCTATTTTTGTATCAGTTGGTAGGTTGAAGTCATATGCTATGACACAAAGATTGTACTTAAAGAAGCAATCAAAATATCTGACTATTTTTTAAAAAAGTGTTGAATAAATTAAGCTCGAAAAAAAAAAAATGATTTAAAATGGGGGGGGGGGGGTAGCAGTATTCTTAAATATAAAGTTTATGTGTTAAATCTTTGATCGTAGAGTTTTTTTTTTTTTTATTATTTATCTCTTCATCTCTTCTTTTGACAAAATAGTATATGTAATTCGAATTTTTGGATATTTCGAAATTTTCTCTGGCCCCTTGAACTTCGAATTACCCAAGTTCTACTGTATATATATATATATATATATATATGTGTGTGTGTGTGTGTGTGTGTGTGTATAAATTTCACTAAATCTTATATAATACTTTTTCCTTTATATTTTTATGTGCAAAGTAATGTGGGTACAGCTTTAGTTTGGCGACTTTTAATACTTTTTGTCATTTTAACAATGAATTGAAATAATTATCAAGATTGAGTACGTAAAGAACTTGGCTGGAAACATCCGACCTTCTTCTGTGCAAATTTTAAATTTAGCAAAAGAAGTCCTATACAGGTCTGACACATGCGATTTTTTTTATATTCTTTTCTTACAATTGCTTCGAAAAAATAAACTTTATAATATATTTTCGCAGGTAAATCTGCACTTTGCCTGCATAAATTTATTATGAATTTTATGTTACACAAATAGTGGTATGAAAATAATTTTAAAAATAACGCCTGTGATCAAAATACATTACGACGAGAGGTCGTATAACAATAGACGCAATCTTTTCCAATAAAGGTATACGAACGGGGATTATACGAATGTGTAAAGTTACATTTTACGCCTTTATACGGAAGAATATAATCATATAGCCCTGCGTATACTAAAGCCATAGCTGCAAATATTTTAATTTATTTCGGAGTAATTTTAGCTCCGCCTTTGGTACTATTTGTTTTTTTTAAAGTAATCGGTTCTTGTTTTATCGAAGTTATGTATTGAAGAAAATTTTTTCCATAAGTAAAGTGGTGCGAAATAAAGTCGGAGCTAAAAGTACTCCGGAATAAATTAAAATATTGGCAGATATGCTAAAGCTGTTCCCTAATGTGAACGCGTATATTTAGTTTATTTTAAATTAACCGTGTTTCTAATCAGAAGAGTGAAACTCAAATAGTTCAATGTCATTTACATTTCATTATCGGCTGTGTATCATGGCATTTGGCCATGGGTTTCATTTTCTGAAAATAATCGCCAATTGAAATATACGTTTTAACTATTCAATTAAAAAAATTCATTTACACGTAGTGACCAGCAAAGAGGGCAAAACTTGATAATTTTTGAATAAAATATCTTATAATTCTTATAACTGCTTAACATAATATATGAAATTGAAATTAATTTCCGAAAATTATAAATTTTTCAAGCATGGTCAATAGTTTGTCAAGGAAAAAAAAATGTTTAAAATTCACAAAAATTTCACACAAAAAAAATTTCAAATTTAATGAAATTTTTGAGTCGGGAAAAAACAGGATTTAAAATTGTTCGTAGCTGCCAAACTTTCAAATTTTCAAATCCGATTTATCACCAGCATTTGTAATAAGGAATCAGTCATATACATTTTCGACGATTAAATAAACTGAAAACAATAATAAAAAATTTCCAGTATGAAGTCTCAGTTGAAGAAGGGAGACCTATGCATGTTTAAATGTGGTTCATTAGATCACAGAGGCAGACTTCCCAACTTTTATAATTTATTCACGAACATCTTTAGCCCCGCCTTCTTTTCGCACCAGAACTTTTGTAGATATTTCTCTTTAACATGTGACAACGATTAAATAACATGCTTGCCAACCATGTCATTAATAACCTTACAATTGTTAAAGCCCCCTGAAAAAGCGCCCCCTGAAAAAGCGCCCCTTTTCTCACACCACTATATTTTTGGAGTTATTCTCTCCAAATGTTGTTACGATTAAATAAGACTAAAATTATTCTAAAAGATTATTGATGTGAAAAAAAAAGGCAGGTACTAAAAATTGTACGGTTCATAATGAGATGGTTGACAAGTATGAAATAACAGAAAATCAGTTTTCAAAATTTCCGATATGAAAAAGAGGTGGGGCTAAAAATGCTCGTGAATAAATTATAAAAGATGGGAACTCTGCACAGAGGGTTCATACGGATCTATCTTTTTCAAGAACACTTCCGCCCATACCGGCCAAAGTTCTAATTAATATTCCGTACCATTGTAAGTACCCGCGCACATCAGAGTTGACAACATTTTAAATTATTCTGGAGCATTTTCAGATCCACCTATATTTTATACCACATTTTTTTTTTCTTATTTTATCGTAGTTATATATTAGATAAGCGTATTCTATAAATAAAGTGGTGCGAAATAAAGACGGGGTGAAAAATGCTTTGGAATAATTTAAAATGTTGATAATTTTGCGCTTTATTGTTAAAGTAACAGGGTTCGTACAGGCCTTATTTTTTCCCTGAGTCTTATACCGGTAATTTTGTAGAACGATTTACGTTATAAAATAAGGCTATTGTATTAAGTTGAATTTTATTGTTTCAGAATACTGGTGTGAGACTCAGGGAAAAAATAAAGCCCGTACGAACCCTGAGTAATTTTCTCCAAACGTAATTCCGATTAAATGAGAAGAAAAACACTCGAATAAACGCTGATGCGAAAGAAAAAGGCGTGTACTAACAGTATTACGGACTATTATTAATTAGAATCTTCGCAGGTATGCTTCCACCAGTATTTTTGAAAAAAAAAAAAAAAAAACTTATTTTTAGTTTTGTAAGAATTTCTTTTAGTAACAAAAAATTATTTGTACAAACGATCAAGGAAATATAAAGACAGAACGAGCAGAGTTCGCCCAAAGAAAATTTTAATACCGCTATCTTTGTTTAGTAATTTTAGACTAATCGTTGATGTCCATTAAAACAGGGCCCGAAATTTCAATTCAGATTACACTCGCCAAAAAAAAATGTTACTCGCCATAAATTAGGGTTGCCATTTTTTTTTTTTTTTTTTTGTCTTTTTTACGCATTTTGGGTTTTTTATTTTTCCCAACTATTTGAAATGCTTTTACAAATATGCCTAAAATTATATATATATTAAAAGTGTGTCGTATATCATCATGTCTCATAATCATCTATAATTAAAAATCATTATAATGTATTGTATTTGAGATTTGAAAAAGATTAAAATATCTAATAACATAAATGCAAAGATTCACTAAAGAAAAAAATAAGAAAAAAACTCTTTGTCAAACAATATCTTGTGAAAATCTTTTTATTTTGAAATATTAAGCTTCCTATTTACCTATTTATTTATTTAACTTTTCACATCAGAAATGTCTTTTTTGTCTGTTTTATTTTTGTAATCAGACGGAATGTCGATGTGTATAACTTGTTCATTATTGCCATTTGAAATAACCATTTCAGTTCAGAATAACTTTTTCGATGAAATCGTTGCTTACAAATCATTACAAGCGCAAATCCTTGGCGTTTCAGTGAAAATCTGGACAACGTGAACTATTTTGGGGTAATTATTCAACAAAATAAAAATGAGCAGTATCTTTAAAAGGGCTCGGGTTCATTTTCATGCGCCAATATCGGCAATCTTTCGCGTTTTTCTTCTCTCGGATAGTGGACGGGCAATGAGGCTCTCTGCTCTGCTCGTCTTCTCACTCTGCTTGGAGAAATCAGAGTGGGAGAAACGAAACTGCCGAAGAGATTTAAAACTTTTATGCATGCACTAAGCATTTTTCCTTTCCCAGGCTGGGGCGATCGTCGGACAGCGCACACACAGAATCGGCACTCCGAGAAGAGAAAAAGGACAGGTTAAATATGAGGTTATAAGATCACAAGATTTTGCAATATTTAAATTTATAAAAAGAATGTTTTCTGTCTCGTATCGTGTATGAATTCTATCTATAACTTGACCAAATTTCACTCGCCACAGTAAAAATTCCACTCCCTAATGGCGAGCTGGCGAACGGAAATTTCGCGCCATGATTAAAATATATATTTTTAAAAAAATTCACTGTATAAATATTCCGGTATCAAAATTTCCCTTCGTAAAAACTCTAAATACGAGCCCTGTCACATTTACGTAAATTACAATAACTAGGGGTAAGCAGGCAACAAGGTCCTTTAAATTTTTGTTACAATGGAGTAGAAGGTTGATTTTTACCAACTATGGGAAAAGTACCACAGTCGGGAATCGAACCCGGGCCATTCCGCTTAATGCGTGGATGCTCTAACCACTGAGCTACCCGGCTGATAACCAGCTCGGCACTAATCATATAATTTACGTTGGCACGGTCACCGAGTCTTCATCAGAGCAGCTATATCAAGGGACAAAGTTTCATGGCCTATTGGAGTTGGGCCATGTTCAATTTTGTCTCTTGATATAGCTGCTCTAATGCAGACTCGGTGAACTTGCCAACGTAAATTATGTGAGAAGTGCCGAGCTGGTTATTAGCCAGGGTAGCTCAGTGGATAGTGCATCCGAGCGTTAAGCGGAATGGCCCGGGTCAACTTCTCACGTTGAGAGAAATCCTCTCAAATCATTTAGCTGGTATAAGCGGCTCAGATTAGAGCGAAACAAGTTATTTTTGAGAGAAATCGGGCGAAATTTGAGTGAACCTGTTCGATGCTGGAAAAGAAATATCAGATTCCCTCAGCCGGAATTGAACGCGCTACCACTTCGCTACGATTTCATACAAAAAATGGTCGTAAAGCCGTTCTCAATCATTCTCAAGGGGAGAAAATATTATTTATTAATTTTTACTTATTTTATACTTAACATAAAGCTATGGGAAATTCAGTAAACTTCCTTAAAATAGCACTATTGATTTAAAATGGAGGAAAAATTCTTGAAAACAGAAACTCTATGACAAATTGAAATTTTAGAAGCTTGCAAATTCAATTCTGTATAATTTTGTTCGTTTAGAAAAACGAATTCTTCTGCGTAATGTTGCAGAATTTTTTGAATAACTGTGAGTTGAAATAACAGTATGTACTAGTTTGTTTATACACATTATTCCCAATGTTGAGTTTAATTATATCTAAAACATTGTAACACATTTTTGAACGATTTACATGCATTTTAATAAGCTAGTTTCAATGACTATGTTAAAAATTTGGACATAAATAAATTTTTACATTACATAAATAGACTGTTCTTTTTCTTTATACTTCCTATATTTCTTTAAGAAACAGTTTTTAAAAAGACATTCACTGCTAATTTTTAGTTTTTTATGACTAACACTCGGGATTTGATAACTCTACTATTTTTTGTCAGTTGTATGTAAAACATTTGTTCTATTTATAAAAAAATTTATCTTTGATAATTTACTTTTCGAATTTTTGAAAGTCCTCAATATATTTTTAAAACAATATATAAATTAATTAATTAAATATATCTAAAAAAAATATTTTTTATGTATCATTTAAAATATGATCGATAGAGGGCACCATCATTACACAATTTTGTTGAACCAAATGAAAAATGATCAAAATTCGTTAAGAAAGGGGCTGATAGCAGTGGCGGCTCGTGCACAGAAAACAGGTGAAGAGGCACACTGTATTTTACACTGTATTCATTTATAGAATATAAATTTACATTTAAATAAGTATTTTTAGTTCATTTTAGTTAAGACCATGCTTAATAAAAATAATGCATTGAAAATACTTAAATATTATAAACCTATTTTCGGTTCACGAGCCGCCACTGGCTGATAGTTTAACAATCAATTTGACTGAAAAGATTTTTGATCAGAAAAGACTGGTTTTACTCAAATTTGATCTAACCTGTAAAATTCCAAAAATAATTGTAAAAACATGATAAAAATTTCTGTTTAAAAATACTGGTGAGAGAAAAAGCGGAATTCTTTCATCTCTGGTAGAATCCGTGGGTACGATGCGTCATTTCTCCACCAGAAATTTTATTTAACAGAAAAATCTATATGTTTTTGTAGAAATGCAACTTTATTTGTCAATTAAAATTTCTGGTAAAAAACTGGCTTATATTGCCTGCAGGTTATACGCCAGAAATTACAGTAAATCAGAATTTTCGTTTCCCGATGCAAATAGGTTAACAGCTTTTGTTATTTGCCGAATACTTAAATTAACTTTATTTAAGCTTTAGGCATACTTGACAACCATCTCATTAATAAACGGGAGATTTTTCAGTAAAAGCCCTTTTTTTCACACCAGTCATTTTTCAGAGTTATTTTATACTTATTTAATCGTAACTACATTTGGAGATAATTACTCTAAAAATAAGGTGGTGCAGAAAAATGGGCGTTTACTAAAAATCTTGTATCATAATTAAGATGTTGGTAGGTATGTTTAGGTATTATAGCTTCAAATAAAGCATTATAAATATTTTTATTGCATAATAAATTAAACGGAACATAACAGTTTACATATGAAGACATATCATTAAATTATCCGAACTTTTTTTTTTTTTTTTTATGTTCATGAAAAACTAGTGTTAAGATCCACGGATTTAGAGTAAATTTTAAATCGATTATAATTATTTTAACTCAATATTAAGAAAATATATTTACCATACCATATACATTAATACTGATTATATACTCTTTCCTTGTCATTAACATTTTATATGTGTTGGATAAAATTTACCAAAACAATTTTCAAATCTACAAGTTAAACTAGTTTGAATAAATTAATACAATTTTCTGACTACAGTACGTTGCAAAATTATAGGACATCACTGAAAATCCACTGTATCTAAGGTTTTGTAAATGTTTTGAAAAATATGTTTTATTATGAAGATATGTCATAAAAATATGCATGGAAAAAATATTATTTCACTAAGTTTTAGAAAAATGTATATTTATTTCCAAACAAAATTCATTTTTGGCTTGTTGCAAAATTATAGGACATATTAAATAATATAAAACAAACAGCAAGGAAAATACTCGCATAAATAAATTTAATAATCAGTACGTCCTCCAGAACGATGTAACACTTCAAAAAGACGATTTTTCATACGTTCACTTAAGTTTGACATGACGTTAGCAGCAACAGAGTTCCAAGATGCAGTAATAGCATTTTACAACTCATTTACCTTATCGTATTGTTTGTTTAATGAATAAATGTCTCGAATTATCCTCCCCTATAGATTTTCTACTGGGTTTAGATCAGGAGAGCAAGGTGGCCAATCAAGAATTTGCTACCTTCCTCTGTTGGAAAAATCTTTTTGTTTCAACACTCTTGTGGCAATAACATTGTCTTGTTGGAAAATTAATTTCTTTCGTCAAAATTTTCGGAGAACTGTTAATAGAGTATTTTTGAGTAATGTTGTGTACACCGAACTATTCATTCTATTGGATATAAACCTGATATCAAGCTTTCCTGAAGAAGAAAAAGCAGCCCAAACCATCACATTACCGCCACTAAAATTTCGCATTAAAAAATAAATAAATAAATAAATAAATAAAAATAAAAATAAACTTTTTTTTCCTTAAGTCTCGCCAATATACATTAAATCTGTCGGAACTGTCTATATTGAACTTTTTTTCATCTGAAAAAATGACCTTAAGCAAGAACCTGAGTTTAGAATTAAAAAATATATATTACTGGAAAGTATGTTTTCTTTTTAACTTATTATAATTTCCAGTTACGGTTCATATTTTGGAGGGCGAATTCAAGTCGACTATCTTTATAACGTTGTAGAAGTCAATATGCTTTATTCATTCGTTCATGTGTGATAAAGGAATTTCTGTTAACGCTTCTCCAAATTGTGGTTTGGTGAACACCTAATTTCAATTCGCTTTTTATTTGTGAGGGACTTTTCATGGAATTCGATGCTTTTCGAGGAATTGCACTTTCATTTCGTTTGGAAAGCTTTCTTTTACATCCAGAAGAATAACGTTTGCCATAAGAATTTGAGTCCTTTAGATAACTTTGAATTACGAGACGAGATCTTTTAAGTTCTTCAGGTATGCTCTTTATTAAAACATTTCTTTTGCATAACGCTTCAATTTTACCAATTTCTTTTTCTGAAAGCCTTTTACCTCTTGGCATTTTCTAAAAAATACAACAAAACTATTAAATTAATTTTTTGATTATTGATATTAAGACAAATATTGAAAGTGTTCTGTAATTTTGCAACACAAAATATTATTTCAATTTTCTTTTTTAAGCTTTGCAAATTTATTTAAACTTGCGATGTTTAATATGCAGAAAGTTTTACTGAAGGTATAAATTTATATTTTAATACATTGCATTAATAGCGCTTTATAAATATTTAAAAACTGTGAAAACTATAGGCGTCCTATAATTTCGCAACGTACTGTATAAATTCATGGAATATGTAGATATACAATTTTCGCTTGTGTACTGAAGACCCGTAAATTACCCTCCCTCCCCCCCCCCCCCAAAAAAAAAAATATATATATATATTTGTATTAAAATACGGATAGATACTGAAATGAGCTCAATTAGAATAATGGCTTAGTCAGAATATGATTTATTTCATAAAAAGAAAGAAAAAATATTTCTCGTTGATGCACTTCTTTTCATGCGAGGAAGGAAGTCAACAGAAAAACACAATTATTGCTAAATTACGTAAAACATCTCTGCTTCCGTAGTCATCTTCATTTATTAAAGGAACTTCTTATGAAAAACTTCAGGATATTAAGAAATATACTAATTTAATATGTAGAAATCTGAAAAAAAAAAAAAAAATCTGGAAACAGTCAGATAAGTTAAAACAAATAAAAGAAATGTAAGTTCTGATTAAATAGTTACATTTGTCCTCAATTTAATTTCCAAATGCTAATAATCAGGATTTCCAAATTATATTTTAATAACACTGTACGTGATAATAACCAAAGTTCTTATTTTCAGCTAAAAATGAAAATTTTGCTTTTCAGATTTTAAAATATCATCTTAAATGTTAATTGTTATAAATTAATAATCGATTTAACAAATATTATATATATATATATATATATATATAAAGTTTATGCGACTCAACCCTTTCCAGCACAGAGTAATTCTGGTCATTTAAAATCAACAGCCACCTGAATTCAAAAACGATATTATAAGTCGACAAAAAAAAAAAAAAAAGTTTAACCTCTGTATTATAGAAGAAAAATTCTAAAAAAAAAAAAAATCTGGGATGAGTTTTTGCACTTGAGAATTAAAATTAGGTGATGCTGCAGCTGCAACACTTTACCGGAAAGGGTTAAACGTTTGCTAATTACAGGGATGAAACACTGCGCAGAATTCATACCACTATCAATAAAACAAAATTTTCTACATTTTAAATCGATTGCATTATATGTATAGAAAATTCTTAAACAAATACCGGTATGAGTTCTGTTCCAGTGTTCCATCCCTGTAATCACACGATAAAAAATAATTTTATAGAGGTAAAATTAAATACTTTAAACAATAAATCACTTCAGAGTAATACAAATGCTTATAAAAAAAAAGTAGTTAATTACTTTATCTAGTAAATTTAGAGTTATTCAACATTACGCTGTTTGGTAAACAATTGTTCCACAAGGAATTATTTTCAAATATATATAAAAAAAAAAATTACTTCCATTTGACGAGAAAGTACATTACATGGTCTCCTTGGCTTTTCGTGCCAAGTACTCGAAAGTATTTTACCAATTTGTAGATTTTCTACTGGAATTCCGCCGATAAATTTCCCTGTTCATATATATTATTAAAATAACAAGTGTCAGTGGAGACTCTTAGAAATCTATTATTAGAATATTCCTAAAATCTAAATTTAGAATATTTATCAGATTTTTCAGATTTTACTAGGTTCACAACAGTCACTATTTCGAATATCACTTTTTCTAATAGTAATCTTTATTATTCGTTTGCAGTACATGTCTTGAAAAGAATCACGCAAAAATTGCTTTAAATAAAAAGTGGTATACAAACAAATGACTACAGAGAATCATGAATATTCTGAATATACCAATTTAAGAAGGCTTTCTTTGTAAATTACGACTGCGTTTGTGAAATTTACTGACGTACATTATTAAATTACTTTATTGAGTGTTTTTTTTTTTTTTTTTTTTTTTTTTTGACAAATGTAGTTTTGCAAATAAAATTTCACTTTCTAAAATCATAGTTGCCAACATTTTAACTTATTCCGGAGCATTTTTAGCCCTGCCTTTATTTCGCACCACTTTGTTTATAGAATATTTTTCTCCAATATATAACTACGATCAAATAAGAAAAAAATTACTCTTAACACTTTCGCGACTGCATGTTTTTGCCTTCCTGACGGTAAGGTCCTCCTGTGTGCGTTATTCTCACAAGTTAAAATATGTCAAGACAAGATTTTCCGTAATACTTACAAAACTTTGAATAAACACCATAAAATGCATTTTTGCATTTTATGGTGTTTATTCAAAGTTTTGTAATTATATTGCAACGCCAGTTCTGTGGTGCTTTCTTATTTACATCATTTTCTGTATTCACATTTATATTACAAATGAATAAACTTTATAATTACACTCCTTCTCATATTTATAAGGACACTTTATATTTTGAAATAACTAATGTAAAAATAATTGTGAACAAGATTATAATAAGTGCACTTAATATATCTAATATTCTAAAAACCAAACCTGCTATGATGTTTTTAATAGAAACAAAATTAATAAAAAATAATGCAAAATATTTTTTTCTCCACGTTTTTAGAGTTCATAATTGTAAGGACAATCAAGATTTTTTTCGTTTTATTTAACTTACAAGTGGATAAATTACAGTTGACATGCGAATTTGTTATCTACTAGGCTAGATTAATTCATATATAAGCCTTCAATTTTTCTTGGACGGACATTACTGATAATTCCTCGAAAAAAAAAGAACGTTCATGTAGTGATGTATGATAAATGTGTTTTTTAAGTGGAAGGATAATTTCAATCCGCCGAATTTTTAATGAAATTCGAAGCTCTAAAACTGCTGAAGGAAATGTGATCAAACGTTGAACTGCTGGTTCGATAGGAGAGAGATCTGATGCAAAATCATAGTTGTTTTACGGAGATGGAATACTCATAATTTCTCTTACTGTTCTACTCATAATGACTCCTGCTGAATTTGCTCGTAATTTTAAACGAAAGGTTGGGGTCCACATTTATGCACGTTTAAAATAATTAATAATATGTTAAAATGAATAAAAAACCTGTAATAATCAATACGCATTTAATGGGGGGGGGGGGCGTCTGTGTTAAAGTTGAATAAAGACAATATTAAATGGTAAAATGTTGCATTTTCGGATGAAAAACATTTTATTCTTGATTAATCAAATGGTTTTAACAGTTACTGGCACAATCTGAAGATAGCGAAAGACAGAGCAGATTTTTTTAAAGGCAGATATTAATCGGGCATTTTAAAGGTGGATCTATGGTGCTCTGGGGAACTGTTTCTACTGAAGGCAGAATGAATTTAGTAATTTTTTCTATTATTATGAACATCAAGAGAATATCCGCAAATTTTAAAAGTGGAATTCTCAGACTTTTGTTAGATTTTGGGGGGTAATACTATTTTTTTCAACAAGACTTACATTTTTGCTGTACTTCTAGAGCAACAGGAAATAGTTTGAAAAAAGAAACCTCTTTATTGTTGCCTTTCCCATGGCCTAAAAGTTGAAAAAACCTTAACTTATCATATTAGAAAAGTGCATGCAAGTGGAAAACAATTTTAAATAGTTTAAATGTATTCAGAATATTATCTATACTGTATGAAATGGTATTGAAACTGAATATTAAAGAAAATATATATGTACACCGTGACCAATAAGTTCTCATACAACTTTTGACGCACGTTAAAAAGTTGTACATATGTGTTACTGTCGTCCGAATTATTTTGCAGGCAATTTAGTGTAAGGTATAAAGCTATTGCAAGTGTAAATGTTGTAGTAATTATATTTTTTCTTTAATTAGGTAGAATGAAGAAATTGAGAGAAATTGTAATAAATAAATTTGTCAAAGAAGAGCAGCCGGTGAAATTTTCAGAGACTTGAAAGCCTTGGTGGTGAAGATATATTTCATTTACAGAACTATCAGAAGGTATAATAAGATGTTCTCTGCCGATGCAGAAAAAGGTCTGGCAGACCGAGGTCCGTTCGGACAAAAGAGGCTGCGAAAAGGGTCAGGGTAAGGATACGACGAAACGGACAAAGATCTGCTAGAAAAGTAGCACGACAGCTCAAAATATCGAAGGGGTCAATGTTAAACATCCTAAAAATAGACCTTGGATGCAAGGCTTATAGAAAACGTAAAATTCACGGAGTTTCGGAGTCTGCTAAGATGAAAAGGAAGCAATTCTTGCTCGGCACGCTGGGGATGAATTTGTCTTTTCAGACGAGAAACTATTCATCTTACGGCAATGTCTCAAACCCCAAAATTACAGAGTATGGTCAGTTTCTATTGATAACATCCCTGAGAGCCAGCATTACGTTTCGCGTTATCAAAATGCTTCGTCTCTGACGGTTTGGGTCGCGATTTTCAAAAGAGGAAAACTCCCGTCAGTCTTCATCGATAAGAGAGTAAATATTAATGCCCAATATTATAAAACTAAGGGTTTGGAAAAAGATTTTACTCCCAAATGTCCAGAGTATGTATGGGGCAAAATATTTTTGATTCCAACAAGATGGCGCCTCATCTCATACCGCACGTTTGGTTCAAGAGTGGTGCAGTCAAAATTTAGCTGACTTTTTGCCAAGGAACGAATGACCCCCAGCTCCCCCGATCTGAACCCGCTTGATTATTTTGTGTGGGCATATATGCTCTCCCAACTGAATAACTATAAAATCACCGATTTGAGCAAATTCAAAAATGTAATTCAAAAGGTATAGCAGGAAATGTCAATGGAAGCCGTGCGTGCCGCATGTGGTGGATTTGAAAAGAGACTTAAGCTCGTTAAGAAACTAAAAGGCGAAATTAATTAAAAGGCGGTTTATTCTAAAGATACTCTATGATTGCTACTTTAATTTGATGCAAAAAGTTTTTGTTTGATTTATTTTGTGTTATTGTACTAAAAATTTGAAAGTGTATGAGAACTTATTGGTCACGGTGTATATACCAGAGAGAATGTCTGACTGTTCACCCTAAAAAGAGACCCCAAAAAATATTAATTTAAAGAATAATTTTAAAAAAAATTACTAAGATTCGAGCTGTCCTTATAATTGTGAACACCTGAAAAATCCTTTTTTTGGCCGTATTTAAAGTTTTTTAAGATAGAAAAACGACAAAACTTTTTAAATATCGTCTATTAATGAAATTCAAATTAATAAAAAATGTATTTTTTTAAATAATAGTGTTTAGTGTTTAGTTAATATAAAAAAACGGGTTCCTTATAATTATGAGAAGGGGTGTATAGTCTTTCTAATCAAAGTATTCGTATCCATAGTACAATTGATTGTGCAAATATGTATATAGGGTATATTCTTAAGAAATAAATAACATACAAATTGCGAAAGAAACGCCTGCTGGCGGAGCTACAGATTTTCAAATGACGTGAATCTACGTCAGCGGTCTCGAAAGTGTTAAAACAAAAGGGGTATGAAATAAAGGCGTGACTAAAAAGGTTCAGGAATAAATTAAATGTTTGGCAACTCTGTTAACACTTCCGCGACCTCATGATTTTGAATTTTTGACAGTAAGGTCCGCATGAGGGCGTTATTCTCCCATGCTACAATATTTCAGAACAAAGTTTTCTGTATTCAAACTTATATTAGAAATGGATATACATTATAATTATATTCTTTCTAATCAAAGTATTTGTATCCATAGTATATTTCATTGTAGCAATGGGTATATTGGTTATACATTTAACAAATAAATAGCATACCAGTTGCGAAGGAAACGCCCATTGGTGGAGTTACAGATTTTCAAATGACGTGAATCTACGTCAGCGGTCGCGAAAGTATTAAAATGATAGTAAATTGCCGAAAATTAATCACATGTCGCACTAAATATTGTTATATTAATAACTCTTTAAAACTCTTTCAGACTCTTTCAGACATAAATATTTTAAAATTTGTACTTCTTAAATCTTATACAAAATGTTAATCTACTCAAAAGCTTATTGGTGTACCAGAAAATTATAAATGATAAAACGACTTTCGATAGTTCAAGCATACTTTCAAAATGTAGAGCACGCTTAAATTTAAAGCAGGAACATCATACTTCTGTTTACTTTGGGTTAACCAAAATATAAAATATGTTAATTGATATATAAACATCTGTAATTGCATATGAGTGTAGGATTTGTTATTTTTATAATACTTTTTAATATTTTATTCTTTCAAAACTTTAAAAAAAAAAAAAAAAAAAAAAAAAAAATGCAAACTATTATTAAAATTGTTCATTTAAAATTAATGTAAAATATTGACTCTAAATTTATAAAATATTAACTCTAAATTTAAAATATATTTGTAGTAAACGTAAACACTGATCTCAGTCCTTTTTAGAAATTTACATTTTATTAATTTTCTGAATGTAGTCTTAAACAAATATCTCACACTATTTTTACATTTACAAATCATAGAAAACTGCTCTAATTTTCAGATAGTCTGAGAAGATAGGTCAAATAAATCAATGTCTTCTCTAGTTAAATGTTTTATGACAGTGTGCTTTAAAAGAAAAATATCAATAACCAATAAAAATGATTTTAAAATGTGTATGACCTGGGAGAAAAAATATATTGGAATGCATCAAGATTCTTCCCTTGGAATATATATTTAGAAAAAAAAAAAAAAAAAAAAAAAAAAAAAAGAAGAGGAAGAAGAAGAAAGAAAGAAAGAACTGCAGTTCTAAACTTTAAAATTGAACCTTCCAGGGAAATATCGAATTTTGTCTTTCAGTGCTTTTGTAAACAGTATAAGGTATATTGATTCATATTCATTACATGTATTTCGTATTTTCGATAATCCAATGTAATATAAATACTGTCGCATAAAATGAATATTACGCTTGAAAATTTCAAGCATCAAATATTTATGTTTACTTCAATTTACTTCAAAATTTGTGGGGAGGAAATTACACAGATTATTAGAAACTGTAATAAAAATTAAAAATAGAAAATATTATTCTTAAAAAAGGCTATATAATAATTAAAAAAAAAAAAAAATAGTAAAAAAGAAGAGAGTGCATACGCGGAAAATTTCATTAACAAAACACATAACTTTATATTAAAGTTATTTCTTGGAAACATACACTAAGAATAAAAAAAAAAACTATTCCCTATCACTAAAATTAATTAAAAGCTAATTAATTTCTAAAGCAAAACAAAATACTGTAAAACAGTAAAACGTCTTAAAAAATCATTTAAAATATAAATATAAAGCATTAAATAACATTTTTCATGAAATAAATATTTTAAGACTTCCGGAAAGTACTGTCCATTTCCATTATAAAACTGACGCTGGAAACTTTTGTTGGATAATATTTATGTAACTTTTAAGAAAATATTCGGTAAGTATTATATAACTAATGCTTAAAAAAAAAAAAAAAATCGAATGTCAGGGTTTTAATACAAGTGACCCAGTAGATCTAATATTAATAGTAAAAGCAAATTATTCATCATCGTTAAAAAAAAAATAAAACGAATGATCCAAGATTTCGATACCGTCAAACTACTTTCGTAATTAAGGCTCTATGACACACAACTTTTTCGGCAAATTTTGAGCCGATTTTGAATTGCCTTAACATCCTCGGTAATAGAATTTTGAGTAAAAACAATTATTTATTCTTTTTCATAAAAAATTGTTTCTACAACTAATTTCTCCTACAACAAGACTCCGGGGCCTCTCAGAAGCCCTCGCAACAAGCTCATAAGCATATCTGCCAAATTTTCTCGATTTTCAGGAAGACTTTACACCAGAATTTTATGATAGTGAATTTTGAGATTTTAAAATATCCGTAAATTAATATAAGAAGTTTCTATAAAAATATAGTGGTGATTATCATTATTTTAAATTTATAAAAGTTGTCAACTATCTAATTAATATTCCGTAGTATCGTTAGCCTCGCCTTCTTTTTTACACCAGTATATTTTTAGAAAGTTTTCCTTCTTACCGAATCGTTTATTTCATTTGGAGAATATTTCTCTAACCATTTACTAGTGTGAGAAAAAGGGCGGGAAAAACAACACTACCGTGATGAGTTCCATCCCCGAAGGATCGATGTGTTAAATTTTGCAGATGATTAATAGAAAATGTGTCAATTGATAAAAGAAAATTTTTCATTGCCTACACAGTATTCTAAGAATTTGTGAGAGTTTTTTTTTTAAGAAGCTTTTTTTTTTTTTTTTTTTTTTTTTTTTGATACTAAAAAGCACAAAATAAAAAGTTAAATATGAATATATATATATACTTTTAGAAGCTTTTTATTGAAATTGGATTTTTATCATCGTGTCTTTATGTCATTCTGAAAAAGAAGACGCTTCCACTTTAATTTTAATTAAACAACCTTTTTCGTCGCTATCCGTAGAAATGGAGTGTTTGCTACTTATCATTCATTTAAAATTTTCGGCTTTTAAGAACAAAATTATATGAAAGATAGAAATTTTCTTTGACCTGGCATTCTTGTACCTATCTAAAAGTTCTGCGTTGATCTGCTCTCCTTATTCATATTCGCTTGTGATTCACTCTTCGGTTTGGTGCAATTTAGGCACTAATATCTTTATTATTATGTTTACATGAAGCAAACTGAGAAATTTCAAGCTTCGATGTCGCCTATACATTTAAAGAAAACCATCATACTTTACCAAAATTTTACGCTTTACCTTCAAAATAAAAACTACCCGCTTGCATATCTTTTGCAGCTAAGTTGCTTCAAAATAAGAACGAGAAACTCTATTTGAATATTTTAAGACAGAAAAAATACTCATTAGCCAATCATGTGAAGAATCCATTCCTTGAAGTCATAACTACAACACATGGCGGGGCGTGCTTTTCTTTCTTTTCCCTTTCTGTTCTGTTCTGTTCTTTTTTTTTTTTTTTTTTTTTTTTTTTTGAGGCGTAACATTTTTGACAAAGAATGATAATGCTTCTAATGCAATAAATGATTTGCTTCTTTTTTTCTTTTCAAAAATCTGGTGAGAAAATATAATTTGTTGTTTAGCTTACAAATATGGCCATTTCAGGGATGGAACACGGGAGCAGAACTCATACCAATATCAATGAGACAAAATTTTCTACTTCTTAAATCAACGATATTATATGTACATAAATTTCTTAAACAAATACCGGTATGAGTTCAGCGCCCGTGTTCCATTTTTACTGTTGAAGAGATTTTCTTTTGAGTTTATTAACCGGCGATGCTGATTTTATTAAGTGGCGGTTTCTGTTGATTTGATTCTGGATCCAGCAATTTAATCAGATTAGGCGGCTGATTATTACTAATAAAGTTTAATGTTCAAGAAAATAAAAGATAATCAATGATGAATATTCACTTCTACACTTAAAAAATATTTTAATTTTATTATAAATATGTGTGTTTATATTTTATTGCTGTATATTACTTATGTGTATGCTTAATATATTTACCTTCATATATGATTTATTAGTTTAATTTTTAATATTGAAACCAGTTTTAATGTCTGTTTATGAATTAATAATAATAGCCGACTTGGTCAAAGAACAATGTAAACAAAGACCTATAATTTACAAATTCTTAGGTGTAATTCATACAACCTTTGGATAAAATCTTTTTGAATTAGAGGAAATTGACTGATTTGTATTAATTTTACATTTTTTTTTTTTTTTTTTTTTTTTTTTTTTTTTTTTTTAATTCCTAAAATATTTTTCTTGATTACATAGATAAAATTTTATAAAGTTTATTTCATTTCCAATATTTAAATGTTACAGTATATATATATATATATATAATAAATAAATAAAGCTTTGATTACTACAAATTTAATGGTACTGAAACAAAATTCATGTGAAAATAATAATCAACACAGTTTTTTTTTACTTTATAGTAGATTTATATTTGAAAATAAGTAAAGATAAAATTTAAAAAAATGAGAAAAATACACCATTAATTCATGACTTGATTACTATATATCTTATATGTTGAGTATTAATTATATATTTTGCGTATCTTTAATCATAAATATTGTATGATTTATGCAGATACCGGTAGTTATTTCATTACATTAAAAAATTTTTAATACTTACCTAATGTGTTGATTGTCTGTGAGTATTAAGAACTGCATTTTGAATTGTACTAAATTCATTAAATGATTTTTTGCTTGGGTTTTGATCAGTGTTAGAAATAAGAATTTTGAAACTAGGCGTCAAAATGACACCTGGATTAGATTTTTTGAGCGTCGAAATGAAAACTCTAGGTGCCATCTATAATTAAATATGTATATTAAAAATAATAACAATAATAATAAAGTATCAACTTGTAAATAATATATGCAAGATTATATAAAAAAGATTTATGTAATGAATGTAATTACATTGACAATATTAAACATACATATTTAAAATCGCAAATTCATTCTTCGCCCAGAAGATACATCATTCCACCACAATTTAATAGCATTTTCTGGGCAGAAATCTTCCAATTTAGGGCTGTTAATTTTAATCATTAAGAAATCGTCAATTACTTTCATAGAGATATGATTTCTTAAATCAGTTTTTATTAGGTTCAATTGACTGAAATACAGTCTGATGGGATTGGGAAAATTATTAGGTATGATGATAAAAGTATCTAGGCGACAAATATGGCACCTATGATTGGAACTCCAGGCGTCAAAATGAAAAAAACTGGTCGCAAAATGCGACTAACGACTGCTTATTTCTAATCCTGGTTTTGATAAACAAAATAAAGTTTTTCAATGCAGTCCATAGCATTTTTAAAGCAGTGTTTGAATTTAGTGTGAGGCATATTTTGCGACCATGAAATCACATTCAGGGACACCTAACTTTTTGACACCTAACTTTTGAACAGATTTAAAAAATCATTTTTGTCATCATAAAATTTTTCTTTATCATTTACAAACTGGTAGTTTATCATCTTAAAAAAATTCTTACATTATCAGTTTCAACACATGTACATAAGCTAAAAAAAAAAAAAAAAAAAAAAAAAACAGCAAGTACAAAAATACATAGGGGCTGCTTGCAGAAAATTACGCCAACTTTATAAAAAATTTCAAGTACTTTTTTTTTTTTTTTTTTAACTTTTTTACTTATTGTTATTACTTATACAATCAGAAATTTGCCATCAGGATAATTTCTGAAATATTGAATTAATTTAAACCAAATTTTTTGATATGAAACTTGAAAATATATATAAATAAAATATTAATAACTTAAAGTTTTAAACCTTATTTGAAAGCTTTATCATAACAAGAGACGGCAATGCAGCCACTTTCACTGGGGGACATCCCGCTTCTTCAGCAAACTTCACAGTGGTCTGTGATGCTAATAAGGGAAGTATGAATCAGTAAAATTTCTATTGAAACCAAACCAAGCTTAGAGAGCATGGTCAAAAACATAGGGTAGACTACAAATTTGCTGCAACAACACCCGTGGGGCAAGATATGACCCCTAATAGTTTTAGTTATTTCTATAAAAACCAATGAAACAGGCATTGTAGTAAGAATGGGGGGGGGGGTACAGTGGTAATATGCTTGGCTTGTGATACAGAGGTACTGCGATCGGGTCCCCACAAGAGTGTTTTGCATTTAAATTTTTTTATTTAAATAATTTTTTTTTAACGTTTTTAATTAAATTATTAATTTAAGAGAATATTTATTATATATTTAGATTTTTTTTATTTTGAGTATTCTAATTAATAAAGTATTGACCATGAATTAAAGAAATATATATTTTTATTTATTTATAAAAAAGAAAATCATGTTTAAAGATACAAATATAGATTCTAATTTATAACAATTATATTTAAAAGGTAGAATAATCATGAAACGATGAGTATTTTTCACAATGAAAGCAAGAAATATAAGAAGATTGATCACAATTATTTGAATTACAATTTTGTTCATCACGAAAATTTTGTTAAATGTTTGGCTTTTCGTCAAGATTACTAGAATTGTAAAATTCATATTTACCCAGATTCATGGGTGAAAGTTTTCAGTTTATTGACTGAATTCAGTCTTTTTTTATGTGTTATAATACAGATAGGCCGATTTTATGGAATTAATCTTTGTTAGGAGCAAATAAAGGTCCCAATTTTTTTTTAATCAGCCCCTATTAATGTTAATTCAATTATATTAATAAATAATTTTCCTAAGTTTTCATACTTATATTTATTAATGTAACCCTCGAAAATGTATGTTTTGAATATCTACATGCATTACATATTTTATTATATTTTACCCAATATTACATATATATATATATATATATATATATATATATATATATACTTCAGTCTAGCAAAAATTTTTTACTTTCACCCATGCCCAGATTTTGAATATTTCGAGATGTAAACTAATTATAAATTAGTGAAATCCTTTTGAGAAAATTTGTCATTGTGTTCAATTTTATTGGCAATTCTTCCGACACCAGCAAATTTGACAGTTGTTTAATGAAATATTTGAAATAAAAGTTAAATGTGGCGTTCAATAGTTAAGCAATTGCTGTTGTTTACTCAGGATTTTTCAGGCAAAATATTGCATGAATAATAATACAATTGAGAGCAGATGATTAATTCTTGCTATTAATGACATCGTTAAAAAATAATAATTAAAATTTTACATAGAACACTAGCACAAATCATTAACAAAATTTTATCTTAATTAATATAAAAGTATTTCCCGTTAAATTATTAATTTCTTTTAATTTAATAAATGAATTTTGGTTAAAAATTATTAAATTGTCTGCATTGAAAAAAAACTTTTTTTTTTTTTTAATATAATTAATATTGTCTCCTAAAATAATTTAATTTAATTAAAAATTTTAAAAAATAAATATTTCGGTTGAAATAAAAATTAAAATACAAAACATCCTTATGAGGACTCGATCTCAGGACCTCTGTATCACAAGTCGAGCACGCTACCACTGCACCACCCATTCTTACTACGATGTGTGTTTTGTTGGTTTTATAGAAATGATTAAAACTATCAGGAGGTTATATCTCGTCCCCATGGGTGTTGTTGCAGCAAATTTGTACTCTACCCAATGTTTTCGACCATGCTTTTTAATTTAAGCTTGGTTTGGTTTCAATAGCAATTTTACTGATTCATACTTCCCTTGTAAGTGATGTTTTCCCTTTCTCTTTGACCTTTCTTCCAGAAGGTTGTGCTACAATCTGTCTAAGCCAGCATTTGATTCTCGGCCATTACATGAATTATGAACATGTTATGTCGACATATGAACCACATAAAATACGAAAAAATCACCACCAAGTTAATCAAAACCAACCAAAGCAATAGCATAAATATCTAAACATATGAACAACATAAAATATGAGACAATCACCACAGCATCAACCAAAACCCACCTGAATAATAATATAAATATCAAAACATATGAACAACATAAAATACAGAAAAATCACCACCAATCAGTCAAACCCCCACCAATGCATTAAATATCAAATTTAATGAGAATTGCAAATTATAATAACCCCAATTACGCTTTCTTTTTCAAAACAATTGAAATAGTAATAGTAGTAATTCATGTGATGACTAGAAATCGAAGACTGGCTTAGACTGATTGCAGTGCCACATTCTGAAAGAAAGATCAAAGAGAAACGGAAAACATCACTTATCATCATCGACCATTGTGGAGATTTCTGAAGAAGCGGGGGGATCCCTCAGTGAAAGTGGCTATTTTCGTCGTCTCCATTATGATGAAGCTTTCAAGTAAAATTTAAAACTTTAATTAAGTTATTTATTTCCCCCAAGTTATCTCAGGATAGCTGGTGAAGAGGTTAAATTTCTTTAAATTATAAATAGTTTAAATGGGTATTTTCTGGTAGTTTTCATTTTGCTTGAAGATGTAATGCATGGTGTGGAGAGATGCCTCAAAGACTAATTACAGAAGTTTGTGAAACTATGTGATCGTGAACTATTTTTACCTCCATGATCAATGTTTATTTGACCTACCAACAAATCTCTCTGGTTTCCTCTTGAGAACTTATGTAAAAATTATCTCATGCTTTCTAACATTTAAAATTATTTTATTGTTTTCCATTCCCTCTTACTTGTTATGTAACTAAATTATTAGTAACGTGTATAAAGTTAAATCAAAAACCTTCTGGTGTCTGAATCATATAAAAATCTTCACCTAACACCTAGCATTTCACACATGGTGTAAGGTGCGCCAAATCTGGCAAACCTGCGCCGCCACAAATAAGTATGGCAACCCAACTCTCGGAACGAGAAGCAGTTCTCGAGAGAGGGGGTGGTGCTGTCGGGGGTGAAGGTAGCACTAGGATGTGTGCTGGTGTCAGCGAGTATAGTAGTTATGAACGAAATATAAGCCAGAATTTATTCTTTGTACATATGGCATTGTAAATACCATAAAATTCATTATGTAATTCATCTGTGATGTGTCCCATTATAGAAATTTTAATAAATACTTGGGACTAATTATGACTTTATTATCATTTGTGTCTCTCACTACTCACCAAGAATTCCACGTCCAAGATGTGCTGAAACTACATTGGTGTCAGAAATATGGGATGGTGAAGAGAGACGAAAAAATGATTGTGGTGTCACAGCGGAACGGCTACAATAGCCGATGGTCATCTGTATAAGATGACGGAATTGGTACATGCTGTTCTTAAGTTTTCGAAATCTTCAGTGTTCGACGAGGTAACCCAAGCTTACGAGCTAACCATAGCATATGTGTTGTTTTAAAGTCTTCAAAGTTTCAAGTGTTTGACGGGCTAATCATAGCCTAACGTATAATACTGTATCAACAGTATTTGGTGTGTATGTAGTGCACCTACGTGTTCGATATCGTCGGATGATAATTTTTGAATACTCCCGGTAGTGGAAATTTGGGAGAGAAGAAAATTTTGTGTTTTCAAGGTGCAATATGCACACATCATCACTGATTTTAAAGCGTTCTTTTAGAAAGTGTTCTTTTTGCATAGATTCATACGTCCGTACATCTGCACGAAATTTATCCTGTCGTGAGAACTCTTAAACTGAGTGTTTCAGGACAGTGACATGTATGAATGTCCGCATCTATAGTTTTCAAGTATAATCGTTCTTTCCATAATTTCTTTTACCTTCGCACTAAGGTACTGTAAGTACTATATATTTTTTTCTTCGATTAGAATTTTAATCGTTAAGGAATATCAGCAAGTTTAAAAAGAGTGTATTAAATTTAGTTGATTATCGAATCATGTGAAATATTTGTTATATATATATTTTTTATTATGGTTATTTAATTTCTGATGTGAAATATAAAGGGTTAATAATTTTTAATTAGTGCAATTATCATAACATTTTTTGTTTTTTCATAAAAAGGTAAAGAAAAATGAATATATTTAGTCTATTAAAAATATTTCAGTATATGTGAAATGTATAATAATCACATAGATTTGTTTCTTTTTACCCTGAAAACAAAAGTAAGGCAGATGGCCAGACATGTATTGTCCTTGTTCTGAGTGTCGCCGATTGAGTCATCTTCGGTAGATCGTAATGATATTTCTTTCTTTTTGGTTTGATCATCAATGTTGGAAAAAAGAGTTTTTTTTTCTTATTTTATTATTGCTTAGTAAAAGTTAGAAAAATAAATCTATTTCCTGTCTCAGTATATATATAAATAAGATATATATTGCTGTGGGTTATGAAATACTTAAATGATAAATTTATTTATTTTATTTTGTTTTTGAGAAGACAGTTAAAAGTACTTTTTTTTTTTTTTTTTCTTTCTCTAGTTCATGGTGACTGAATAATTAGAGATAGATTTAATGCATCATTATTTCTTTCCTAAGTAATTATTATTATTGTTTTTTTTTTAACAAAAAAGAATGAATGAATAAATATATATATTTTATTTGTTTATTTGATGACAAAGGCATGAGTATAATTAAACAGCTCTGGTTTATTTCTGATAAATGTTTTTTTTTTTTTTTTTTTTTTTTTTTTTGGTTTGTTCTCGTATAAAAATAATTCATCGTATAAAAAGAGAGTAATGTTTCTTTTGATATTTCTTGAATATTTTGGATATAGTTTGCTTTTTATTTTCATTTTATTGTAAGGTAATTTGGCATTAGGGTGGCCCAGAAAATTAGATAAATAGAAAAAAAATGTCTTTTCTAATCAAAAGTAAAAAGGCAGATTTAATTTGCCTGGCTCAAGATTATGGGGAAAAGGTTGATGAAAAGTTATCTAAATCGGAGTTAAAGGAATTAATTTTAGCTAATAAGCGATATAAAGAGGAAGAAGCGAAAGAATATTTAGATGCTATCATAGCTGAAAGGTTAGAACGGGAACAAAAACTGGAAAATGAAAATAAGTTAAAACTAGAGCGGGAATTTATGTTACAGACAGAGAGAGAGAGGGAGAAATTTGAATTGGAAAAACTTCGTTTGGAAGTAGAATTATCTAAGAGTAATAAAAATTTGGTTCAAAATAGTGATCAAACCACGCGTATAAAATCTTTAGATGAAATAGTTAGGATGGTTAGACTCTTAACAGTTAAGGTTCCTAGTAAATCAGATGGATGGGACTATTTTTTCTCGAGTTTAGAGAAAGCGTTTGTAAATGAAAATGTTAACGACGAATTTAAACCTAAAGTTTTACTTTGCTTGTTAGGGGATAAAGTAACTAATCTGTTAGCTAATATTGAAGAAAAGGAATTAAATAATTACGAATCTTTGAAAAAATTAGTGTTACAAGAGTATGAAGCTTCTCCAAAATTATGTTTAGAAAATTTTCGTAGGGCAAAACGTAATCCTGACGAGAATTTTTCTCAATTCGCGTCCAGGTTAACCTCAATGTGGCTGTATTACTGCAAAGCCAGGAAGGTAAGTGATTTTGAGTCGCTGAATCAGCTCATTGTATCGGATAAAATCTTCCAAACATTAGATGCAGAAACTGCAACCCACATAGGAGTTCTTCAAGGAGAAGATTGGTTCAAGCCAAAGGATTTAGGTAAGCATTGTGATGTATTTTATGCGTCTAAGGGTAAGTCCTATGATGGGTCAGTAAAAACTAAAGGGATGGATTTTGATAAAAGGGGGTATTATTCTAATTCGGGTAAACCGCAGTTTAGTGAAAAAAGGTCCGATTTTAACAATTCTTTCCCCAAGAAAAATTTCGAAAAATCAAAGCTCACAGAAATTAAAAAACCAACGTGTTTCACATGTGGGTCCGACAAACATTTTAGACGGGATTGTCCAAAAAATAAAGGGTCAGGTACTAGGAGGCTTAACATTAACAAAGTTTCTGCAGAGGGTACAGACTCAAAGGAAGAAACTGTATCTGCTAGGGTAGACTTATTAGGGGAAGTTATCCCTAGGCGAGCTATTGAGGATAAATTAAGCAAACTAAAAAAGACATCTATCAGTGTAGATGGAAAATTAGTTGATGCATTGGTGGATTCGGGAACAGAAATTACGGTTGTCAAAAAAGAACTAGTTCCGGGAATTTCGGTCGAAGGGGCTTCTACAATTTTTTTGAAGGGTATTTTTGGTCCGGCGGTGAAATGTCCTTTAGTTTACGTTCCGTTAGGTCTTTCTACTGGTGGCCAGGTTAATGTGGTGCATCAGCAAGTGTTGTGTGCTTTGGCAGATGTTTTGGTGGAAGACGTGTTACTTCCACCGGATGTTTTGAACATGTTGGGAGGAGCCCGGAGTGAAGAAATTTCACTGGCTCAGAACTCTCAGGACCTGAGGAGGGACTCAGGAAATTTAGATGGAACGACGGAAGTTTCATCTGGAACACTGTCAGGAAAAGCACAGGACAATTTTATTTTTGAGGAATCTCAAAGGGAAATTACTTCATGTGGAAATGAAGTGGGAACGGTAAACGCTAAGGATGGTGAGGCAATCACTGAGCCAAATAAGAAAAGTATGGTAGCTGATACTTTTCGCTCTGAGCAAGAGCATTGTACCGATTTAGCAGTTGCTTGGAAGCATGCTAAGGAAGGTAAGGGTAATTACTATGAGGTAGATGGTTACTTATTTCATAGGGACAAAATACTCGGGGAGAGCATTGGGCAACTTGTACTTCCAGAATGTAGGCGAAAGGAGGTACTGAAACTTGCTCATACCTCAGTGTTTAGCAGCCATATGGGTCCTAGAAAAACTCTAGAGAGGATCAAATACTCATTCTTCTGGGAAGGTATGAGGGCTGACGTAAAAAAATATTGTAGATCATGTAAAGAGTGTCAACTCACTCAAGCAGTTAGAACAAATGACCGAACGCCAATCACGCCGGTGACGAGACCGGAATTACCATTTCAGGTAGTGAATATAGATTTGATAGGTCCGATCGATCCTCCAAGTTCGAAGGGACATAAATATATATTGTGTATGGTCGACCAACATACTAGGTGGGGCGAAGCCATACCACTGACTAGTCTAAATGCAAAAACAACTTGTGAGGCGTTGCTAAGCATTTTTTCAAGGACCGGAATACCGAATGTTATCGCGTCTGACAACGGGACAAACTTCATAGCTGAACTGACTAAAGAGTTCGAGAAACGTATAGGGAGCAGTCCAAGGTTCTCTACCCCGGGATATCCACAATCGAACGGATTGGTGGAGAGATTCAATAGAACACTGAAAAACATGTTACATAATGTAATAAGGGAAGAAGGTAGAGGGTGGCATCTGCAAATTCCTTATGTGTTGTGGGCGTACAGAGAAATACCCCATTCAACTACAGGTGTGTCTCCATTTCAGTTACTGTATGGTAGACAACCACAAGGTCCTTTGTCCATCTTAAAATCTACTTGGACCGGGAGACATAATAATATACAGTTAGATACTACTCCTGTTGCTAAATATTTAGAAGATTTAAAATTAAAACTTGAGAAGGCAGCGGAGCAAGCCAAACTTGTTTCGGCAGTACAACAGGAAAAAACAGCTCACTACCACAATTTGAGATCGTCTAACAGAGTATTCAAAGTTGGGGATCAGGTGATAGTTTTAATACCCGATTCAACAAATAAATTATTTGCCAGATGGCAGGGTCCCGCAACTGTTGTTGAAAAACGTAATCCTCATTCTTTTATAGTGAAATTACCAGATGGTGCGACCAAACATATTCATCAAAATAAATTAAAACATTATATAGCTAGTTCGAATTCTGTGAATGTTATTTTTGAGGACGAAAAAGAATTCGGTCATATTGAAACTTTACCTACCGCTACCAAGGAATCTAAATTCTTTGAAATTCTTGATAGTCTTAAAGTTGAACATTTAAATGCTTCTCAGTGGAAAACTCTTAGAAATTTAATTGTAAAATTTAAACATATTTTTACTAAACCTGTCCAACCAACCTCGGTGGGCACTCATAAAATTGAATTATTACCAAATGCAATTCGGAAAAAACCCCATTGTTACAGTGTTCCCATGGCATATAGAAAGGAAGTTGAACGTCAGGTTCAAGAATTGTTAGATCTAGATTTAATAGAACCATCAGAATCGGAAATAGTTCATCCAATTGTTTGCGTTGCGAAAAAAGATTCTTCCGTAAGAATGTGTATCGATTTCAGGGCTTTAAATGCGGTAACTAAAGTTCCGGTTTTTCCCATGAAAGATATGCAAGAGTTAATTTTCACTGCAGGATCAGCCCACTGGTTAACCAGTTTAGATCTTTTAAAGGGGTACTGGCAAATTAAAATGGATAAGGAAAGTAAGCCATTAACAGCATTTACCACTCACAATGCCGTGTACCAGTGGAAGACAATGCCTTTTGGTCTAGCAGGAGCATCGGGTACTTTTCAACGAGAAATGAACCGTATCTTAAAAGCTCATTCAGATTATGCACAGGCATACATGGATGATGTAGTCATTTTCTCTAGGTCTTTTGAAGAACATTTGGCCCATTTAGAGTTGATTCTAACCGAGTTACATAAGTTAGGTTTCTCGGTGAGATTGGATAAATGTTCTTTTGCTGCACGGAAAATAAAATATTTGGGTCACGTGATAGGGGGAGGTAGGCATGGTCCTGAAGAAGATAAGATATCAGCTATTAGAAAGTTAGCTAAGCCTGTCACTAAAAAGGACGTCAGGTCTGTTTTGGGACTGATGGGTTTTTATCGCACTTATATACCGAATTATGCGGAAATATCTTCTCCACTCACGGAGCTGACCAAGAAAAATAAATCAAACATAGTCAGTTGGGGTGAGGCCGAACAAGAATCTTTTGACAAACTAAAAGAGTTATTGTGTGAGGTAACTAGCCTGGCTACCCCTGATGCCAATTTGCCATTTCAAGTACATTGCGATGCATCTGACTATGGTGTAGGATGTTGTTTAACCCAACAAGATGCTGATGGATCTTATCGCCCAATAGCGTTCTCAAGCAAAAAATTCAATGCGACGCAGAAAAATTGGGCAAGCATCGAAAAAGAAGCATGGGCAGTTTTATTCGGACTGAACAAATTCGATAAGTGGATTTATGGGGCTAAGGTAGAGATAATTTCTGATCATAATCCACTTAAGTATTTAACTCATACTACTCCTAAGAGTCCCAAGTTAACCCGTTGGGCTCTAGCTCTTCAAAGATGGAATCATTCCATCACTCATAGGCCAGGTGTCCAGCACAGAGGTGCAGACGCTCTGTCCAGGCTGGAATAATAGTGTACTTGCATTATTTTTATTTTTATTTTATATTCTATATATATTAAAATTGAAATTATATAGTGTATTAATATTTTGAAAGTATATGTTTTGTAATAGCATTTATATAGTATTTTGAAAGTATATGTTTTGTAATAGCATTTATATATGTGTGTGTTTTTTTGTTTTTGTTTTTAAAAGTGATAAAATCAGCCACTGTGGGCTAATTTTATGTTTAGGTGGGGCGTGTAAGGTGCGCCAAATCTGGCAAACCTGCGCCGCCACAAATAAGTATGGCAACCCAACTCTCGGAACGAGAAGCAGTTCTCGAGAGAGGGGGTGGTGCTGTCGGGGGTGAAGGTAGCACTAGGATGTGTGCTGGTGTCAGCGAGTATAGTAGTTATGAACGAAATATAAGCCAGAATTTATTCTTTGTACATATGGCATTGTAAATACCATAAAATTCATTATGTAATTCATCTGTGATGTGTCCCATTATAGAAATTTTAATAAATACTTGGGACTAATTATGACTTTATTATCATTTGTGTCTCTCACTACTCACCAAGAATTCCACGTCCAAGATGTGCTGAAATTACACATGGTATTTGACTTATTTTAAAAATCAGTTGACCAGCAGATAATTAAAAATTTTCTTTATTTTTTAAGTATAAGCGTATTCGTTTTTTAACTTTTGTGTATAAAAAAACTTAAGCTTTATCCTGTTATGATTCCAATAAACAATTAAAAATATATACAATGCCTGAGTAAAGCATTTTGGCAAGTACAAAACAAAAGTTAGGTACTATTGACACCCGACTTTTACTTTCCAATTTCTAACTCGGCTTTAAAGGAGAGTAGAATAATGTCTTCGTATTCTACATCATCGTTGAAATTAACATCAGACAATTTGTTTTCAATTAGTTAATAGGTAGTGAATAATTCCAAAGTCATTATATCAGTATTAAAGTTCACATACTCATCAAAATTTATATTTAAAATACTAAAACAAGGTCCAGTCAAGAAATTTTATGAATTTTAGAAAAGTGGAAAAGATTATAACTTATATTGTGCGGCGTATTAATGAGGAAATTTTTCATTAAAAGGAATAGGAATGAATCAAGACTTCGGTAAAAGGACATATAAAATCTTTTTGTAAAAAAAATAGAACCGATTCCAAAAAGCAACTACTATTAAAAAAAAAAAAAAAAAAAAAAAAAAAATGTATGAAATGAAACTAAATTGCGCCTAAAAGTATAAAATAATTTCCTTCGCCAAACAACCTATACACTACAATTAATCATAACTTTTGAAGTCGGCGCAAAATTAAATAAAATTTAATTAGTTTTTAAAGGTTTGTTTTTAGATCGGTAGCAACAAATGCTGTCGTCTCGAATGATCCATTTTCATGTTTCCATTATTATTTTATCACTGTATACAATTGGTCCATTGGTAGCATCTACACAGAACAGTGAACATTCTTCACAATGCGGTATTTATGTTTCTACAAAGTTAGAGTTTCCTTGGCAAATGTGGTATAACTTTGATAACTATCATCCTTGGTGGCTTTTGGATTTGGCGTTCAAAACGTATTGCAAAAGTATACACGCAAGATGTATATTTTCATAATATATTTTGTACGAAATATTGTTTCATATTAATGATTACTGTCTTAATATACCTTATCAAATTAATCATGATATCCCAAAGAAATTAAATATGTTTGCCAGATAATTTTGCGATTTTTCTTTCACCAAGGACGTCAGATACCAGCATCTTCGCCAACTTTTGCTGCTTACGAAATCTTATTTGTTTTCTTGAATCAAAATAGTTTTCAGCTGCGTTTTGCAGGTGACAATGTGAGATGTGTATTTTGAATAGGATTTGATTTTTGTATTGAATAAAGGTATCAATTTTTATTTAATTTTGCGCCGACTTCAAAAGTTCTGATTAATTGTAGTGTTATAGGTTGTTTGGCGAAGGAAATTATTTTATACTTTTAGGCGCAACTTAGTTTCATTTCATACATTTTTTTTTTTTTTAATAGTAGTTGCATTTTGGAGTCGGTTCTATTTTTTTTACAAAAAGATTTTATTTTTCACTTTTCAGTGAAAACTTATTCATATAGCAGAACATCACAACTTCCAAGAAAAGTGACATAACTCAAAAAATGGTTTATGTCACTGAAAAATACATGGAATACACCCAATGTGAACAAAAAAGTTACATCTCCATCTACAAAGTTATCCACTCGAGAAACAGTTATGCCAGTTTTATTCTAGTCAAGTTACTTTAAATTGATTTTTCTCAAATGCTGCATTTTAAAGTTGTGTCACTTTTCTTGCCTTTATCGGATATGAACAAAAAACTATCTATTGAATGAACATACGTTAAGTTAAAAAGACTTTAGAAATGTAAAGAACGGATACGCTGTATTCGTAACCAAAAATTCTGTTAGGTATATATATTGAACATTACAGTGAATACGTGTCACTCGTTGCGCAGAAAATTGCGCAGCGTAAAGTTCAAACAAAGAGCAAAATATTCATTGCAGCTGACGGACAGAAGTTTCAACATCGATACTTACATACTGCTTTTACTTTACTGCATGCGTTCAGCAGTTAAAGTGATAACAGACTTTTGTGAGTATCCTGTAATTTGTTTATATCTTAATGAAATCATAATGAAACCTATTTCAGGCCAAGATCATTACAACAACATAAAAAGTATTAAAATTAAATCATCTCTTACGAAGTTATAAGCTAACAAATTTCAACAACAACAGCAACAATGAGAACCAGGTGGCGCTGTAAGCGGTTTAACCTTGTACTGCATGGCCACTTTGCTATACTTACATACCATTTTTATCACTATAGCTGCAACCGTTAAGCAGTTAAAAGAGTTGGGACTGATTTTTTTGGGCACCCTGTATTTTCTTTAGATCGTAAAAATATTACAATGGGACCTATTTCAGACAAAGACCTTTGCAACAAAACAAAAAGTATCGTAATCGGAGCATCCGTTTAGAAGTTATGAGCTAACAAACATAAAAAAAAACATACGGTTTGAATTGAGAACCTTCCTTCTTTTTTTGAAGTCGGTGATAAATGTAAAAGACATATAAACTGCGTTTTACTGTTTTATATAATGGAAACTTGTTATTACAATAACTTCGAAATAATACTCCAAATTGGACAGCAAGCTAATTTTCAAATATCTTAGAGGAGTTTGTTATATGTTGCTCCACCCTTTTGTTTTCAAGTGGCAGCCACTTAAAAATTTCAAATCTACAGTACATTGTAAAAAGCATATTTCACTTGAATTTTGGTGCATACATAGACCCTATAAGAGTCTCAACCAAGTTCATTAATGAACTTTATCTGCCATTTTGTTAAAAATGGCAGATATCTTGAATTAAGCACAACTACTAGAAATCAGGCTAATACTTAAAAATTTATCGGCAGAATAACTTTTGAAATACTGAATCATTTCGAATGAAAGTTGTACAGTGAACTTAAACAAATATCTTGGTTGAGTTCACTGGGCAACTTGTTCTGACATTTTGTTTCTAAGTTGCATCCACCTTGAAATCAGGCTGCCGCTTAAAAATGTGCTATCACAATAGCTTTTGAAATACTAAACTGATTTAAATCAGAGTTGGATAGTGAATATCTTGAATAACTTCGCTGAGCAACTTGCTCCACCATTTTGTTTCCAAGTGGCAACCACTTGAAAATTTGTTATCTATTACATACAATAACTTTTGTAATATTGTGTCAACTTGAATCAAATTTGCACAGTGAATTTATCATTCAAAAATCTTAGATAAATTCACTGACATCTCACTCCGTCCTTTTGTTCGTAAATGGTGGCCACTTGGAATCACGGTGCAACTTGAAAATTTATCATGATAACTTTTAAAATACTGAATTAATTCATATCAAAGTTAGACAGAGAACTTATCATACAAATATCTTTGAGTTTGCTGGGCAACCATTCCATTTTGTTTCCAAGTGGCGGTTACTTGAAAATTTATCATCATGATAACTTTTGAAATACTTAATTCAAACTAAAGTTGGGCAGTGAACTTACCATTCAAATGTCCTAAATTATTTTTCTGGGCAAGTTGCGGCCACTTGAATGCTGCCAGTTTTAGAAATTTATCACAATAACTTTTGTAATACTGAATTTATTCAAACCAAAGTTGGACAATGGACTTATCTTACAAATATCTTAGGTTAGTTAGTTTACTCAGCAACTTGCTGTGTCATTTTGTTTCCAAGTGGCAGCCATTTGAATATTTGTCACCACCATAACTTTTGAAATACTGAATTAATTCAAACTAAATTTGTAGTGTAGACTTATCTCAGAAATACGTTTGATATGTTCATTTGCCAACTTGATCTGCCATCTTGTTTCGAGTGCCAGCAATTTGAAATATTCAAATTCTCATTAAAAAGGTATTTATGATCCAATTTACTTAAAACTCCATATATACGTAGCCCTCATTAATATTTCCATTAAGTCCATTAATTAATTGTAGCCGCCATTTTTAAATAAAATGGCAGCTACATGATAAGAAAAAAAATAATCTACTCTTTCTACGAGCTGGAAGGACTTGATCAGTTGATCAATAACCCCTAAAAAGTAATGATATCAGAACAAAAACCCTTAACGGGTTAAAAGTTTGTGACGCAGCACTTTATTTCGATATGAATTAGAAATATGGGTCTTAAAAATAATGATATCAAATTGTGAGTGACGCTTTGCTATTAATTGAAATATACATAGATTTTTCTTATTTCATAATTTGCTTTTTTCTTCTATTTATATTTACATCACAGTACATTCATAATATTTTCAATTTCAACGTGAAAAAATATATAGAATTTACTCACTGATGCTTTTTCATTTGCATCTCGTGAATTCAAAATATGAGTTTTAAAAGAAATGATACAATTTCAGTGACGCCTGAGTGTTATTTTAAAAAGATTTCTTTTTAGATTTCATAACAATCACTTTTGTTTTGTTGAATAAAGTGTATTTACATATTGAAATAATGATTTTAATTTTCAAATATACTGTCAAATAATCAAACTTTCCCTGAATGTACATTATAAATTGAAGTTATCTAGTTCAATAAATTGATTTGTCTATTGCGTCACGCTATCCAAAACTGCAAGTAAAATTTCTGCAAATGTTTTCTTTTTGCATCACACAATCTCTTTGCACACATTTTTACTGTTAATACTATGATACAAAGTAACATTTACATAAATTTTAGTTCAATTTGGATACATATCGGCCAATAGGTGGCGCTGCTGTACTGCAATTTTCCCCGAGAACGGAAAAGCTATATTTCAACTTCTATGGTGTATAACTGTACAAAATTTGATATGTGAGATAACCATTATGAAAACGCATTTTTTAATATATTATTTATAGAGAATAAAGCTGTCTTTCTTTGTACTTTCAATGCAATTTTTCTCTAAGATGAAAATCGTCTGCATTCAGTATGGTAGGTAATTTAAATAAATAAGAGCTTTAATAAATTATTTGTACTCAGCGAATTTGTATTAGAAAATATAAAAAGTAAGTCTTGTGGTGGCCACAACATACTTTTTTTTTGTTGTTGTTGTTTTAAATACCTTTACTTTTAATAAAATTCAATCCTCGCTTTTATGTGAACGAAATTTTCAAAGCAAATATAGAGGAAATACTTGTCGTGATTTCATTTAAAGCTGTTATGTTGTGACCACCGCAAATCTTTCTTCTATATTTTCCTATAGGAAAATTCATTCGCCCAGTAAAAATATTTTCTTAAAACTATTATTTATCAAAATTATCTACCATAATGAATGCAGATAATTTCATTTTAGAAAAAACTGACACTAATAATAAGAAAAGAAAGACTGTTTAATTCTCTATAAATAAAGTCTTAAAAAATGCTTCTTCGTAATGGTTACCTCATATATCAGGTTTTGTACAGTTATATGACACAGAAGTTGAGATATAGCCATATCCTGTTCTCAGAGAAAATTGCAGTATACCAGCGCCACTTATTGGCTAATATGCATCCAAATTGAATCTGCGTAATGTCATATAATGGCTAAGTTGATACGCGTCAAGTTTTCTTTGATTATACACAACAGAACCTTAGATACAGCCTTCCCTGAAAACGTGAAAGTCGATGTATAGCTGCACCAACTGTTGAGCAGTTGACAAAAAATATTGGTGGGCACTAACTTACGTCAAAGTTTATCTGCATATAAATTTATGCAAATTCGTTTAGTAGTTTCTGAGATATAGCCTTTCCTGAAATTGCGAAAATCGCGGTCTAGCAGCGCCAGTTGTTGAGCAAATAACACCAAAAGTTGATAGGCACTAACTTAGGCCAAGGTACATCTGCATATAAATTTATATGCAGTTATCTGCAGTAGTTCATGAGATACGTTGCCACAAAACTTTTGTCACACGCATACACAGACACAGACACATATTTTTCTAAGAATGGTCAAATTGTGTTCTGGAGCCCTCAAAACGTGTAAATCCATTGAAAAGCGGAAGTTGAAAATTTTTACGATTGAAATACTTTCTTCTATTGAATACAGAAGAAAGTAAAAAACAATATAAAATAAACACATTTAGGTAACTGATTCCATCAAGGCAGATAATAATAATATTCTTTATCGTCTTCTCTAGAACAAATAAAAGCAAAGCAGATGTTTAATTGCGAACCATATATATCCGTGCAACCCAAATTATTATAGTAAATAAACATTAGAGGCGAACAAATGCAATAAATAAAGATACTTTTTTTTTTTTTTTTTCAGAATATAAGCATTAAACAATGAACTACTATCAGTGACCTGAAGCACATTTTTGCAATCTTGAAGTTCACAACTCACATAAGTGTTTAATGATTATTATTAGTCTTTTTTTTTTTTTTTTTTTTTTCAGATTTTTAACGCAATACAATTAGTAATTACATCTTTTTTTTTTTTCCTTGTATGTTCAATAGAAGAAAGTATTGGATTTGTAAAAATTTTCGACTTCCGGTTTTCGACGGATTTACAAGTTTTGAGAGGTTAGACCACGGTTTGACCATCTTTAGAAAATGTCTTGTCTGTCCGTCTGTGTGTGTATGTATGTGTGACAAAAATTTGTGGCAACTGTATCTACGGAACTACTGTTCAGAATTACATATAAATTTATATGTAGATGCACCTTGACCTAAATTAGTGCCTATCAACTTTTGGTGTCAATCGCTCGAAAGGTGGCGCTGCTATGCAGCGATAGCATTTATAATATGGTTGTCAACTTTCATATATGCTTAACAATAGTGTTCTAGCAGGGATATATTCATTAAAAAAAATAATAATTCAATAAAAAAAAAAAAATCAATAAAACCAGATCGATTTTTTAAAAAATCTCTTGCTTGCTTTTCTAAAGTAATCATTCGAATTATAAGGTATGTTGTTATATGACAATATATAAATATCATCATTACCAATTTCAGCCTCTGTCAACCGACAGCAGGATGAAGGCCTCTGCTAGGCGATTCCAAACTGCCCTGTTTTCGCACACACACACACACACACACACACACACACACATATATATATGTATATAATAATTCATGCATAGATTAAGAAAGGTTTTGATAGAATATTTCGTCTCCTCATTGATTTATTTGATCTCCAATGAAGCCATCTAATATATATGCAACTTCTTAATTGAATGCAACCTATGCAATGAGGGGAAATTTACACCTCATATAACGTATTTCTTAGTAATGTCCTGATGTCTTTTTTTTTTTTTTTTTTTTTTTAAGGTTTGTGAGCTCTATTTTAAACCTGATGGAATTATACAAACAATAACTTTTTTTGATGAAAAAGAAGGAAAGTTATATCAAGTCCCAAGAAATAAACCAATTGTTAAAGATGGTGCTATTCCTACAATTTTCAGCGGCTTGCCATCTTTAGGCATGAACAAATTACGTTTTATTACCTAATTATATTTGTGCTTTTATTATTATGATTAATTTTTATGTAAATTATGGAGCAATCTTCTTCATGTATATGAAACATTTATAATTTTCAATAAAATTATTTTTATCTTGATTTTTGTCTTTTATGTATTATTTCAATTACATAGTTTTAATGATGGAGAAATCTTATTTAAATAAGCCACTTAAATTCTTGATTTAAAGAATGTTGAAAGTAATGTTATCAGGTAAGTGAGAGTTATTTTGGATGATCAAATACTTATAAATTATTGTTATATATTAAAATTTCTCTGGGAATAAAATTTACAGAGATGATTAAAAATAAAAATTCTTATTATGTATGTTAAAGTGTTTTTAATGCAAATTTTATGTCCACCCTCACCTTGAAAAAAAAAGTATATCATTAATATTTATGATTTTAAAACTTTAAATAACCTGATATTTGGAGTTCGATGTTATTTATAGTTTAGTACATTGTATCGTCTATACCGTGCATATTGTTTATATTGCCTGTATCAATTGTTAAAGCACATTGTATCGTCGTACTTATCTGTAATTTTAATCAGGTGGAAAAAATCCATTATTTAAAAAAATATATACATATATTCAGGTGGCTTAAATATTAAAAAAGGGAACTTAAAAAAAAAAAAAAAAAAAAGTTTACATTTATTTTTGTAACCACAGCGTATAAAATGAAGGCACCGATGAGAAAATATATATATACATTTCTAAATCCATATATGAGGATGTGCATAAAAAGTGGACTAAATCATGTGGCGCCACAATCTTCTTGGAATGCCTTGATAAAAAAGTGTTGGATAAATGCGTGCGTTAATGATGAATAAAGGTAGGGAAGAATGATTAAACTAGCAAATTCTTTGTTTCAGTAGTTTGTTAAATTTCCAGTATTCATAGCTGCTAACTTTTTTAATTGATTCCGGAATGTTGTTAGTATATCGCCCTATCTTCAAACCATATTCTTCTTATCTTCATATTTAATTGTAATTATGCTAAAGAAAATTATTCTATTAAGAATATGGTATGAAGAAAAGGGCGAATGTTAACAACATTCCGGAATAAATTGAAAAAGTTGGCAGCTATGAGTATTTTATTCCAGTTGATGGACAAGTAATATTTTTCAGAAAAGTTTTTAAATATTTTTTCAAAGTTGAACATTTAAAAGGGGAGGGGGGATTAAACAATTATAAAAGTAAAGAGGTTAAGACTAACAACAATGCTTTTTCAAAAGCCCCTGCAAACAAGTATGAGGCCACTTCCTCATAAAATATGAGGGATTTTAATCTATTAAATTTTTTTGATTAATCTCTCTCAAATGTTATGAGACAGGCTAGTCAAATATTTTTTTTTTTTTCGGGCTAAAATTCCTCCACAAATATTATGAGGCAGCTTAGTCAAATAGAGACTAGTTTTCCTTTTCAAATATTACCAGACAGATTAGTCAGGTAAATAGTCTTGACTATCCTGCCTCTTCAGATATTCATTGAAAATTGACTAGCTTGCTTCGTAAAATACCTGTTGGCTGCTGACTAACCGTTTTAATCAAGTGCAGATTCTGACTAACTTGCCTTGTCTGGCAACTGCGGTTGTTGACTAACCTTCATAGTCTGGAGTAGTGTTTTGGTGACTAGTTTAGCAAGTACACTTTTTAGTTTTGGAGACTAGTTCAGCAAGTACACTTTTCAGTTTTGGTGACTAGTTCAGCAAGTACACTTTTCAGTTTTGAAGACTAGTTCAGCAAGTACACTTTTCAGTTTCGGTGACTAGTTCAGCAAGTACACTTTTCAGTTTTGAGACTAGTTCAGCAAGTACACTTTTTGGCTAGTCAGTTATTTTGGTTAGTCAATTCTGTATTGTCAGCTGAGCATTTTGGCAGGTCACTGTGACCAATTTATTTTTCTGTGTGAACGCA
Source organism: Salticus scenicus (assembly GCA_963930645.1). Lineage (NCBI taxonomy): Eukaryota > Metazoa > Arthropoda > Arachnida > Araneae > Salticidae > Salticus > Salticus scenicus. Next base: position 256,664,710 of record OZ005657.1, read on the forward strand.
TTGCATTCCTCGTTAGCTCCGTTGGTTAGAGCATCATGTTGATAACGGTTGGTTATGAGTTCTATCCTCGAAAGTGCGATGTGGTAATTTTTGAAGATATTTAATAGAAAAGGTGTTAATTCGTAAAAGAAAGTATTAAAAAAAAAAAAAAACTCAGTCAAGCAGGAGATATGCGGTTGAAATAGTTTAGACCTGAAAGTGTTAAATTTCCATTTTTCAGGAAAGATATTTTCACCCATTTTAACTGATTTTTCTTTTTCTTTTTTTTTTTTATAAAGTTTTTCTTATTCATTCGTTGTATGTTTAGTCGGGATGTTAAGAATACATATTTGAATATTATGCTTTATACGCTTCAGAAATTGTATACAATTACTTTTTGGGAGCATTTTATATGAAATTGACTTTGTCATCGTGTCACGCTAGTAAACATTTAAAGTAAATATAAGCCATCCCGTGTTAAATATAAGCCATCCCGTTTGTGGCTCCGTGGCTCAGTTGGTTAGAGCGCGATGTTAATAAAACGGTGGTCGAGAGATCGGTCCCCGGAAGGTCCGGCGTGTTAATTTTTGAGGATAATTAGTAGAAAAGGGGTCAATTCATAAAAGAAAATTTTTCGTTGACTACACAATATCTTAAGAATTTTCGAAGAGTTTTTTTTTAAGAAGTTTTTTTCTTTTTTTTTAGGTATTAGAAAACACAAAATGTTTTAAATTGTTTGTTTTAGCGTTTTATTTTCTATATTATTATTATTTCGATTATAACATGTAAATATTATAAGTGAAAAAAGGTTTGTAAAATTTTATCTGTGTAATCGCAAAAATTCTATAGGAGAAAAAAAAAATTTTATGCAAAAGTAATACAAATAAGTCAACCCTCTCTAACCCACAAAGGTTTTGACTAAAGGTTCCGTGAATTATAGGAAATTGCGAATTAGAGGCCATTTTCTTTGTTTACACTTTTCTTTGACAGATACAAAGTCAGTTATTATTAATTAATAAATAGGCATTAAAATCGAAAGACGATGGACTCAGATCTAATACATCTGAGAATAAAATATTTCTTCAATATTAATAATTAAACTAATCAATCACATTCATGTATCAAGGTAAATAATTTAAGCATTCCATGGATTAGTTAAAAAAAAAAGAAAAAGAAAGAAAGAAAGAAAAAGGGAAAAAATGGAAGCACATTAAAAATGGTGAAATATTTTCAAATATTGATCTTTATTTATTGTTAAAATAATAATAATAAATTAAAAACAAAATTTGTAATGTAATTTTTTCTTTGATAAGTAAAACCCCACAATCGCTAAAACTTTATGAAAATTTTTGTTTTAAATATGGGAAAAATTAAAAAATTAAATATTTTCATCTAGTTTAGGAAAAGTAAAAAGCTGAATTTTTGTAAGAATTAAAAATGCAAAAAAAAAAAAAAAAATCATACATTAGTTCAACTTACAAATAATGCTTACATTATAATTTTCCATTTTTTTCACACTGAATAGTACTTTATGTCAAAAGAAAAGCATCGACTAATCAGGTTTTTAAAATTTTGGATTAGAGCAAAATTTAATTTTTATGTGAGATTATTAAATTTCTAGGTGATAATTGTATACATGTCGCATTTCAAATAATAAAATATATTTAACTTTATTGAATCGGATTTTCTAATTTTGTTTTAAAAGTAATTTAAAAGCTTTATGAGAAAGTTTATAAATTTAATTAATTTTAAATTAGAAACAGTAGTGATGTACAGTCGGGGGGGGGGGGGGGGGGGAGAAGCAGCACTCGCTGTAATTTCGTTATTAATTGCCGCAGAAAAATTTAATAGACACCATTTAACAGAAAATTAAATGCACTTTCTGAAAATGTTGTCGAATTTTGAATTCGAGGTTATCTACGTATTAAAATGAGCACCAACTTTCATTTTTTTTTTTTTTTTTTTTTTCAATAGCAATACCCAATTTGTCTCCATATTCGAATTTCTGAGAGTCTGGCAGTGCGGAAAAGTGTACTATTTGTATACTTTATCTTTAGTATTCATAGAGTTATAATCAAAAATGTGTTAGGGGGCTATCTCTAAATGTAGAAAAATAAAATTAAGAAGTAGACAAAATTTTACTGTTTCACACCGGAAATATTTCAAGAAAAAAAGATTTATAAAAATAATGTTCCGTGCGATTTGTTTTATAATTCTATGAAAATATGATTTCTTAATTAACGCTTTAGCCACTGCTAACGTAGATTCACGTCATTTGAAAATCTGTAACTCTGTCAGTGGGCGTTTCTTTCGTAATTTGTGTGTTATAGTGTAATCACGTTTCCTTCGCCTAGCAGTGGGGACGAGTCGAAAATCTTGGAGGGTTTCCAAGTTGACCAACAGGTTTGAATTTAGTAAACATCCAGTCATTCGGTATTCCCTTATCGCTTATTTTCACTCAACGAAAAGCTTGTCTCCCCTATTTTACTAGTGAACTCGTTGAATCCGCACTTGCGCAGAGGCTTTCATGGTCGCAAGAAATGTAGTTAAAGAGTACTTATTTCTTAAGTATGTACCCAGTGTTATATTTTTGCATTTTATTATAGAAACTTCCAATCATATGAAATTGGTATTATTTGGTTTATACTCTTTCACCTCCCTCTCTCCTCCCTCCCCCCCCCCCACCGTTTTTTAATTCACAGAGGAAGTTTCAACACTTGGTTAAATTGATAGTGTATTCCAGTGAGGTTTTTAACATAATTTAGTATGCTTTCCATTTTATTAAGATAACTGCAACAGTAAAAAGAAATAGAGAGAAACCTTTTAAAAATTCTACAAATATACAATGCAAGTATATTAGCACATTAAAATAACTTGAGAAGGTGATTATTAATATGTAAATGCTCAAAATAGATATCAGAAAAAAAAATGAATAAGGAAATTCAAACAAGTAGCCATCATGACAGTGAGAGAGATATATACAGAGTGGGGCATTTAATTCGTGCGGGCATAAGGACATAAGGGGTAGAAAATGCCAAGCCACATTTGGTTAATCTTTATTATAGGTAACCCATTATGAAAAGTATCGATTCGTGACGCAATTCGATGGTATCGACATTTTTTTTGGTAACCTATTCGTACCGCAATTTCATTTTCGCGCACCACTCTTGTGTATATATCATATTGGATCGGTATATCGTATTGGAGAGAAAAAAAAAAATTTAATTTTTTTTGAAAAGATGTAGTTTTGCGATAATTTTCCGAATATCATGTTTCATGCGTGAGATGGTAGCTACATCCAGTGTTGTTGTTGTTGTTGTTGTTTTCTCTCTCTTCAATAGTTTTAAAGTTAAAAAAAAAAAAAACTTATACTGTTGGATGCAGATACCTCCTCATGCATGAATCTGAAAATTTATAAAATATGATATTCGAAAAATTTTTGCATAACCTCATTCTTAGAAATAAATAAATAAATAAATAAACCTTCATTTCCTCTCTAATACGATATACTAATCTCATATGACATATACCCAAGAGCTACTAGAGCGAAAAAGAAGTTCAGATACGAATAGGTTACCAAAAAAATGTCGATACCCTCGAATCGTATCCCGAATAGATAATTTTCATAATGGGTGATCTATATTAAAAATTAACCAAATCTGGCTGGGTACTTTCTTGCCTCGACCCCCTACAATTTATTGAGATTACATAAGTGAATTTACGGAGACCTGTAGGTTTTTAAACCTGTAAATTTGAAACGACTTCGATTTTTTACAAATATAAATTTACAGAGATTTGGATATTTCTACAAACGTCAATTTACAGAGACTTGGACGTTTTTATTAACGTAGATTTACAGAGACTTGGATGATTTTGCACACGTTAATTTACAGAGACTTGAATATTTTTATATACGTGAAGCTACAGAGGCTTGGATATTTTTATAAACGTTAATTTACAGAGACTTGGATGTTTTTACATAAGTAAATTTACAGAGACTATGATTCATTTACAGTGTAGTTTCTTTGTATTTCAACAGAATCTCTATTTTTAATTCTCTGTAAATTTACATAAGACTTTACGATAATTACATGTTTAAGCATTAAGAACCGGATAATTCTGTCCTACGCATGGGTCGTCTTTAATTAGCACTTCAGATTCTTTTTCATTTAACCCATAATTTGCTAGTTCTGGCTTGTCTTTCCAGAACTTCATCATTCTTTCATACCGATAATCTGTTGCACGGACGGAATTGGACTGAGGCAGGACACTTGAAATTTTGTTTATACTTATTTTTCGTTTGCGTGGAGGGATCATGTCAAAGACTGATCTTTCCTCCAAATTACTTATCTTCATACTCTCATACTTTTTTCTTTTTGGAGTCGTTCTTTTTGCTCATCTAAAAAAAGAAGAAAAAAATCTTATGTAGACACCATATGGATTCCTTATACAACCATATAAATATATATATATTTATGAAAACATTGACAGTTTTGTGTGAGGTAACTTATTCGTAAATAAACAGGCAGGTTCCAATCCATGAACATTCCTTAAAAGGAAAAAAAAAAAAAACTGCTGCTTGAACAAAAAATTTCGCGATAATGCAATTAATTATATATACTAGTTAATTATATATACAAGACAAATATACTAGTTTTTTCAAGAATAGTGCTCAAAGGCTTGTTACAGAATACCACATTGGAAAATGCACGGCTTAGAGTACAATGAAATTCATTCGTGTATAGATGGCACAGTTTTCTTCCCTTTGGAAAAAAAAAAAAATGGTGGCGGGAAACGATAAATTTTACCAAAATAATTAACTCAGTTAAAACTGAGAAAGTGTTTCTGTCTATCCTGGAATAACATTGGCCGCAAAATTTTACCGCTAATCTCGCCAGACCGCAAATAAGCAGCCAGCGTAGATTTTTGATCTTGCCATCGAATTTGGCGATTTGGCGACTTGACGATCGAATTTGGGAAAATTTACAGTTTAGGGTTGCCAAAGTTTGGAAGCTCTCTAACTTCAATAATAGCAGAATTCTGGAATATTCAGGAAAAATTCATTGATTTATTGAGCAGAACTAAATTCTTCGAAAGTTCTATAAATGATTCAGAAGACTATAAAAAAAGAAGGGTGATTGTTGATAATTGTAGACTAGAACTTGTCTATATCTTTATGTCTTACTTTCTACAAGGTATTACAGTAAAAGGGGAAACAGATGAAAGTTTTTTCATTTCCACGGAGCTGGACTTTGACTGGGACTTGCGTCCAATTAGGCATTCAAATATAGCGAAAAATGGTAGAAGGGATTTACAAATTTTGGAAACTTTACCTCAATAAGAGTCTAATTCTGGAAATTTTATAATGACGCATTGGTTTCTTGCGCAGAACGGCCTTGAAAATTCCACAGACCACTGACAATACTTCCGATGATTTCAAATTCCATTCAGACTTCGAAATAGTCGATTGTTCCTCGTTTAACTAAATTTATGCTCTGCAGTATATTTAAATATGTTTATTTGATTTCAGTAGCAAAAATGGCCATTTCATTGGATTCTTTCAAGAATATTTATTTTTGTAGCACAAACAGAGATTTATTCAATTGTTTACTGAACGTTAATTAAATAAAGTTCATTCGTTGACTAAAACTTGCTTATTTCTTGAAGACAAGGTTTTTTATCAACACCATTACAGGCTCTATCTAGAGGTTTAATATTCATTTAATGAAATACACTCGTCGACTAGAACATACTTCTGTTTTCAAGAATCAATTTCTACATAAAACTAAATTCAAAAATTGGTGTACACTCAATATTTAAACTTTAAACCTTCTTCATACACCATACACCATAAAATTAAAGACAGCACAATCGGTTTCGAAAGGACGTGGCCTTTCTTATTCAGGGGCAAAACCAAGGGCTACTTCCTTGGAAGCAAAAGCAAGATTGTCTTGCTTTTGCCTCCAATGCAGTAGCACTTGTTTTTTGCACCTGAAGAAGAAAGGTCATGTCCTTTCGAAACCGTTGTGCTGTCTTTAATTTTATGGTGCGTGAAGAAGTTTTAAAGTACAATTTCTGCACGTCAAAATGTCGACAACTTTCACAGCAACAAAATTGCAGGTACTATCTACAAGAGTAGCAATAAACTGGGGAATCTAGCTCAGTGGCACTTGACCGGAAGGGGCGTGGTCTAAAATGACGCAGTAGAGGGCGTGGTTATATCGTCATGGAGTTGAGTTGAGTTGTTATGTGCTGAAACTTGCGTTGTAGATTCCTGCGTGTTTTGATTTCGGTTTATATTTTAGAATAAAATTTAAGTAAAAAATCATTTTTTAAAGTTAGAAGCTTTTTGTTGTGAAGCCCTAAAAAGCATAAAATAAAATTTATTCTGGCTAAGACGTGCTACAAAGAAACGAAAGTTTCAACACTAAGAAAATTTTAGAGAAAAATGTAGGTACTTTCCTTTTGCAAGAGACGAAAATTTTTTAATGTTCAAGATATTTTAAAAAGCTTTCGAGACCAATATTCTTAATTATTAGTTTTTGTATAATCATTCGTTATTCAAATGTCTCGAAAGCTTTTTCTCGAAATTTTATTTTATTTTTTTAAAGCTATAATTTTCCATACAATTTTTCTCCAGATTATTTTATCTTATTTTTAAAATTATAGAAATGTAAAGCTTAATTTATATTTTGTCTATTTTTTTTCCCCCAAACATTTTATATGAAAATATACATGAAGTAATTTTTACCTGCTCTTTTGATGAAAATTTAAACTGTGAATATTGGAGCACTGTCTTTACTTAGCCTCAAAAGGGGAAAGAAAATATATAAACGAATTTCCATTTTTAACATTTACTTGATTTTTTTTTAATTGTTTAATTTTTATTTGTAATTCTCTAAAAAGAAACTTGCAAAGTGTAAATTACGTAATTCAAACTTAAATTTGAAATTTCCCACTTATTTTTCTTTCTTTCTTTCTTTCTTTTTCTTTTTTTAAGAGTTTGAGAATCTCAGTCAATATTTTTGTCTAGTGCGAAACTTCTCCATTTTGTTTCCGAGTGGCAGGCTACTTGAAAATTTGTCAGCATGATAATGTTTGAAATACTGAATTAATTCACACTAAATTTGTAGTGTAGATTTATCTCAGAAATGTATTTGATATGTTCATTTGCCAACTTAATCCACCCTCTTTTTTCACTGTGCCAGCACACTGAAAATTTTCAAATTTGCATTAGAAAGGTTTTATGAATCGATTTGCTTAAAACTTCATATATACATAGCCTTCATTTATAAATCCACTAAGTCCATTAATAAATTGTAGCTGCCATTTTGGAAAAAAAAAAAAAAAAAAATGATGGCAAATTCATAAGAAAAGATTTACGCTTCCTAGGAGCCAGAAGGACATGTTTTAATTTTTTGATCAATAACTACTAAAAAGTAATGATATCAGTACAAAAAACCGTTAACGGCTTAAAAGTTTTTGATTCCGCTACTTTATGGCTATAAGAATTTGAAATATGAGTCTTAAAAATAATTATATCAAATTTTAAGTGACGCTTTGCAATTAGTTAAAATATACATAGATTTTCTTATTTGATCATTTACTTTTTTCTTTTATTTATATTTATAAATGCAAACGTAATATTTTTACCAAAAACCAAACTCGTAATATTTTTAGCTTCAAGATCAGACAGATATATAAAATACACTCACTGATGCTTTTCCATTCGCATTTCAAATTCAAAATAACAGATTTAAAAGGAATGATATAAAAATTGCAGTGGCGCCTCGGTGTTATTTTAAAAGATTTGTTTTTAGATTCCAATAAAATTACTTTTGTTTCGTCTAATAAAGTATATTTACACACTGAAACAGTGCTTTTAATTTTCAAATATACTGTCAAATAATTAAACTTTCACTGAGTTTTCATTATAAATTAAAATTACTTATTTCAATAAATTGATTTATCTTTTACGTCACGCTATTCAAAACTGCAAGTAAAATTTGTGTAAATATTTTCCTTTCGCCACAATACCTTTTCGTTCAAATTTTCACTTAGTTGGATACTATGACACTGTGTTTTGGATAGCGTGATGCAAAAGATAAATCAATTTATTGAAATAAATAATTTTAATTTATAATTAAAACTCAGTGAAAGTACAATTATTTGAAAGTATATTTGAAAATTAAAAATACTGTTTCAATGTGCAAATATACTTTATTAGACGAAACAAAAGTAATTTTAATGGAATCTAAAAACAAATCCTTTAAAATAACACCGAGGCGCAACTGGAATTTTTATATCATTTCTTTTAAATCTGTTATTTTGAATTTGAAATGCGAATGAAAAAGCAACAGTGAGTGTATTTCATATATCTGTCTGATCGTGAAGTTGAAAATATTGCGTTTACATAATAAATATAAATAAAAGAAAAAAGTAAATGATCAATTAAGAAAATCTATGTGTAGACCGGGAGTCGAACCCCAGATCTTTGACTTACAAGGTCAAGGCTCTACCAATTGAGCTATCCAGGCAGACAACCGGTCAGCATTACTCACTCAGACAACCATTAGGCAGAAACATCTCTGGTCTATCATGTAGATAGCTCAACAGAAATAAGCCGCAGGAAATGGAAAACAACATTAAACAATGGGAAAAAGAAATGCAATGTTTATTAAAATCACACAATCAAAAATAAAAATTGTATTTCTTTCTCCCACTGTTTAATGGTGTTTTCCATTTCCTGCGGCTTATTTCTGTTGAGCTATCTACATGATAGACCAGAGATGTTTCTGCCTAATGGTTGTCTGAGTGAGTAATGCTGACCGGTTGTCTGCCTGGATAGCTCAATTGGTAGAGCCTTGACCTTGTAAGTCAAAGATCCGGGGTTCAACTCCCGGTCCAGGCATTATTTTCTCTCAGTCGGAAAAAATTATGATTGTGTGATTTTAATAAAAATTGTATTTCTTTCTCCCATTGTTTAATGGTGTTTTCCATTTCCTGCAGCTTATTTCTGTTGAGCTATCTACATGATAGACCAGAGATGTTTCTGCCTAATGGTTGTCTGAATAAATAGTGCTGACCGGTTGTCAGCCTGGATAGCTCAATTGGTAGAGCCTTGACCTTGTAAGTCAAAGGCCCGGGGTTCGACTCCCGGTCCAGGCATTATTTTCGCTCAGTCGGAAAAAATTAAATTTCAATTAATATAATTGCAAAGCGTCACATAAAATTTGATATCATTATTTTTAAGACTCATATTTCAAATTCTTATAACCATAAAGTAGCGGCGTCACAAACTTTTAAGTCGTTAAGGGTTTTTTGTACTGATCAGCATGACGCTCTAACCAAAAGCCTAAGAACTGTCAAGAAAAATCATAGAATATTCTAGAAAAATCTAACAAATACTTATACAAAAGGAATATTGTTCTCGAATGCTTTTTAAAATATTTGGAATATTTAAAATTTTTCATGTTTTGCAAAAGTGAAGCATCTATATTTTTCTTTAAAATTTTCTTGTTGTTGAAACTTTTATGATTTTATAGCATGTCTCTGCAAGAATAAATTTTTATTTTAGGCTTTTTAGGGCCCCACAATAATAAAAGACTTTCTGTGTTACTTTTATTTATTTACTTATTTTTATATTTATTATTTATTTATTTATTTATTTATTTAATTTAATTTATATTTTTTCTGAAATTTTTATTTTGTGCGTCTAGTGACTCAAAAAATAAAGCTTCTTTAAAAAACTATCAAAATTCCTTAGGACACAGTGTAGACAATGAAAGATTTCCTTTCATCAGTTGACGTCCTTTCTGTTAATTATCTGCAAATAAGTAACACATCGGCTTGCGAGGATCGAACCCACGAGCATCGCGTTGTTACCATGATGCTCTAACCAAGTGCGCTAACGACGAGCGACGAAGAAGGGTGTTTAAATTTATATTAAAGTGGAGGCGCCTTCTTTTTCAGAATAACACAAAGACACGGTGATAAAAATCTAATGTCAATAAAAAGCTTATAAAAGCATATATATATGTAAATATATTTAACTTTTTATTTTGTGCCTTTTAGTACCTAAAAAAAAAGCTTCTTCAAAAAAATTCTTAGAATACTGTGTAGACAATGAAACATTTTCTTTTATTAATTGATACATTTTCTATTAATTATCTGCAATATTTAGCGCATCGATCCTTCAGGTATGGAACTCACCGCCATCGCATTAGCAATTTGACGCTCTAACCATCTGAGCCAACGAGCGACTATAAGTACTGCTGACATTTACTTTAAAGTTGAGGTGCCTTATTTATTAGCGTGACATGAAGACGCGATAACGAAATCCAATTTCAATAAAAATCTTCTAAGAAATTTATTTATTTATTTTTATTTAAATTTTTATTTTGTGCTTTTTAGTAACTAGATAAAAAGCTATTTAAAAAAATCTCCAAAAATTATTTGGATACTGTGTACACAACGAAATATTTCCTTTTATCAACTGACACCTCTTCTATTACTAATTTGAAAAATTAACATGACATTGTAACCAACTGAGCAATTAAGCGATAGAGATACAATAAATTTCTTACATTTTTTTTTTTTTTTTTTTAAGGGGAAGTGTCTTTTTTAGCGTGACAGAAAACGCGATAACAAATTTAACTTCATGTAATAATATGTACTATATATATAAAGCTTCTAAAAATATTTATTTATGTATTTTGTACTTGAAACTTTTTATTTTGGGCTTTTTTAATATCTAAAATATTTTGTGTTTTCTAATATCTAAAAAAAGAAGAAACTTCTTTAAAAAAAAAACTGTTTGAAAATTCTTAAGATATTGTGTAATCAACGAAATTTTTTTTAATCAATTGTCACATTTTCTACTAATTATCCTAAAAATTTAACACGCCGGATCTTCCGGGTACCAACTCTCGACCGCGCGCCGCTTTATTAACGTGACGCTCTAACCAACTGAATCACGGAGTCACAAACGGAATGGCTTATATTTACTTTAATTGTTTACTGGCGTGACACGAAAACACGATGAGAAAGTCAATTTCATATAAAAAGCTCCTAAAAATGGCAACACCGAGTTCAGTTTTTTCGAATGGCAACACTTTGGTTTCGGAATCGGGATTTAATTTTTTTTCATAAAGGTTATAGAGTGCTCAGAGTTAAGTTTTGATCGAATGGCAACACTCTGGTTTCGGAATTTGGACTTTTTTTTTTTTTTTTAAAGCTAGTAGAGTGCTCAGAGTTAAGTTTAGATCGAATAGAAACACTCTGGTTTCGAAATAGGGACTTACGTTTTTTTTTTTTTTTTTTTTTTTTTTTTTTTTGTGAAATGTGGTCGAGTGGGGAGGCGGAAAAAATGGCACCGGTAAAAATTACACAGGAAAAATGGCAACGGTAAAAATGGCACCAGTAAAAATGCAACGGTAAAAATGGCACCTGTGATTTGCGTATCATACAGTACAATGAAAAATTGTCGCATTATTGCTAAAAATTTGGAAGTATTTTGAGCTTTGTTTGACTGTCGTGATATATTTGGCCATCACATACAAATATCTGTATCATGAATAAAAAGTATTGATTTTTTTTTTTTTTTTTATAGAAATATTATAGATATATTTTATAGAAAGTACTTATTTTAAGTAAAGTTTTAGAAGACAAATTAGACATTAGAAATTTAAATTAAATTGGTACAACATTCACTTAGTATATATCTGTTGAAAGTTTGGTTGGGGGGGGGGGGAGCTAGGAGACGACTGAAAGAAAATAATTTTTTTTATATCACTATCTTACTGATTTTAATGAAACTTTGTATAATAATCACTTACTGTTTATGAAAAAAACTACAGTGTTCCATATACGGGGGGGGGGGGGGGTCAGAGGTATATATATTGAAAACTTTTTCAAACAATGCTATACATAAATGAATCCCATTGAGTATTATATACAGCTGAGGGGGCTAAGAGGGTGGTGCACGTAGATTTTTCTTTTTCTTTCTTTCTTTTTAATCATTCTATTATTTATTTATTTATGACTCTACCTATTTTTAAAAGTTTGAATATTTTATTTTAAATGTGTGATATGCAAAAATTAAATAAGTTGAATTTTATCACTTTTTAGCTTCAAAGTGAAATATTAAAAATTTAAAAATTCAATATTTGGAACGCGACAAAAACGTTAACGTTTACGTATTTTTCAAATGTGAAAACGGATTTAGAAAAATTAGAAAATGAGTAATTTAAAAAACTAATTTCTCCATTAATTAACAGAGTTACACTGCGAATCAAATTAGGTGAAAAACATAGTTATTAATAATTATTAATACTTTTATATAACTAACAATAACGATAGTTGTTATATAATTGATATATGTAAGTGTGTATAGCTGATAATAACCATTAATAGTTATCGTTATTATTATTATTATTCAAATTATAGTATCAATAGTATCAGTACAGTATATATATATATATATATATATATACTATTATTATATATAATAGTATATATATTATCAGTAATTATTATATCAACAGTATCTTAGAGTATTTAAATTTATTTAATGAAAACTTCATTTTAAAAATTATATATAAGATAAATTCAGATGTAAAATATAGATTCTTTTCAAATTTATAAAATTATTTTTCGAAAAATTTTAGGTTATAGCACTTTGATGTTTGCTTCTGAATGTGCAAATGTCACGCAGTAAAAGATAATTTTTCAAAAGAGGATTTGGCATGTTTGTCAGTTTTGAAATGTGTGACAGCTTCAGTTGTCCATTTGTTGTTCGCAGGTGGGTACACGGTGAAGGGGGATTATATGATTATTGTATACGAAGAAATGAAAAAAAAAAAAAAAACACTTATTCAGCATGAACGCCACAAACCTGTTATTAGTAAAGTAAAGTATTATACACAGTAAAGTACATAGTAAAGTATTTCAACAATCATTTTCTTTCGAGAACAAAATGTCAAATTATTTAGTAGAGATATAATAATGAAGTATCAATCATTAAAATTTTTCGATTTAAAAGAGTTACTTACAAATATCTCCATTTCATAATTTTTATTTTTGATTGACCCGCAATACCATAATAGAATTTTTACTACATTAATATTTGGTCTCCTTTTGTGGATAGTTCATATAAGGGTGGATTATTCCGTGGCGAATTTTCTAGGGCTGATTTTTTTTTTTTTTCGGATACCAAATAAAAGGGCACTTTTGTAATAAGCAAATCGCAAAATAATAAATATGAATCATAAATTTAAAGAATGGTTTCTAAATTACGTTTTCAGAAATTTCAGTTGGTTTGGTACAACATTCCTTTAGTATATACCTGAGGGACGGGGGGAGGGAGGAGAGGTAGGACCGGATCGAAAGAAAATAATTGTCTTTATACCACCTTCTTACCGATTTTGATGAAACTTTATATAATAATCGCGTACAATTTGTGAAAAAATTTCAGTGTCAGACATAATTGGAGGTGGATCTCAGAGGAAAACAACATGATTTTTTTTTTATAACAACATTTTACCTATTTTAATGAGATATTCTATAATTATCGCTTACTTTTTTATTAAGATCAAAATGAGGGTTTTATATATACCTAAAGTGGGGGGGGGGGGCAAAATTGGTTGCAGATGAAAAAAAAAATGTTTTTTAAACTGCCCTAGTATCGATTTAGTTAAAACATTGAGTATATACTTACTGTTAAAAAAAATTACAGTGAGTGTTACACATATTTTGGGGGGGGGGGGGGGTAGCAGAATAAGAAAAGTAGTTGATTTTATATCACCATGCTACCTCTTTATCTGAAATATTATACGACTATCACTTGCTTCTTACTAAAATTATAATGAAAGATACCTGTAGTTCAAAAAAGGGGGCAAGTGGGGGGACAGATGAAAAATAAAATAATATTCTTAAATAATACTTATTATCGATTTTTGTATTGACATTTTGTGTAGTTATCAATTACTTTTAATGAAAAATTACAGTGAAGGTTACATGTCTGGGTGGGTGGGGGGATGGAGACAGAAGGATAGAAAATGAATGTTTTATACCCCTATGCTTTTTATTTTAATAAAATGCATTATGAATATCACTTAATTTTCAGGAAAATTTACGTGACTGTTTTATATAACTTGGGGGATATGGAGGGAGCAGAAGAAAAAAATGATTCATAAATATCACAATGCTACTAATTTTAATTAAAATCTCAACAGTTATCACCTACTTTTAATGAAAAATTATGGTGAATGTTATCTATATTTGGGGGGGGGGGGACAGGGAGGGAAAGAATGTTATTTTTAAATCACAACAACGCTTCACATGTATAGAAATTTTTTTATAAATATCATTTATTGTTTATGAAAAATTCTAGAAAGGGATGCGTATCGTAGTATCTTTCAGTTCCTAAGTTAGTATGCGAAAATTCAATGTATTATTATTATCAGACATCAGTTAAAAAGTTAATATCAAAAATTGTAAAAAGATTATTCTAAAGCAGAATTTTTTTGTTTAATCTGTCCCATCCCCCCCCCCCCCCCCCCCCCCACTACGTAAAACAAAAAATTTTCGCTATCGTTCATGCTTAGCAAGTATTTTGCAAGTTACACTTGAGAAAAGTGCCCTTTTTCCCTGATCGTGAAAAAAAGGGCACTTTTCAGTCTTTTCACAACTGCTTGTGAAAGATATGTGTCATGGAAATTATTTAAGGGGTTCTAAGAGGGAGAGGAAAAGAAAATGATGGTATTGTGTAAAAAACATTATTTTATTTTTCTCTGCACCTTAACCTCCAGATTTTTTTGCATTCATACGTGTATTTTACAAGCAGCAATTGCAAAAAGCGCGGAAATTTTCTACTTGTAAAACACATGCTAAATATCAACGAGAGTGTACATAAGATAAGAAATAACATATAGTAATAAATGAAATATTATATATATATATATATTCGGGCATTGCATGCTGTAAACTTTTAGCAGTTTGCATACATTATCATAAGGATCACCTAGGATCATCTAATTCGCATACAATATTCATTCAATGCCCTTGAAAAAGTAATGAATTTGTATGTTTCAATATCAAGTTGCTTATTTTGTTCTTTTCGTCAAATTTATTCATTTTTTACAGTATTTCATGTGATACTTGGTTTCATATAATTGAATGTTTGAAAAGGTTTCGATATATATATAATAAAAGATGCAGCAAATATGGAGTTATTATTTTCGAATGTTTAATGCGTATTAGGAAGAAAAAGTTGTCAAGCCATACTCCTACTATTTTTTAATTAATTAATTAAAGTAATTAAAACATTTTTTAATTACTTTCAAACTTTTAATACATAATAATAGTAAAAAGTTGTCTTTTATTAGAGAATACCCTTCTATTCTTTTCAATTCCATTCTATATGTATTATTCTTATTTTGAAAATCTATTATCTTACCACCCTCTAAAGGGAATGTGAAAAACACTCACTACTACTACTAATAATAATAATAATTTGAGCTTATTTTGTTACTCTGAACTTTGAACGAAAGGATTTATTATTATTATTATTTTATTACATTTAAACGAAAAAAATGTTTTATTACTGTAAGATTCTTAATAAGTAATAGCTACAAAAGTTAATTTTAATATAAAGCATTATAATATTGTTTGTTTTTAGATGTTAAATTAATTCTTTTTCCTTCTCCAAATCAAATTCATGGTCATAAAATTATCGAACAGTGATAAAAATTGAGGGAGAGGGTGGTGTCTTTAGAAAACGGTTGGTGACTGGGCAAAATGAAAGTCATATTCGAATTCAGGAGGTCATTTTACACAAGAATCAGCAAAAATGGTATCAAAAGTCCAATTTTTTTTTTTTTTTTGCATCACAGCGTAACACAAACATTGTTACAGGAACCTGGGTTTGCATTAGATTAAAAAAATCGTAAAGGCAAATTCTTTTAGAAAAACAATTTTAAATCAAACTGATTTAAACTCATTTTGTATTATTTAAAAAACTAATAAAAAATCTCGCCAAACAGTGTCAAATACGAATTATTCGTTTTTTTTTTTTTTTTTTTTTTTTTTTGTCCAGTAATTTTCGAAATTTTCTAAAAACTATAAAACACGTCTTCGACAATTTTTAAGGGATTTTGTTTAATTAAGAAGAAAACAAATGTGTATGGTGGGAGAAGAGGGCGGAGACACAAGGAGTCAGCGATGGGCAAATTTTAATTTTGTAAATATGAAAATGGAAAGACCTTTTTGTGTTAAAAACAACATTTTAACACAAAATGTTTTTCTCTATAATCATTCGTCAGGAAAATATGAAAGAAAAATTTTCATTTAAAGTCTTCCCCCGTGTCTCTAAAACATTTTGAAAATTCTAAAAACTGTTAAAAAAAAAAAAAAAAAAAAAGTGTGTGTGTGTGTGGGGGGGGGGGGGGGTTTAATCACTTTGAAGGATCTTTGTTTTGTTTGGAAATTCGATTTGTAAAAACAGGGGGCAGCGATAGCTTTGAAATTTTAAACAAGTGAAGATATTTTTTTTAGTTTGTCGGAAACGTCTTCTATATTATTATTATTATTATTATTATTTTTAAATATAATTCGTTTGCATTTTTTTTTTTTTTTTTTTTTTAATTAAATATATTGAAAGTAATCTTCATTATGTTCATACTTCAGGATCACGTCGTTTGATTTCGTTAAGTTTATGAAAAAAAAAAAAAAAAAAATTGAAGATGTATTGAGTTAGGGGGACTATTAGAAGGCAAACATTAAAATTTCAAATAGGAAGGGGATTAGGAGGGTCATTTAAAGTTCTACTTACAGACCAAGATTTAATATGCACGTTTTTTACAATTTTCAAAATATCCAAGGCGTTTCCGATAGATTTGAGGAGGAAGATGGGACTTTTAGAAAAAAAGAAAAAAAAATGTATATATATATATATATATATATTCATAAGCATCTTAAAAAAAGGCCCACCAACGGCTGAGCAGTTCTGGGCTGAAAGCTGGTGGATGAGAAGTGCCGAATTCGATCCCAGCCCGCACTCTTCGACCTAGCCGTTCCTTTCGTGTTTTTCTCTGAAACTTGCGTAAATGCGGATTAACTACGACCCCTTGGAAAGACATCAAGGAGGGCATTCTACCTATAAGCCTAGGACCCTAACGTAGTCAGTTAGCCTTAAAACCTACGATCAACTAACCTTGAAAAAGTATCGCTGGAAAGATTATAAGTGATTGTATCTAGAAGGTTTCTCAAAGTGCTAAAAAATCCTTATCATTTAAAATTTTAAAGTTAGATCTCTTATGTACACTTTTTACCCTCATAAAGCAATTTTAGAAAATGTGGCAAAGTCCAAAATCCCTTCACTACGTTTTAGAAATTTTCAGGAATTTTAATGTGATTCCGAAATACTAGGAAGAATGTGGGGACTAGAAGAATAAAACTAGATGCAACAAAATATTTTCTAAGAAACGTTTTCCCGATTAAAATTTCAAAGTGGTCTAACTGGTTGCCCCCCTCCTATTTCCCCAGCTGAATTAATTTTAAACAAAACAAAGTCTCCCTCAAATTGATTAAGCATCTTTTTTTAGAATTATCAGAGTTTCCAAAGGAGGATCTGAACCCCACCCCTATGGTGCAAGGTATTTTGGAAAATTACAATCAAATCCTTACAACAATTTACTTTATGCATCTTCAATTTAAAAATAACAAATCTTTTGTTCAGTAGATTGACAATTTAAAAATTTGTGTTTAATTTTTCTTATCTAACCAAAATCTATATGGTGAATGGAGTTCTTTAGAAACTTATTCGTAACACTTTTACGAAAACTTTCGTACACAAATTATTTTTTAAAAACATTTATTAATTATTTTAAATGTTCTGTTGAAGTATTTAAGAAATTAAATATTGAATAATAATAATAATATTTTTTTTTTTTTTTTTGGGGGGGGGGGGGGATTTGCAGAAATTGTTTGTCATTTTAAAATGTGCTATATTAGGTCTTTGTAATGTTGCGTGTTTCCATCCCTCAAAAAATATTCTTTCTTAAAGTTTATTTATCACTTTTCATAAAAATTTAAAATTTCATATAGTTTGTTATTTTGTTCGAGTATGACCTATGAAACTACATTTTTATACAGTGTTATAAACTCATTACCATGATCCTTTAATTTTACGTTTTGATCATTAACCCCTAAAAAGCAATGATATCAATACAAAAAAACCTTAACGGGTTAACAGTTTGTGACACAGCACTGTACTTTATGGCTATAAGAATTAGAAATACGGGTTTTGAAGATAATTATATCAAATTTTCAGTGACGCGTTGCTATTAAATAAAATATACATCGAATTTTTATTTGAATTTGCTTTTTTCTTCTATTTATATTTGCAGTGTAAACGTTATTTTCAACATAAAATAATATATAACATTTACTAACTGATACAGTGCGTAAATATGGGGGGAGGAGGGCACCCCCCCTCCCGAAAATTTTCTAACTTTTTTTTCTAGTTTCATAGCTGACCAACATATATTTCCTTAAACATTTAAAAGGTGTATTTTTTCCTACTTCAGACAATGGTATAAAATGTTATTATAGTCTATTGATATACAGTCGGTAACCAAAATCTCCGAACACTAGCAAAAATTCCTATGTAAAAAAAGTACACTTAATACAGTTTTGTTAAATAAATCCTTGTCGAATCTTGTTTTTAGACTAACTAAGAACAGGATTCGACAAGGATTTATATAACAAAACTGAATTAAGTGTACTTTTTTTATATAGGAATTTTTGCTAGTGTTCGGAGTGTTGTTACCGACTGTAATTCTAAAACATCTCCAATTTTTACAATTCTTCAGAGTCACTGACGAAAACATACGGAATTTTTAGTGATGAAACAGCTGTGTAAACAAAAACCAAATAACTGTGCGTGGTGAGGTTTAGGCAGCAACACCTCCTGTAAAAATGTAGTCTCTGTAGACCGAAAATAGCGAATTAAAACAACAAAAACACTCTGATTTGATCTTCGGGCCGCGGTAGGGCAGTCGGTAGAACGCCGGCCTCGTAATTGGAAGATTGCGGGTTCGGTACTCGAGCCGGCCAAAGACTGTCATGTACATTAATGGTGGCTAGTGCACATACAGGGCCATCAAAGAGAATTCAAATACATTACGTCTGGTTTCTGGTAAGTACAGTATAGCATCTATAGTCTACCCTAAACAAAATGGAATGAATATATTATTTATATGCATAAAAGCACACTTCGTATAGATTGTGGTATGGAAATCACTCGTTTACAGAATTACCCAAAGTATTTGGATATATTGGGGCTATGCTTTAGAAATTGCTGGATGTGTATTTAATTTTGTGTCATGTGTTTTTCATATTAGACTAAATTTAAGTACACAATGTGATGTGTATATAGTTTATAGACAATATACCGGGGTACGTAAAATTAAGCGTCCGCGGTAGCCCGGTCGTTAGAGCGTTGCGCTCGTAATTGGATTGCAGGTTCGATTCTCGAGCTGGCCAAAGACCGTCGTGTACACTAATGGTGGCTGGTGCACGTTAAATCTGTCGTGACCGCAATGTCCTCCATGTTCCCATCAAAAATTATACCTCTGGGAGAGCCATCACATCCATGGAGGATAAAAATTGTGATGGCATGTCTCCGGACCACCTCTAGGGGTGTGTCCCAGACCGTTGCCAATTGCCCATCTGCGCAGCACTAGTGCGACGTTAAACTCAACCATCCAACCATCAGATTTGATTTTCAGTAAGTGTTATTGGTCAGTCTCACTAGTAAGGTGTGTGTGTGTGTGTGTGTGTTGGGGGAGGGGGGTTGATTTGTATCTTCTTGTTTTGAGTTTGGTAATATTACTACCGATTGAAAAGCAAATTAAAACTCTTTGAAATGACTCTTGTTGAATGATAGTACCGCAATGACGCTAAATTCTGTTGTTAATTTTCATTGAAAATTTTCTTACAAAGAAAACGATAGTTCGATGGTTGGTAAAAAAAAAAAAAAAAAAAAAATAAAAATAAAAAATAAATCTGTCCTCAGTTATGTAGGAGAGTGTCTTCTGCAATGTCGGTAGCGACAATTTTCAACCTATTTTGGTTACTGCAAGTACAGTCGGTAACTTCTTCGGTACTTCTATAGGTACTTTTTTCTTATACATATAGAAGAAAGTAATACAGGAAAAGTAAAAAGATCACAATAACAATAATATTCACTTACAGTCGGTAACAAAAGTCTCCGAACACTAGCAAAAATTCCTATGCAAAAAAGTACACTTAATACAGTTTTGTTAAATAAATCCTTTTAGAATACTGTTCTTAGTCAGTCTAAAAACAGGATTCGACAAGGATTTATTTAACAAAACTGTATTAATTGCACTTTTTTTACATAGGAATTTTTGCTAGTGTTCGGAGACTTTTGTTACCGACTGTAAGTGAATATTATTGTTATTATGATCTTTTTACTTTTCCTGTATTGCTTTCTTCTATAGGTATAAGAAAAAAGTATTGGATTCGGGAAAATTTTTGAACTCCAGTTTACGACAGATTTATATGTTTTAAGATGTCCTGAACACGATTTTACTGTTTTTAGAAATGTCTGTCTGTGCGTATATAAAAAAGTTCTTGGACGCTGCATTTTACGAACCAATGAACGAAATTTAATCAAACTTGGTATTTAGTTGCATCCTGACCTAATCTGGTTCTGATTACATTTGGCAGTCAATCGCTTAACAGGTGGCACTATGATTTCCTTTTCTTGTAATTTTTAAGATGGCACTACAGGACAAAATTTCTTTTAAAAGTACATAATGAGAGTTATTTTTAACGAATGATTGTAAAAGTAATTATTGATAACAGTAGTAAACTAGATAAAAGTTTTTGTGCGTGTAGGAACATGGCTTTCCCTGTAGAGGGAATCCCCCACCCCCAACAGGGGTTGTAAATTTTTAATTTGGGTAACATTTAAAAGAAATTAGCAACACCTTTAAAACAAATAGTTGAACTATAAATTTGGGATAATTTGAAACAAAATTGCCGTATTTTTCATGTTTAATGGGAAGGGGGAAAAAAGTGATGTCAGCACAAGTTTACTTTATTTCGAATTTGGTGTTTTACTTCCCTGATATAAAAATCATCTGCATTTATCATGGAAAATAATTTTAATAAATAATAATTTAATAAATATTTCAGTGCTGCTTGAATTTTTATAAGATAATATATAGAATAAAGTCTTGCATGGCCACAACATACTGATTTTTTATTTCATGCATATGCATACAGTAAAACTTCTATAATGCGGATTGTGTATAAAACGGAAAGGTAATGAATACAAACTTTGTAAGCAATGTTATAAATCGCAAATACTCACAACATTTGTTTCAAATCAAAATAATTGAACATATTCTTTAACCACATTCCTTGCGACCACGGAAGCCACTGCGCAAGTGCGGATTGAACGAGTCCAGTGTTAAAATAGGGATGACTGAGAGAAAACAAGCGATAAGGGAACACCGAATAACTGGATGTTTGCCAAATAACTATCTCTCGGTCAATTTTGCATCCCTCCAAACTTTTGGACTCGGCCACACTGCTAATCGTAGGAAACGTGGTCGCACTACAGCTGTTTATCAGGAGAAATAAAGTAGGCGTACGAATGCAATATGAGAGTGGCAACCCACACCAGTTTTTGAAAATTATGTTGTTCAATATTTATACTGATATCGAATTTGTTTCTACATATGGATTTTTTTTTTTTTTTTCCTGTCAGATGATATATTATTTAAATATATATATATTTTTTTTTCTCATTGCTATTTAAGATTCGTAAAATGTTGACCAAATTTCTGGTGTCAAAAAATTGCCAATGCTGTATTATTCTTTTCTTAATTAAGGCAGCATCTTCTATCCTTGAGCTTTAAATCTAAATAATAAAACACAAGTTATCTTTCTAAAACGTTATTTCTTTAAAAACTAGTATATTGTAGTCATCACGAAAATTTCTTCTATATCTTTTTGTATAAGAGAGCCACTTAATACTTTTTTACCACTTTAACATGCATAAAAGTTTAACCATAGCTTTTCACAATAGCTATTTTAACTATACAGGTTTATGCATTTTTAATCAGCAGATACTGAGATGTAATCATGTGGAAAATCTTAGAAGGTCAGTAATAGCCCTTCCACCTATAGGCTGATATGCACTCAAAATAAGTCAGAATCGTTTTCATAATGGTTATCCCGCATATCAGGTTTTGTGCATTTATATGCAATAGAATTTATAATTTAGCCTTCCTATTAAAGGGCGTAATTTGCAGCACATCACCGGCACCTGTCGGCCGATATGTACCCGAATACAACCAACAAATTGTTTCATAATGGGTTTCTTATATTCCAAGTTAGATGCAATTATATACAACAAAGTCTGAGATATAGCCTTCCCATTAATGGAGAAACAGCAGCACAGTAGCACCATCTATCAGCCGATTTGCGTTCAAATTTATTTAGTATAATGATTCATAAAGACCTTCTCATATTCTGTGTTTTGTTCGGTTTTAAAAACAATAGAACTTGAGATATAGCCTTTCCTTAAATAGAACAAATCGCTGTCTAGCAGCGCCACTTGCTGAGTGATCTGCACCAAAAGTTGATACTCACTAATTTATGTCAAGGTGCAACTACATATGAATTTAAATGGAATTCTGTGCTGTAGTTCCTGAAATACAGTTGCCATAAAAGAAAATTTTCATACGCACAGGCACACATTTTCTAAAAATGGTTAAATTCAGTTCTGGTACGGTCAAAAGGCGTAAATCCGTCGAAAACCGGAAACAAAAATTCCTACGAAGACAATACTTTATTTTATTGAATATATAAGTGAGTAGAAATAATTGTATATCGTATATATGAAACAGTTTCACAAAAGGGAGACTTAAAAAAAAATAGTTAACCCACCCTCCTCCGCAATTGTAGTCTAGTGCACTGATACCTTTTCATTCACATCGCTTATAATATCAAAATACACTGTAAAAAAATAACTATTACCAGCTGCAAGAAACTCTCTGTGATTGGAGAAAATAATTACTTCCTCCAATCACAGAGAGTTTCTTGCAGCTGGTAATAGTTATTTTTTTACAGTGTATGTGTTTAAGAAAAATGATATGAAATTCCAGCAATGCAGTGGTGTTACATTAAGTGATTTTTTTTAAATTCCACTGCAATTACTTTGTTTTGCATATTAAAGTATATTTGCACATTGAAATATTGCTTTTATATATGTAATTTACAAATACGCTGTCAAATATATCACTTTCATTAAGCTTGTACTATGCACTGAAATGTATTTATTCCAATGAATAATTTTATCTTTTGTGTCACGCTAGCGAAAACTGCAAGTTATGTGGAAATGTTTACTTTGTGCATGCTTGCCAACCATCTCATTATGAAGCGTAGTACTTTTAGTCACCGCCTTTTTTTGTACACCAGTCTTTTTTTAGAATAATTTCATTCTTATTTAATCGTAACACTATTTGGAGAGAATTGCTCTAAATATAAAGTGGTGTGGGAAAAGGGGCGTATTTTCAAGGGGCGTTAACAAGTCTACGCTTATTAATAAGATGGTTGGCAGTCCTGTTTGTGTCATCTTATCCAAATTAATTGAAAATGCAGCAAATAGAAATAGATAGTGTGCTGCATAGAAAACATTAGCGAAATTTTTATTTGCAGTTTTGGATGGCGGGAAGCAAAAGATAAAATATTTCATTGAAATAAATACACTTCATTTCAGTACATAATATAAGCTTAATGAAAGTGATGTATTTGACAGCGTATTTGAAAATTAAAAGCAATATTTCAATGCAGTGGCGGATTTAAGGGGGGGGGGGGGGCTAAGGGGCTGAAGCCACCCCCCCCCCCCAAAACACTGACATTCACAATTGAATATTGCAATTGTAAATTTTTCATTGGTCTAGAATAACACTTAAAAAAAGTCTTAGCCCCCCCCCCCCCCAAAAGTCAAGTTCTGGATCCGCCACTGTTTCAATGTGCAAATATACTTTAATATGCAAAACAAAATAATTGCAGTCGTATTTAAAAACGAATCATTTAATGTAATGATTTGTTTTTAAATACGACTGCGTTGCTGGAATTTCATATCATTTCTTTTAAACACATATTTTGATATTATAAGAGATGTGAATGAAAGGTATCAGTGCGTAAAAGTTGTATGTTATTTTATGTTGAAAATATTGTTTACACTGTGAATATAAATAGAAGAAAAAAGCAAATTCAAATTAAAAAATCGATGTATATTTTATTTAATTAATAGCAAAGCGTCACTGAAAATTTGATATCATTATTTTTAAAAACCGTATTTCTAATTCTTACAGCCATAAAGTACAGTGCTGCGTGACAAATTTTTAACCCGTTAAGGGTTTTTTGTATTGATAATGTATACACATGTAAAGAAAAATAATTAATCCCCTTCTGCTCTCCCTTACAGCGGCAGGAATACGTATCATTGCGACAGTTTTGAGCATTTTGAGGAAGGGAGACCGTTTCCTGTTACTTTGGAAACTGCGTTCTTGTTCCCAAGGGTAGTAATCTCATTTCGTATTTGTTCTGGCACGCTGCCAAGCGGATGTACTCGCACTGAAAATGAAGTGGTCGTACTCGTAACGTAATCATCTTTTTCTTGGAAATCTGTGAATATACCAGATAAATATAAGTCATTAATGCCTAATTTATGAAATATATAGCTGCTAACTTGCCGTAGTCATTTGTGATTAAAAACAAATTTTCCAGATTGAATGATTTCGATTGAAAAAGAGTTTGGAAGAAAAAATAATTGAAAAAAAAAAATGAACCAAAGCGGATTGTAGAAGTAAGTTAATTTTCTTTTCATTCCTAATTATCATATATTTGCTAGTTTTTGTAAAAGAATGCAACTATTATATAAATATTTGCTTATTATATATGAATATGAAGGAATAAAAAATAATTTGATGCAATAATGAGCCAGACTTTGTTGTATCAATATTTTAGTAATTAAATATTTCTTTTGTTTTAAATAAGTGTGCAATAAACCTTTGTAGTTTAATATGTATAATCGGAGAAAAGTATAGCATAGATTTTGTCCTTTAATAAAATCGGTCGAAATTGCATTTTTTTTTAGTTATCTTTGCTAATAGCGATTGTTTTGAACGAAATCGTGACTCGTGACACGCACACATTTTTTATATAAAGAAATAAAGTGGTTTTAAAGTGAAATTTCAGTTTTTTTTTTTTGAAAATTCGTAAGTAATTTTCGTGTTTATAAATTGATATATGGATTAAATAAATTTAAAAATTCAAAATTCTCCTCATGAGCACCACAATAAAATATACATAAAAAGGTTTATCACCCCTTAAGGAAAAAAAAAAAATCATTTATGTAGTTTTATTTCCGATAGATCCTTTTGTAAAATTGGTACATGTAAGGCGAAAAGGTGGTAACATTTGTACGAGTTCCTAAAAACATAAAAGCTTTTCAGATAAAAACTAATGCTGTGGAGTATAAATTATCCAAAACCTTTTAAAATCAATCATTAAATCATTCAACCCTTAAGTTTTTCTTTAACCAATATATATATTATCGAACCTCGTGAATCTGAAAACTGTTAACGTGAATTACTTTTAACATGAACTGTTTTCACAATCCCCGTCAAAATGAAGATTAATTTAGTTATATGAAGATTAGTTACTGATAACATGAACAAATTTTTTATCCCCCTTGAGATTCACCTTAACGAGGTTCGACTGTATATATTTTATTGTTTTTGGGAAGAATTGAATGGCTTTCGGATTTTTGAAAGATTATTCGTTGTTAGTGTATGCTATTTTTTATTAATTAACTCTATTATTTCACCTCACTGCTCTTTCCTTTATTAGTAAAAAATACTAAAGAGGCTGTTATTTCATTGTTGGCGACTGTTAAGATATTTTCAGAGTTGTGTTTGAAAAACAGTTGGAAAAAGCGCATAGAATTATACATGGTCAAAACAATGAACATAACATAATCAAAGGTTGAAAACAAATCCTTAGTTTCAAGGTGCACTGAATATCAAAATAAAGTTTTTTTTTTTTTTTTTTTTTTTTTTTTTTTGTTTGGTGTGTAGTTTCTGGTTTTCTTAAATATTGACACGGATTCAAGTTTTAAATTAGTCTGTGGCGTAGAAGAGGGGAAAAAAAGAAGGGGAGTTCTATTTTTGTGAAACCTGACAAGTTAATTAACTAAAAACTACAAATTATATCTTAAATTTAGACTTAATTGTATTTTAACATCAAAATCAGATGAATTTATTTAATACCAAACATGATAATGTTTTATTGAGCCAAGCAAGTTTTTTCAGTACTTTGATACAATGCTAAAAATGGGGTTTGGACATCAGGGGGAGTTTTATAAGGAAATCCATTTAAATGGCAATTCTGTGATAGTACTTTTTCTAAGAATGTGAAATTTGTGCTGTGACTTTTTTTTTTTTTTTGTGTGTGTGAAGGGGCAGCCGAACAAACCCTGGAAATTAATAAAAGGTTTAGTTAGTGTTTAAAATTTTTCTAATTTTGCCGTAGAAGGTGTAGAATTTATATATATGAGAGAAAAAATATTACTTTTTTGTGAAAAAAAATAAATGTTATCTGATTTTAATTTTGATTCATTAACAAAAATGAATTTTTCTATATAAATAACGAAATAAAATTAGTTCCGCCAACGTGTTAATATCGCTATCAGATTTATACGTTCAATTTTGTATGCGTTTCTATCAGAGTTAAAAGAAAAAGCCCAACTCTGGTGGCTAAATGGGAGTGGAATAGAACACTATTAGGTTTGAATTTTAAGTGTATTTCTAGAGTGAGCAGTTTTAGATTAAAAGAAAACTTATCACAAAATAATAGTAATTAATTATAATCAATTAAAAATTAAAATACTTTCATATTCTTAATGTTTGGTTTGGCCTAAACTGTAAAATGAATTCTTATTTCATTCCATTCAGTATTTTATCATAATTTTGAATTTAATTAATTTTTTATTAAGTTATTTTGTGTAAAATTAAAACTAGTAACAGAATAAAAATATTTCAATCCTTCCATGTATGTTTTTTCATGTTACAAATAATTATGTATTTTTATATGGTTTTAAGTAAAAAAAAAGTGTGAATTTTTTTTTTTTTTTTTTTTTTTTAATTTTGTTGATTGATACCAATAATGTCAGATTGGGGATTTTTGAGGCTTCTGGGGACAATTTTGGGGACCAAATGTTTGTGGGGACTTTTTTGGGGAATTCTAAAATTTTTGGCGACAAATCTGGGAAGTTCAACTTTCTCTCAATGTTGGCAACGTAATGATTTATCCCTACGACCAGGGAATTTCAATAGCTTTGTTATTTGGAGATTTTTTTTTTTTCCAAAAATTGCCTACATTTGGGGAAAAATCAGCTTGAATCTGCTTGATATATTTTTTTCCCCTTTTTAATAGAATTCAAGTTGGGGATGTTTTCGGAAAAAAAAAAAAAAAAACCCTGATTTGGGGGAAATTTTAAGACCTGTTTGGGGAAATAATTTCGACCATGTGGTATCACTGATTGATACTGACATATTTTATTCATATTTGAAAACCAGGGGTCTGTCCAGACTTTTCAGACAGGGTCCTGTTTTTGAGAAATTGTGAAAAATCTACATGTAATTTTGTGATTTAGAAATTAGTATGAAAATCCAGTCCTATTGAAAATTTTGGCTAAGGTCCTCCTTATTTTTTTTTTTAAAGTTATTTTGCAAAATAAAATTAAAATTTCATTTTAAACAATAAAGATTCACTTTTATAGAACTAAACTCTCACACATGCTCAGAAACCTTTTATAAATTAGAAATTGAATAGCAGTTTTTTGGGAGACATACAGCAAAGCAAATCTGATTATTCAGGTGGCCTTTTGTTCCATAGAGAATTAGTTTTCGAAATGAAAGAGATTTACCGAAGGTCTCTGTCTGTTTTTAAGAGGAACATTTTTGCGAAGGGTGCTTATTTAAGATTAAAAATTTTGTGAAGGGTCCTGTTTTGGAATAAAAAAAATTTTTGTGAAGGGTCCTGTTTATGATAAAAAATTTTGTGAAGGGTCCTTTTTTAAGATATAAAATTTTGTGAAAGGTCTTGTTTTGGGATAAAAAATTTTGTGAAGAGTACTCTAACGCACGGTTCGCAGGTTTTTGATGCATGGCAGTTTTTGATGGTTTAAACTGTCATGTCAAAAACCTTGAAATTTTACTCTTCTTGGTATATTTTAACAATGAAGTAAAATTATAATCGAAAGTTAGTTTTCAACATTATTTTTAACGAAAATGATGAAGATAAAATTTCATTTTTTAGACTGAATGGCTATTGTTTTGTGAATCTGGATATTTAAAATTTTGCCATATTCATAAGCAGTAGGAATTCAGTCGTTTATCTTCAAACTGGATACTATATTATACTAATTAAAGACATGCCTCTTCTGGGATGAAAATTCAATAATATACCAAAGTATCACCAAGTTGTAAATAGGTAAGGAGAAGTAAATATTTTAGCATTAAGTAATAACAATGTTCATTTACTAATTCTATTTTCTATCAGTTCTATTTATGAAATACATTAGTTAAACAAATATTGACTTTTAAATTACCATAATGCCCTTTTTGTGAAGTTTGTTTTTTAAGCTTTTTTCAATAATAATGAAATAATAAATTTTTATAATATAATCTAGTTGTGAATCTGTTTTATAATTGGATCTTCTCCCTTCACACGCATTATATCAAATTTTATTGAATGATCATACATTACATTTTTTGCAAAACTGATATTTACAAAATTTATTGCTTTAAAATTCAAATTTCAATAAATTAAAAGATGAAGAAAAAAAAAAAAAAAAAAAAAAAAAACAGATGGTTTGCATGATTTATAAAACATTTTGCATCTGTACCCATTTGTTACATTTTTAAACCTCCAACTTCTCATCCTTGTTTCAATACAACAACAACAAAAAATACACTTTAAAATTTTTCTACTTATTTTTTAAAATGTACTTGATTAATTTTATATAAACATGTAATTCAATCATTAATGCTGATTACACCTTATTCATTAGAAAACATGGTTTTGTGGCTCTGAATTATGTATAAATTTTATTAGTTTTGTGATATATAAAGATAATATATATACATTAAAGAAATATTCACATATGCAATATATCAGAATTCTCTCATGAGATTGTATTCATGAACCAGTAGTGCTATTTATATTATTTGTTCAAATTCAAGAGCAAGAAATTTCAATCTTTACTTTTATAAATAAAACTTAAAATATAATGCATTTGTGTAGCCTATATCTTATCTAACAATTGAATTTCTCCCCGAAAAATCATATCACAATTGAAAAGACCTATCAAATAATTTTCATACAGGATTCACAGGTTTTTAATGGTTTATATTATGTGAAAAATCATCAAAAAAACTAAATATATTAGAGTTTAAAAGTATGGGTTAAATTACATTTTTTTAAAACATAGTTATAAAATCTCTTCAAGCAAAATCTCTTATAAATTATCAAAAGTAACATAAAAGTCAATATTTTTACCAACGTATATTATTGTTATTATATTATGTTTTTTATTTTTGAGAAACGAAAAAAAAAAAAAAACTGTTTTCATTGATAAAAATAAAACTTTCCTAGACTATAAATTCTACCTTCAAATATCAATTAATAATTCTATGAAGTTAGATTGTATTTCAGAACATACATTGAATGTATAAATCTATTTAATTTATTATTTGCAAGACGATTTAATGTTATTTCATTAATTAAATTGTATGTTATTGATACCTATTTATGTGTGTTAAAAAACTACCATGTCATTATCTAGAGAAAAACAGAATTATAGCTAACTTTCAAATGGCTTCAAAATACTAAAATGTCAATTTGGCGACTTTTGGTTACAATTTTGAAAAGTTGCTAAATGATGTATTATACTGCACCTGTCTATAAATTTATACATATTTCAGATTTAAGAAATATAAAGATTTTATTAATTTTCAATTAATCAAAGAGAAAATTGTGTTTTAAAATAGATTTTGCTTCTCTTTGCTTCATAACAAAAGTCTTGAGGTTGTTGTTAAAGGCCACATTTGGCGATAAATCGCTTGTTTAATAAGAGATCCCATGTTATAATGCAGCAGTTTCGAGAACATTGAAATTTTCAAAGAAATGCTTTAGTTTATGAATGATGGATATTCTTGGAATATTCCAACAAACTATTATTTACATGACAAAAGTTATGAAAACAATTTATGTAGAGACATAAATTGTGAATAAACAATTTTCAACAACTGTCATAAAAAAAATCAACCAATTTATAAATACCTTTTAACTTTTTTGGAAACTTTAAATACTATATAAACAAACATCAGTATGCTTGAACAATTTTTAAGTTTACCATCATAACAAGAGAATAGTTTTTTTTTATGATACAAGATATTAAATAAAAACATATACATACTACTTTCATATAAGCAATGAATGTAAGAGATAAACAGACATGTAAATTGTTTTGTAAATCATGCAAACCAAATTTTCAAACTTATGTTGTCTCTCAATTTCATGTTAGATTATTTTGTTTTTGTAGAAATTTCTCATTTTGAATGTTTAATTTGCATTATAATGTTTTAACAACTCTCTAAATATCATTTGTTATAGGTTTTAATAGATAATTTTTTATAATAGGTCATTTATTTTGCATCCCAAATAGTTGTTTTCAGTACTTTTCAATGTTAGGTAGTTTCATCCATGTAGATGCTAATATTTAGCAATTTATTACTTTTTGGGGAGAAAAATGTCTAAGTATTGGCACCTGTCTTACGGTTGCTACAATATTCTTTTGACAAACTTGTACACAGCAGTAATGTTAGTACTAGAAGAAATTTCATTATGGTCAATGGAAGTGGGAAAATTTATTTTTTAGTTGTCTTGATACTGCATTACACGACTATTGTTTTTAGACAGTGATTTTAACATTGTGCAAATTTACATTACTCCCCTTGAATCGAACAATTTTTAAGTTTTGTTAACTTTCAATTCTCTAAACAAAACTATTATTGGATTTTTTTTTTCTCTCTCTAGGGAATGAAGTATGAGTTTTTTAATGAAAAATAAAATTTATTATTAATTTTTAGCTAAATAAAAAAATCAACAGTAAATTGTAATATAAATAATAAGTCAATTTGGCTTCCACTCTGAATTCATGAAATTATTAATTTTTATTTCAATGAAAATAAGTACTTTGTTTTTATTATTTAAAAAAGTAAAGCACCACAGTAGAATAATAAGATATACTTAGATAAATTAGGGACTTTTATTTCTATTTTGATAACTTATACAAGATTTTGCTTAAAGAAATTTTAAGATTAACACAAGATTATTGATATGTATACATTTTAGTGTATAAGTAGAAACTCTCAAAGCACATTTTTACTTGTATTTAAACAAAGATGAGGAAATGGAGGTTTAACAATGTAACAAATAATTATAGATGTGTAAATTGTTTTATAAATCATGTAAACCATATAATTTTTCTTCAAAAAAAAGAAGAAAAAAAGTTATACTAATGCTATCAGTTTTATAAATGTACAGTTTTCAGAAAATTAAACATGAAATATAGGAAGATGAAAGTATTTAAAATTTTTAATTCAGGTGTTTTCATTGTTATTATTTTGGGGAAAAAACACAGTTAGGAGGAACAGAGGAAACAGCAATTTTTTTTAATGTTATAAAAGCTTTAAAATGTATTGAAAAACTGATGTTGAAAAAGACACAGAATTAAAAACTTTGTAAGCAAACACTGTAAATTTTAAAAGTTCATAGCAACTGTTGTGTTTTATTTAAACTTTGTATACATATACAAAGTAATGTGTATATGAATATACTTTGTATATATATGTAACATTATTTAAAACAAAAAATCTTAATATTAAGAAGATGTATAAATAAAATTTTCATCTGAAATTTAATAATCAAGCAAGAATATATAAATCATTCTCCTTACCTATTTACAGCTTGTAATTAGATCTTGATACTTCCTAATAGTCAATTTTCTTTTAATTATTATTCAGAAGAAATGGTTTACTCACATTTGCAGATGACCGAATAATTAATGCTCATGTATGTGACAAAATATTCATTATTCACACACACAAAACAATAATATTTCAGTCTTAAATTACTAACTTACTTCATAATTACTTCGTAAATAAGCTTATTTATCAAATATTTGAAAAAGTAAACTCAGTCAGATACCTTCCACAATTGAATTTCTACAACTACGCTGCATGCAGACGGTGTTTTTGATAACAAACAGTATGCCGATGAAACCTTTCCTATTGGTCATATGGCTACGTTTTCGGTAATAATCGGCTATAATCGGTAAAACTGATGTCATTTTTGGGAGGAGCTAGCGCACCTTCTCGCTTCCTTTATCAAACAGCTGGCACGACTCGTGTGCGAGTGAAAACGGGCCCCGGAATAGCAATTTCTCCTACTACCGAGAATAGCGATGGAGTAGAGATGAGCGTTTCGGCTACGTCATGTCTCACTCGTTTCTCCACTCGGCCGCGCTGTGAATTGGGCTGTTGAATATCAAACTTGTAAAAGAAATAAAACTAAAAGGCAGTTGGAAATTTTATTGTTTTAAACAAAGGTAAGTGAATCTTTTTTTTTTTTGCTTTTATTATTACTTAATTTTAAATTTATAAGTTTATTATTTACTGAGCAAATTATTGTTTACATTAAATCTGCTGCAAGAGCTTAATATAAAATTTAAAAAAACTTTCCACTGGAAATACTTCGCAACAGCCCACGGAAAAGGTGTGGTGGATGGGTTTGGTGGCAAGGCAAAATGTTTAGTACGAAATGCTGTGATGTCAAAAAAGCCAACTACTCAATTGTACAGTCAGCAGAAGATTTTGTAAATGTTGTTAGAAAGGGTATGCCATCTACAACAGTCATGCTATTTTTAGGTAAAGACATAAATAGAAATAACAGTGTTAGGTGCAATGCAAATGCAATACCAGGAATTTCCAAAATGCACGGCATTAAATGTTCACTTTCTTCTGGTTTAGAATTTTTTGCAAATGCTCTAACACCTATGCAACAAAATATTGACGCCATTTCAAACAACACAGTTGTAAATGTTTTAGTAGGAAATTTTGTAGTAGTGAAGTATGATGAATGTTTATATGCTGGAGAAATTACACAAATTATAGGTGATGATATCGAAGTTTCTGCCATGGAAAAATCTGGAAAGTATTGGAAATGGCCTAAAAAAGAAGATAAAGTGTTCTACAATATCAATGAAGCCATTAAATTAATTTGACCACCTACAGTTATCAATGCTCGTGGAGTTTTTGACT
The DNA here is from genome assembly GCA_963930645.1 of Salticus scenicus. Lineage (NCBI taxonomy): Eukaryota > Metazoa > Arthropoda > Arachnida > Araneae > Salticidae > Salticus > Salticus scenicus. Next base: position 256,698,183 of record OZ005657.1, read on the forward strand.
TTCTTGATTTTTAGACAAATCTGTGTTATGCACGGGACGTGAAAAGATTCTTAATATTTCACTCAATTTTAAACTTTCAGAAAATTGTTTTATAGTATAAGTTGATACTATGAATAACAAAGTAAATTTATAACAGTTTCAGTTTTGGTGAAAAAATAAATGTGAAAAATAAAAAAGATCATATTTTTGTGTTTTGCACGGGACATCCAATTTTTGTTCAAACAAATCGTCCTTTTTTGAAAAAAAATATTGTGATGCTTTATTTTTTGGTTCCATTATTAAATAAGAAGGTTATGTAGATATATTTAAAAAAAAAAAAAAAAAAAAAAAAAAGGAATAGAATTACAACAATATTTTTCCAATTAAATGAAAACATTTAAATGTGTTGATTGTAATGAGAAAATTAAAAAATTTATAATGCTGACTTTCAGGTATTGATATCCCATAAAAAATTCATCTTAAACAAATATTTTATCTGTTTCCTAAGGTTTAACTTATATATTTTAATAAAGTACCAGTAAAAAATATATACAAAAAAAAAAAAAAAAAATTGAGCTTCAGAGGGTTTACAGTGGAGAATGGCCCTATATTTAATTTTTTTTTTTTTTTTTTAAGAGTTTTATCAGTTATGCTAAATATGTATGTATAAGTTTATGTTTAAAACATTGGATATTTTTTTTTTGGAAAACAAAAAATCTTTTTAATCTGCTACATGCTGATTTCAAGATTTGTCTTACAAGCTGCTGGAGCAAAATCTTTGTTGCTGAACTTTATTAAAATTCCTGGTGCGTTGTTACAATGACACAAAGTTGTATTTAAAGGTGTGCATTGTGGACAACTTTCTCGGATAACTACTGCTAAAGAAAGTGGAATAGAAAAAAAGACAAAGAAATCATTTCTGTACAGATTGAAGATTTAGTGATGTCAAGGATAAGAAGAAAAAATGTTTTTTTTTTTTTTTTTATTCTTGTTCTTCCCTTTTCATTAGTATTGAAACAATAAAAAAATAAAATAGAAATAATTAAAATGTTTGTGTAATGATTCTTTTTGTTTTCTTAAGTATCTTATTTATTAACAATTTATTTTTACAAATGTAAGAACAAAAAATTAGTTTTTAAATCATCGGTGTTTCACTTACTGGTTTGATATTTTTAAGATGACAGCTCTTTTCTATATTCCAAAAGCACAACATTTCCATTTAATTAACTGTCTTCAACATAAAGCCAAAAATTTAGATTTTTTTCTGTTTTTATTTATTCAAATTAATATTTTTGTAAATAATAATTGTTACTTTTCAGCCCTTAATGGCAATGTATTGTAAAGAAGAAAGACAACATTTTTAACTTAATGTATCCTATTGTCAGCAACATGGGTCTCACAAATGGAAATTTTAATAATAATTTTTTTTTTTAAACTTATTTTAAACCTAACTATTGGTTGATAAATATATATATATATATATATAATTTTTGATTTCCAAAAACAACTCTAGTTAGAAATACTCACTTTTTTTTTTTTTTTTTTTTTTTAAATTAATCCACTTTTAGGTGCTTTTCTAAAAATGCTTTAGAATTTTTTATATTTAATCTTTTAAATGCTTCAGGCATATATACATATAGAGTACTTTACTGCTGTGTTTTCTGGAGATAAAATTAAAATGATTAAAACTAATATAATTACTTATATTGTAATTTTTTAGAGGAATACCAAAATGCAAGGTTTATTTTTCAAAATGGAAAATTAGTTCCCCAAAGGTTTAATTATAATCATGGATTAATCCGTGATTATAATACACACATTCTAATACACTGTTATAATCAAACTGTATTTGTATATAATTACTAAAATATCACCTGACGTGGGCTTTGGTAGAAAAGAGATCAGGGGTCATTGTGAATTCATGAAAAAATACCTGAAATTTTATGTAGAGAAAGCTTTTGTACTAGGAAAGAACATACAATTTATTACAGGGAAATCCTATCCTTCATCATGAAAAATGATAATTTTAATTTGGTTTAACCCTCTCGCTGCGCATCCCGCGATTTCCACGGGCAACGTAGAAGTAACAAAATTTGCGCAACCCGCGATTATCGCAGGGATGCGTTTTTGCCGTCTATTTAAGTGTGCAACCCGCTCTTTCCCCGTTCATGGTTTCATTTCGGCTTTTCTGTAATGTTTAATTGTTTATTTAGATGTCGACTAACAGATGGCGTTAGTTGTCCATGTTTCTGCGAAATATAAAAAGAATTTTTTTTAGCATTTTGCGCGCGCTTTTCAGAGCTCAAAGATGTCTGGCAGGAAGCGTTTCGCGAGTGATATGACCTATGTTCCTGATGATATTTCCGACACTGACAGTAGTTCTGACTCTGATTCCGAGTATATAGATGATATTTATAGCGTAACTGATGAAAATTTCGAGGATTGCGAGGTCGGACTTTGCCTCGAGCCTTGTTTCGAAATTTATCATACAAAACTTCATTTCTAATAAATGTTTTGTAAGTATTTTGCATATTTTCATTAGTATATACTTTTTACCTTTGTATTTTATAAAATAAATCATAATCAGGGCTGCCAACAACTACACATTTGGTGTAGTAACTACACTTTAGCCTGCTTCTACTACACTCTACACATCGTATACTTAAAGCTACACTTTTCCTTTCCCCACCATCATCTTGTTTACAACGAGCAAACTACGATTTCACACTGTATTTCCAAATCGCTGTTATGAATGAAGTAGCTTGAAAACTCTGGAGGTTGATAGGTTGTTTCATTTCCTCCTCATAAACTGTGACGATAGCGTGACTGTGTATGCATGGTGATTGGAGAAGTCCTTTTCTATCGCTAGAGCTTGTCTAATCTGTTTACTTTCGATTTTCGGTGTTGTTCGTTTGTTGTTGGCTAGACTTGCTTTTCTGTATTTATTTATTCTTATTTTTTGCTTAAGAGTGTACAAATTTATTTAGTTTTTTATTTAATAGTATTTTTAGTTAAAATGTGCGATGATGATGATAATACAAAAGAAGAAAAAAAATTCCTGATCAAAAATCTCTATCGGAGTATTCTGCTACAATCTGTAGATTGCAAATTCTGTGGCCGTGTTTGCATTCTGTAGATTCATCCCATGAGGCATATTGTGCAATATGTAATAGCAATTTTCGCATAAATCATCGTGGACTTTATGATTGTTTGCGTCATATTGCTACAAGCTGACACAAGCGTTTAAGTAAAATAAAAGCAACGATAAAGCCTTTGCCATCCAGTTTTTATGTGAAAAGTGGTGCAGCATCAAAGACTACCAAAACAGAAATGCTCTTTACATCATTTCTAAGTGACATAATGTTCCAATTTCTACAGCAAATCATGTTGGAAATTTATTTAGAGCTATGTACCCGGATTCAAAAATCGCCAGACAGTGTCCTAGCGGTAGAACAAAGACGGCGGCCCTATTGAAATGCATTGCAAAAATATCCTGTTCTGATATCGTTGGCGATTTGAAACATTTGCCGTTTTCAATGGCAACTGATGAAAGCACTGATCAAAATGCTGTTAAACTAATTGTTGTTAGGTATTTCGATAATTTCCAGAAAAAATTTTATGTGCAATGTTATTTTTAAAAGAATGCAGTGATATTTTGTATGTTTGATTGTTAAAGTCAATAAATTTCAGAAAGTAAGTCTTAATGTAAACAAAAGATTTTATACTTGAAACATTTTATCCATGAAGCAATTTAATTAACAAAACCATTAAGATATATAACCTTTTACTTATCTTCACGTTACGTCTTTGGTAGACTAGTTTCATCTGGGGCACCCCAGCTTGGTCACTACCTTGCTTTGGTGTTCGAAACTGTGGTCTTCCTGTTTTCTTGTTCTTTTAAAGACTTTACGCCATTGGCGGTTAAGGATAGCACCCTCGTTGCCATTACAACTGTCAGAATTAGCTAAAATTTCAACAGACTCCCTGATCGCTGCGTATCCGTGGTTGTTGTAGTTGGCCAACTTTTTTACTTCATCAAATTTGATATTAATTTCTTCGTTTTTGTTTACTTGGGTTAAGGCTGTGGTTAATTTACCTGTTTTTATATCGTGTTTATGTTCTTTGATACGGGTTTTTATTTTTCTTTTTGTTTTTCCTATATAACATTTTTCTTTATCTTGTTCGTTATTGTATGGTATTTTATATATTCCTGCAGTTTCTAAAGGTTTAGTTTTATCTTTGTCACTTCTTATTAATTGAAAAATGTTAGGGTTAGGTTTTATGGGTACATTTATATTATGTTTTGCTGCAATTTTCTTGATTTTATTAGATATTCCACGGTCATAAGGTATGGAGGTAGTATATTTAAGCTTTGGTTTTTGAAAATTGTTGATTTCATTAAGAGTTTTTAATCTTTTTCTAAATAATTTATCTATTAATTTGTTAGAGTATCCTGCTTTTTGTGTGAATTGTTTTATATTTTTTATTTCATTTTTTAAAATTTTATTGTCTTTACAAATTACTATTGCACGGTTGATGTGGGATCGGATAGCATTGATCTTATATTTAAAAGGGGTTTTACTATTTTTATGGATTATTTCATTACTGCTATTGGGTTTTCTATAAACTTGTGTGGTTATTTTATTAGCATGGCGACTGATATTGACATCTAGAAAATTTAGCTGTTTATTGTTCTCTTCTTCTAAGGTGAATTTAATATTTGGATCTATTTTATTTAAAATGTTTAGAATTTCTATGGGATCTGTCTTTTGGTCTATTACTGCAAAAACTGTTTTTGCAGTAATATATAAATGGAATATATAAAATACCATACAATAACGAACAAGATAAAGAAAAATGTTATATAGGAAAAACAAAAAGAAAAATAAAAACCCGTATCAAAGAACATAAACACGATATAAAAACAGGTAAATTAACCACAGCCTTAACCCAAGTAAACAAAAACAAGAAATTAATATCAAATTTGATGAAGTAAAAAAGTTGGCCAACTACAACAACCACGGATACGCAGCGATCAGGGAGTCTGTTGAAATTTTAGCTAATTCTGACAGTTGTAATGGCAACGAGGGTGCTATCCTTAACCGCCAATGGCGTAAAGTCTTTAAAAGAACAAGAAAACAGGAAGACCACAGTTTCGAACACCAAAGCAAGGCAGTGACCAAGCTGGGGCGCCCCAGATGAAACTAGTCTACCAAAGACGTAACGTGAAGATAAGTAAAAGGTTATATATCTTAATGGTTTTGTTAAAAGATTTTATGCTTATTTATTTTAAGCATTTTCTTATTTTTTAGCGGCTACACTTTGTACCTTAAAACTACACTTTTTCTTGTTTGTTAACTACACTTTAGCGTTCCCAGAGGTTGGCAGCCCTGCATAATTTAACCAAAATTGATTTTCAAAATTTTGCTTTTACATCATTATTCTTCAATTTCAATATTCTGACAACTTTTTTCTATGATCTAATTCTATATTGAAAAAAAAATTCTTTTACAAAAAAATTTTGTATATTTTAAGTCTAAAATATATGTAGATTTGAAATATGTAATAAAAAAAATATGCAATTTTTGAACCTATTTTGATAAAAAAAATACGCAGCGAGAGGGTTAACAGTCAAGTGACTTTTTTTTTTTTTTGGGGGGGGGGGATTTTTAGGGGGAAGTAAAAAAAAAAAAGAATCCTGTTACTGATGTATGTATGCATACATATATAGTAAAGCACCCTTTATATGTCTTTCATGGGACTGAAGTAAAAGGATATATAAAAAACGTATAATCAAAATTTTAATAACACTTTGAGTACTACAAATTTAATGACAGTTAAGCCAAATTTATATGAAAATACTAATTAATAAAGTTTCTTAAGTAAGTAACTGTGTATTATACATTTTTTAAGACAATAATTAATTTAAAAAAATTTATTACCAAAAGTGAGAAAAACCATACTATTAATGCATGACTGGGTACTAATTACATATATTATAATTATATACTGAGTGTTATATAACATTTAAGAACTATATAAACACATTTTGAATATTAACTATATATATTGTGTATCTTTAATTATAAGCATATGATTTATTTAATATTAAAATTATTTAATATTCGTCTGATTTGCTTCTTGTCTATGAGGATTAAATTTCTACTGTGAATTCAATTGATTCTTTGATCTTTCCTGTGTTCCTTCATTTAAGATGCTTCATAGGAAAAATGTCTTATTTAGAATGAAAAATAACTGGTCCAGAAATTCTGCGAATTTTAGTGAAGTGGAAAAGATGTATAACAGATATTGGCGGCATATAAACATAGACTTTTTGCATTAAAATGAATAGGAATGAATCGGGACTTCACTAAAAGGCTGTATAAATGTAAACAGCACTTTACTGTATAAATCTGTACTGATAAGTAAGGATTTAAGTCCATATTGTTGATTTTTCAAGAGACAAAAAATAAAGTTTAACTAAAAACTAATCAAAAGAATTGATTAGGAAAAGGGGATTATGTTGACTTATACCCTTTACATAATTCGGTGATTGTCAACTTTGATTTAATAATGGGTAAAAAATTAATTAAATATTTTATATCAAACATGAATGCTAAATTTCTGACAATGTTTTTTTACCAATGGATTTTCTCAGAGACTGACATAGACTTAAATCCTTTATACCAATTGATATAGAATTTTTTTGTGGCTCTGACTATACTTAACTCAAAATCGACATTTTTAGACTTAAATCCTTTATACTTATCAGTACAGATATAAAATCAGAATTCAGGTAAATTACCTGAAATCAGTCTTGTTCAGGACAAGACTGATTTTTATATTAATCTCTAAGCAATTTCACTTCAGGGATTAGGAATATATTTGATCAGAGGTCTGCAAATTCCGGGCATGGAGCCACAACCCAGAAAGGGTTTCAGTTGAATTTCTCGATTTGGTCTCAGGCCTGGCCTAGATTATATATTTCGGGACACGCCACGATGAAAATTTTCTATACTTTCCTTGTTAACTAACGAAGAAGGTAAATGATAGAATATTTCATAATGTTATACATTATCTACGAATAAGTATTTGTACACTTTCAAATATCTAGAAAAGTTCTTTAGGAATTGTCTTTAAATTTTGGTAGTGTAAAGAACATATTATACCTCATACATTTCAGCAAAGGATGTGCCCTGAAGAGGAAAGTAATACTTTAAATGTGTTTTGCCTCCAGTATGTGATTAAGGGATTTTTTTTTTCATTACCTATGTAAATTTTTTTTATGAGGCTACCACATGTATTTGTGGAAATATAACCTTAAAAAAAAAAAAAAAAAATTATAACACATAGGGTATTAATCCCAATCAAAATCCCTTTATAGGAAATTTAGCACACTACATTAGACACAGCATACTACTATCAGAATAAGAAAATGTTAAATATTTTGATATATGAGGAAAATATGAGCATTTTTACTAAATTTTTAATTGAAGTCGTTAAATTAAAGAAAGGTTATCCCCTGCCTCCCAAGATGTATATTGGTTGATGGAGCACAATACACACACAAATATGGAATGTGTATAAGAAGTAACGAAAATTATGGAAATCTGTCAAAATTAGTCAGAGAAAAACCAAGGAACTCTATTTGGACTCTGTTCACTCACATACGCACATACAGTCAAACCTCGTTAACATGAATTTCAAGTGGGATAAAAATTTGTTTCATGTTATCAGTAATTAATCTTCATGTAACTAATCTGCATTTTGAGGGGGTTGTGGAAACAGTTCATATTTAAAAGTAATTCACGTTAACGAGTTGTTTCATGTTATCAGTAATTAATCTTCATGTAACTAATCTGCATTTTGAGGGGGTTGTGGAAACAGTTCATATTAAAAGTAATTCACGTTAACGAGGTTCGACTGCAAATATATCGTAAAAATATTAAAAACTAGCAGGCTACGCTTGCTTCACTGGTCACTCACTATATTTAAATTAATTTTCAAAAGAATTGGACTATTTAATTTATATCACATTATAAATAAAAACTTAAAATAATAATAATTTATACATAAATAAATAAACATTGAAATTGCTCTAGACCTTCCTTCAAGTACCCGCTGCCTACGACAGCTCTTTTTTCCCCCTGTGTTGCATCGGGGGGGGGGGGGATCCATGTTCCCACTGTCTGCAAAAAGGTCTTTCCTGGGCACTTCAATCTGGGTATTTATCGACAACATGTGGATCTTCTGTTATTTAAGAACTAAAATTTTTAAGATGACTGTATCTCAGCATCTATTACATGTTTTTGAACCACATGTTTTATAGCTCCCGTTATTTACACTGTATTACGATTTAATTCCGACCAGTATAACAAAATAAAATTAAAAGTAAATTTTCTTTAAAAGGAATTAAAAACATGGAAAACAAATAAATTTTAATCAGTTTAATCCTTTTCCACTATACAGGGTGTCCAATAAGTTCTCATACAATTTAAAACTTAAAATACACAAAAGTTAATAAAAATAAAAGGCTTTTATTTAAAGCAAATTACAAAACAAACATTCAGAAAACCATCATAACAAATCTTTAGGGATACTTCCACCGTTTTGTTTTTTTACCAGCTTTAGTCTTTTCTCGAAGCTATCACGTATGTCTTGCATTGGGATTCCATCCCATACTTTAAGTATAACGTTTTTGAATTGTGTTAAATTGCTGCATTTCACATCTTAAGCTTCGACAACATATAACCCCATGCAAAATAATCTAAGGGGTTTAGGTCGGGGGAGCTGGGAGGCCATTCTTTTTTTGGCAAAAAGTCAGTCAAATTTTCTCTGCACCATTGTTGCACCTTATTAGCTGTGTGGGATGGTGCACAATCTTGCTGGAAGCAATAATAATCATCTCCATACATATTTTGAAGATATGGTAATAAAACTTTTTCCAAAACTTCCTTCTGATACATTTCTGCATTAATCTTTACTAGCTTTTCAATAAAAACCAAAGGAAGTTTCCCCCTTTTCGAAAAAGCCCCCCATACCATTAATGATGAAGCATTTTGAAATCTTGGCACAGTAGCTTGATTGTCAGGGATATCTTGAATGGATGCCGACCATACTCGATCATTCTAGGAATTGTGGGATTGTTGTAGAACGAAAAGTTTCTCATCGGAGAAGATGAATTCATCGCCTGCGTGCCAAGAGAGCAAAGTGTTAACTCTTTCATACCTCTTTACTTTTGAGGCCTTTGAAATTCCATGTGTTCTTGTTTTTTTGTAAGCTTTATATCTTAGATCATTTTTTAGAAGATAGTGGACAGATGATTTTGAAATCTTGCAAACTCGTGATAACTTTCTAAGAGAGGTCTGTCCATTTCTCCGGATGCGCTCTCTTACTGCTTTGCTGATTTTTTCAGTCCGTACAGTGCGAGGTCTGCTGGATCTATACGTGTCCTGCACAGATGAAGTTTCATTATACCTTCGTATCGTCCTATAAACAAAATCGCGTTTGACACCTAAGTTTTTCAGGTCTCTGAAGTTTTTGCCTGCTTTCTGTCCTTCTAAATATTTTTTCACGATTACCTTTCTATATCCATTCATGGTTTCTGAAACAAAATGAAAAATATTACAATTGATTCTATTACATATATTCTTTAAAGACACATTGTAAAACAATGTTAAAAAACTTTTGATAGCCTAGAATTAATAGCTTTTAATAAGACCACATTAAAAATACTGTATGAGAACTTTTTGGACACCCTGTATACTACCATTTCCCCCCCCCCCCCCCAATAACTATTATAAAAAAAAAAAAAAAAAAAGATTTTAATTTAAAAAAAATTAATCTAAAATAAAAAGTTGCTATACGATAAAAATTATACATAAGCATAACAATCAATTTATATTGCATTACCATTTGATTTTCAATTAAAAAAAAAAAAAAAAAATCACCTTCAAATGAATGTATTTAATAAAAAATAAATAGTGAAATAATCGTTGCTAAGATATGCAGACGATTACAATCAAAGAATTAAATTTATGAAAAATGAAGCATTAAAGCCAATATTTAAAATCAAAAAAACATTAATTTAAAAAATTCAAATTCGAAAAAATCTCTGAGGTGCACACCTGGTGGGTCCCAGGTACCTATATGCCAAATTTGGAAGCTCTGTGATCAATAGTGTGAGCACCAGAGTGCAGACAGACACTTCTCTTTATATATATATAGATTAATATGGTAGACCTCAAAATGCATAGATATACCAAAATTGAATTAAAAAAAAAAAGTTAACAGCGTTTGAAATTGTTATTACGTTTTAAGAAAAGATAAATTGATTGCGGATATTTTCAAGTGTAAAATTATTAGAAGGGACAGAAAGGGGGGGAAGGGGCAAAAGCGTAATAGTGGTTAATAAAGGAATGGTTCTTTCAGGGAAAACAACGAAAAACCCAGAACGCTTTTATTCTTTTATATTTTGCAGAGTTTCGAATTCTGATACTCCTTTCACATTTTATACTATGGATTTTTAACAGTATTTAGCCCGGAATTCCTTATCTTTCTCTCTTTCATCAAAACACTCGTAGATTTTCTTTTTGACAGTTTTACGATTTCTTCTGATTATCTCATACTCACCGCCTCAAGATGACCATCATCAATTGCGCTCAAAACTGTTTTTTTCATTATTGTGCTTAGATCTTCATAGAAAAGTGCACATTTTAAAATTTGTATACAATAAAATACCACAAAGCGCACCCCTTTGATTAGACTTACCTTCTGTATTTCACCTAAATTTTGCTTGTTCTGAAAAATTGCTACATATTTCAAATATTAAATTTTTTTTCTATTTTTTCTTTTTGTTTTGTTTTTATCAGATGAATACAAAGTATTTCTGCAACAAAAAGAAATAGTGGCAATATAAAAATTACCGTTTTTAATTAAAATTTTGTTTTGCGTACAACATGCGGAATATATTACTCTTCTAAACTTCTCTTGATGTCATTTTTATAGCAAAATTGTAAAACATTTTGAGAAAAATAAGAAATATAAAATATCTAAGAAAAAATATTCAAGTGAAATTTATTGTATTTTGTATTCTATAGGATATTTTATCATGTGGGGGTAAAGAGGGTATAGCATTAGGCTTAACTATATGGCTAATTAATAAGGAATTACATGGATCATCCTCAATAAAACTGTCCTTATGAGAAAATTAAAGTACATGGAAAGCTTCAGATTTTTTTTTTTTTTATTATTATAATAAACAGGTATATATGTAATAGCTTCATAAGAAAAGTATAAATCCTGCATATTAATCAAAATATTTAAGTTAAATTAATTTTAAAATACTGAAAAGTAAGAGAATGACAGTTATAGTAAGGGGATGATATTTTATTAGAATACGCTGCTTTAGTTACAAGTACAATAAATTTGAGATAGTCATAACTAGGTTTTAAATGAGCATGGCAAGAAAGTGATAATTGTCGCCAAATCATAAACAAAATCACTAAAATCGCATATATGGGCAACAAATATGTCTATTTTTTTTTTTCTGTTATCTTTATTTTGAATTTATATTTTTAACTATAGGGAAAATATATTTTGATAATCACAAAAAGGCTGTAAAGTAATCCTTTTAGAAATTGACTTCTATTTATTTTCAATATTTTTAATATATCAATCGATTTTATGGTTATGCGTTAGTGCTGCTTTTCCACTGCTACAGTGTGCTTTGCTTTCACATTACACTTGTAGCCACTACAAGTGTTTTATCTTTTGAAGGGTTGTGCTTTAAAGTTTACCCCGAAACAATTGCTGTGTGTTTCTGTAATTTGTGTTTGCACAATTCTTTCATCTTTGTGCACCACTTTTTAGTGCATATTAAAGTAATTTTTTAAAAATATCTCTTAAGTAATTTATTTAATTTAATTACTGAATTAATCAAGAACATCTTATAGCAAACTTAAATAGTATATATCAATTTCAAAGAATTCCATTATTATTTACAGGATTTAGAACCAAGACCCGATTAATCTCAAGTTAGGCCCGAGGCACACATACTTTCTTGAGCCCTCATCATTTCCCTCTTCGCACCTAAACAAAAGTTTCTATCACGATATTTATTCATTAAACACAGAATTTGTTGAATGAAGTAAACGAAAAATGAGTTTTAGGGGCCCCCTTCTGTTCTAGATTCGGGACATATACTCCGCGTGCCCCTGCAATAATCAGGTGCTGGTTAGAATGCAGACAGACAGACATAGAGTCAAAGTATAAAAATCTGGAGTGACTACACTCGACTTTCCGAACACTGAGTAATTAACAGTTTTGTAGATAAAGTAAAGAAAGAGGAGTTGTTAAACAAACAAAAGAGAGAAAACCATAATAGAGTGTTTGAGTATTTTTCTCCATATATTATACAATGTTTTATTTAACGCTACTGAACTTTCAGCTCATAAATCATAATGATAAAGAATTTTTCGTTGTGTCCCTGTAAAAAACTATAAATGCTAGATTCACCAAAATGCTTATAGTTAGTGCAACAGTGATTTATAATATTCATATAAATTTTCAGCTCAATTGAATAAGGTGTTTAGATGCTATCGCACTTTTAAAAATTTGGTCCCATAGGCCATAATGATAAAGAATTATTCTTTGTGTCCCTGTAAAAGAACTGTAAGTGCTAAATTCACCAAAATCTATACAGTTCGTGTAACTGTGACCTATAACATGTGTACGAATTTTTTGCTCAGATTCATAATAATTCTCAAACATTGTTTTAAAAGTATTAAAAAGCACTTAATAAAACTGAAAATCTATTTTCAGCAATTTCCGGTTATAGCTCTTAATCTATATGAATCTTTTTGAGTGGGCCTGTAAATCTTATTGCTAATAAAACTGTATTTATAGAAAACTTTTTTTTTCTGCTTATGAATAACAAATGCCAATTTCCTTATAATTTGTGCAAAATAAAGGTACTAAAATGTGGTTTAAAAATATATCTCATAGACTGCAATGTTTTGAAATTGTTTCGAGTGTCCTTTGCACAAACCACTGGTAGTATTTACTCCATTTTCAATAGGGGGCATTGCTTAGTAAACATTAGGGATGGACCGGATATCCTGAAAGTATCCGGTATCCAGCTGATTTAATATCAGAAATATCATCGGATATCCGGATCAAAACCACCAGATATCCGGTTTTTGAAAATCTTTTTTTTTTTTTTCATGTTTTCTTTGATTGAGTTATGGTGAGAAATGCGAGAAAGAACTTTTGCCCCTCTGTTTGAGAAGAAACTTAAAAAAAAATAGCTTCTTAAATCACGTCACTGAAGAAATAATCTCATAAAATTCCACATTTGTATCTCCTTTAGTTTGACTGGGCATTTCTGAGTGAACAAGCAAGTCGGTCAGATCTTCCTTTATTGATGTAGATTCCTGCAATTTATTTCTTTTAATTAAAAAACTAATATATTGTGGCCACCACAAGACTTTCTCCTGTATTTTCCTATACAAATTCACTGAGGGCAAGTAATTTATTAAAATTATCTAACATGATGAATGAAAATGATTTTCATCTTAGAGAAAACTAACACTAAATATCTAAAGAAAGACAGTTTTATTGTCTAAAAATAACATCTTAAAAAATGCATTTTTATAATGGTTATTTCACATATCAAGTTTCGTACAGTTATACGTCCTACAAAGTTTAGATATAGCATTTCCAGTATAGTAGTGCCATCTATTGGTCTATAAACATCCAACTTGAATTAGCATAATGCCTCATAATGGCCTTCTCACATATCAAGTTTTGTTTGATTATACACAATAGAACCTGAAATATAGTGTAAATCCGTCTAAAACCGGAAGTGGAAAAATTTACAAATCCAATACTTTCTCCTATTGAATATAGAAGAAAGTAAAAAATATATATATGACTTTTCCGCAGTTTTCTTTTGCATAGCTTTTCAGATTTACTTTCTTCTGTATTCAATAGAAGAAAGTTTGGATACGTAAATATTAACGACTTCCGGTTTTTGGTGAATTTATACGTTTTGAGAGGTTCAGAACACGATCTTACCATTTTCAGAAAATGTCTGTCTGTGTGTGTGTGACAAACATTTTGTGGTGATTGTATCTCAGGAACTATTGTACAGAATTACATATAATTTTATTTGTAAAGGCACCTTGACCTAAATTAGTGCCTATCAACAGTTGGTGTCAACCGATCAACAGGTGGTGCTGCTATGCAGCGATATCCACAATTTGAGGGAAGGCTATACCTCAGGAACTACTGCACAAAATTGCATATAAAGTCATATATAGATGCAACTTGATATAAATTAGAGTGCCTATCAACTTTTGGTGTTAACAGCTCTATAGGTGGGGCTACTATGCAGTGATTTCTACAATTTAAAGTAAGGCTATATCTCAGGAACTACTGCACAAAAATACATATATAGATGCAACATGATATAAGTTAGTGCCTATAAACTTCTGGTGGTAACCACACAATAGGTGGCTCTGCTATGCAGTGATTTCCACAGTTTAAGAAAATGCTGCATCTTAGGAACTACTGGATATAAATGTATATGTCGATGTATCTTGACATATGTTAGTGCTTATGCTTACCAATTTTTAGGGTTAACTATTCAACAGGTGGTGCTGCAGTGCAGCAATTTTCCTAGTTTAAGGAAGGGTTATATCTCAGGAACTACTGTGTAAAATTGTATAAAAATTTATATGTGGATGCACCTTGATATAAGTTATTGCGAATCAACTTTTGGTACTAATTGCTCAACAGGTGGCGTACAGAGATTTCCTCAGCTTAAGGGAAGATTATATTTCAGGTTCTAATATGTATAATCAAACAATACTTGTATACTTGATATGTGAGAAAGCCATTATGAAACATTATAGTCCGGTCAATTTGGACAATTGAAATAAAGAAAATTCCGACAGAGCCAAATTTCCGTAGAGACCTTAGGTTCACCATAAAGAATAAGGTGTCAAAAGTCCCCATCGGTCCCATGTTGGGTTTTTTGGATTTTTCTCGAAAACGGTAAGTTTTATCGAAAAAGTACCTCAGAGTAAAGTTGTAGATCTCAAAATTCTCTATAAAAATGGTCCTTATGATTTTTTCTCTAAGACCCACCATTTCCCAGATATTGCGCTTGTAAGAATCACGTTCTACATAATATGCACACATTTCCACACCACCTGTGAGGTAGTGTACTCGGCGCGTTTTTTTTAACGTGGTTTCCCCGGTAGGCCTATTCCACGAACCTGTATGACGTTATTTTCAGGAAAAATAGTTATTTAATAGTATGAAGATTATTGATATTGGTTATTGAGTTTAACTGTCGTTCGAATGTTTTTTTGTTACTTTAATCTGACTCATACTCTTCATACTCAACTTCAACAATCATGTTTTCTTCTTCTTCTTTTTCTTCTTCTTCTTCCTGTTGCTGAATGTTCAAAAATTGTTCAAATGAAGATGAATCAGTTGTCTCTTCATCAAAATCACATGAATCTTCCTCTCTTGTATTTAATTGAACATTCGAACACGATAGACCTTGGCAATTGGTACACGCTGGAGGACACTGCAACCCTATTTTTTTACAGCCACATTTGGCATTACAACCTTTCTTGTACTTGCAAAAAATAGAGTTAAGAAGTTTTTCTGGAGCAGGGGGCAGTAAAGTTTTAATCGGTTCCAAAGTATTATTTATCAATTTCCAACCCCAGTCTTCAGGGTTCAGTTGATTGCCTTGCCATGTCTGAACTTGATAGTATACTCGAAACAAATGTTGAATAGCAGATGCCGATGTTGGAGGAAGACAAGATAGTTGTACTTGCTTTTTGTTTCGTGTATTTTTTACAAATGTTAAATATCTGTACTTATCTATGCAATCAATTTTTTTGGAGCTCCATAAACCTCAAGAAGAAACCGAATTCCTTCAGTAATTAGTATTTGAGGTGGAGAATTAATTTCTGTAAATACTTTTGCGCAGTCAATCAAATCTTTTTTTTCAAATGATTTTAATACTGAATTTTTACCCCTTCTGAACATTGCTGACGTAGTATCGCAGCCGGTTATCGCATGTAAAAATAAAATATAGTTTTGGCATTTTGGATAAGCTGATAAACTTTTAGAAGAATATATTTCTGTGCGTTGTTGCGCCTTCCCAGGTTTCAGAAAGTAAATAATTTTATCAGATGGAGTCCTTGCAGTGAGTAGTACTAACAAATCAACATCTTCACCCACTTCAATGGTTGTGTTTCTAGCATTAAATATTTCTATTGCTGTTTCAATTATGAGGACATCGGCGTCATTTGGAGCTTGTTTCACGGCAATATTTTCAGCAGTTAATTTGTTACTCAACATAGAAATAAATCGAGATTTATTATTAATGTTTGCAAAAAATTGTTGTTGGTTTACTGGAATTGTCATAAATTCATCAAACATTATGTCGGAACCTGAGGATGTTTTTGTAGTACGACGACGTTGTTCTGCAGCTTTTATGTTCTTTGTTGTGTCACTATAGCCATCAAATACTACTTGTAATAAATACGTATATTCACTCGAACTGCACGTTTAACACTAAAAGAAACAGGTACGTGAACGACACCACACGGACAAAAGAATAGCCAGATGTTATTCAAGGCCATACAAGTAGAGGGGATACTGTAAGGGACTGGCGGTCTTTTGAGAGTATATTTTCTCAGAATAGTATAATGTATCCATGAAAGAGACACAAGTAGGCATTTTTACTTGCTTGAGTACCTGAATATGTATATACGTGGCATATGTGTGCATATTATGTAGAACGTGATTCTTACAAGCGCAATACCTGGGAAATGGTGGGTCTTAGAGAAAAAATCATAAGGACCATTTTTATAGAGAATTTTGAAATCTACAACTTTACTCTGAGGTACGTTTCCGATAAAACTTATCGTTTTCGAGAAAAATCCAAAAAACCCAAAATTTTGACCTTGGGGCCCGAATAAGTCCCTTAGCACACATGTAGAAATGGTGTGTCTTAGAGAAAAAATCATAAGGACCATTTTTATAGAGAATTTTGAGATCTACAACTTTACTCTGAGGTACTTTTTCGATAAAACTTACCGTTTTCGAGAAAAATCCAAAAAACCCAAAATTTTGACCTTGGGGCCCGAATAAGTCCCTTAGCACACATGGGACCGATGGGGACTTTTGACACCTTATTCTTTGTGGTGAACCTAAGGTCTCTACGTAAATTTGTCGGAATTTTCTTTATTTGATCACTATTTTTATGTCTAAATTGACCGGACTATTATGCCGATTCAATCTGGATGTATATCTACCAATAGGTTGCACTGCTAGCAGTAGTGCAGTTCATCATGGTAGATAATTTTAATAAATATTAGTTTTTGTAATTTATTTGAACTGAGTAAATTTATATAGGAAAATATAGAAGAAAGTCTTGTGGTGGCCACAACATACTAGTTTTACTTTCTCTTACCCATGTAAGTGGTAGAGAAGTACTTTTTGGGTCAAATTTTTGAAATCGAGGTTTTGTTATGTTTACTCAATTTGAGGTTCCCTGAATCCAAAAATAATATTTTTAGTGGTTGGTCTGTGTGTCTGTTATTAGCATATCTCAAGAAAAAATAATAGCAGAAAGTTCAAACTTGGTATTCTCAATGTGTATTACATAGGGATGCTACACTAAACTTTTTGTGGAGATCAAGCAAATGATTCGTGTGCAGGGACACCCAAAAGAATTCAAATATATTACATCTATAGGGGAAATTGTAGGTAAGTAGAGTTTAACAACTATAAACTGCATTAAACCAAATGAAACGAATTTATATTTTTTATATGCGTAAAAACATGTTTCATACTGAATATGGTATGGAAATCATTTACTGTTCGTTTACAGAGCTACACAAAAGAACTAGATTATAGTACGACAATACTTGAAAATAGATGGAAGTGTATTTCAGGTTGTGCCGTCTGTTATTAATATCAGATTATATTTATGTGGACCATGTGGCGTTTATATAATCTTCAGAAGATATACAGGGCTGCCAATATTTAAACCATAATATTGTTACTTCTATATTCAATAGAAGAAAGTACTGAATTCGTAAAAGTTTTCGACCTCTGATTTTTGATGGATTTACACATTTTGAGAGCTGTAGAACACGATTTGACCATTTTTAGAAAATGTCTGTCTGTGTGTGTGTGTGACAAAATTTTGTGGCAACTGTATCTCAGGAACTACTGCACAGAATTTTATACAAATTGGTTTGTAGTTGCACCTTGACATAAATTAGTACATATCAACTTTTGGTAAAAATAGCCGTACAGGTTGCGTTGCCATCCCGCTTTTTCTAAATTTTTAACATGATGGTATAGGACAAAATTTTGTATAAATGTGCAAAGAGAATTATTTTTTAATAATCATTATGAAATTTACAAGAATTATTTATAATAGAGATAGTCAACTGAGAAAATTTTTTTGGTTGTGTAGGAACTTCGCCTCCCTCCCTCTGGGGGGGGGGGAGGTCCCCCTTAGAGGGGAGTAAATTTTCATGATGGGTATCTTTCAAAAGAGCTCGCCAATACCTTTAAAACGAATGGTTGAACCACCGATCTGCAATAATTTAAAATAAAGTTATCAATTTCTTTTCGGGAAAAAAAAAAAAAAGACAAAATTGACTTTTTTTTGGATATTTAGTGTTATACTACTTCTCTAATATAGAAATCATCTGCATTATCATAGAAGATAATTTTTTTAAATAGTAATTTTTAATAAATTATTTTTACTGAGTGAATTTGTATAGGAAAATATAGAAGAAAGTCATGTGGTGGCCTGGCCACAACATACTAGTTTTTTGTTGTTATTGTTACCATATACAGGAAAGCTGACTAGGTATTGAAATTAATTCTACATGGCCATATGGTTAATAATGTATTTTTTTAAGCTAAATATTCATTGCTTGGGTATTTTTATATTTAAATGTTTTGAGGCTTCCTAAATACCGAAGTCAAGTTTCAACGCTTGATCTTTGCCTGTGTCACTTAAATTAAAAACAAGTAATTTTAGGTAAGTGATTTTTAATAAGCAAGTAATTTTTAAACAACAACAAATTTTAATAAACAAGTAACAACAGTTTTTAATAAGCAAGTAATTTTTTAAAAATGTATTTTGAAGTTAATATGTTTGTTAGTAGAAAAAAAAAAATTGATAAGTTTTAAGAAATGTTGCGTGTGAAAGTTGTCTGAATAATTTTAAATAAACTTTTGAACTTAATAACAGACTTGAAATATATATAAATGTATTGTAGAATAACGAAATGGGGGTTTGAGGGAGGGGGCCCTCTCACATATTATTAGTGAAATAAATCTGTTCCGAAGCCTAATTTGAATTGTTTTAACATAGGTTTACACAACAGTACTAGTGTTCTTACCCCCTAATCTCCAATCTGTATTTATAATATTAAAGCGTAAGAGAAAGTCGTGTGAGTGACACACAAGATTATTTAAGTAAGTTTCGTCAATTACATGCATAGCAAGGCAGCAAAGCAAGTAGTTCAGACAGCATTGCACATTATATTCTGCTAACCTAACTATCAAAAAGTGACACATAAGCATAAGAATTGATATAAAAAAATAAAATAAAACTATTATGGCTTATTATCCCAATGGTATTGACATTTTTATGTATGTGAATGGAATCCAGTTGCATAAAAACCATATGCAAATACCTGTTTTTAACTACTGTGTGCTCTTAAAAAACTGAAATTTTCATGTGTACTGGGAAAGGGGACTGCCGGGTATCCGGTTCCAGCAAATTAAAGAAATATCCGTATCCGGTCCATCCCTTATATATATCATACCTGCCAACATTTGAAAATGACAATTAGTAGCACACCAATTTAAAAAATGGATTGGATGGTTGGTTGGTTCATTTTTATTATCCAACATGCAAATCCTAAACAAATAAATGTATATTACCTTATTTTCTTGCGTATAATCCACGGGGTACTATTTTCAGCCCTGATGAAAATTTTTCTATAGATAATACGCACTGCTGGATGCCAGACATCCGGCCACATTATGTTAAATGTTTTTACCTCCCCCCCCCCCAGATTAAATATTTTTAAAGATATTATTTTTATCGAAATAACTTGCATTAGTGTTCCTATAGAATGAAAGACTGTACTGTACTGTTTAAGAAACAAACACGATTTATGAAACCAGGTGTAAATTAATTTTATTAAAAATTCAGAATTCCTCTTTTTTTCTATATTCAACCAGTTATTAAAATTCAGCAAAAATGCTAGCCAATCAATAAAAATATTTTTGTGTGTTTAATTATGTGTATAATTTTGAATATAAATTATAATTATTGCAAAAAATTATAATCTTATCATTGGGATAATTATATTAAAAATGTTAAAATATAAATATTAAACACATTCAAAGGCTTCTCCAGGCATTTGATCATCGATTGTTGGGAAGGGGGGGGAGGGGGTAAAAAAAACTGAGAAATATTGAACAATTCTACTTCTTCATACGTTCTAGCATCTAATAAAGTAAACTTAAAAAGAACATTGACATTTATGTTGCGGATGGAAAAAGATTAGGAATCCCAAGGCAAGGCGTTTGTTTGCCGATCGTTAGGGGGTGGGGTGGGGCGCGAGGGGGGACAAAAAAATACACGTATGAGAAATATTTAACAATTCTATCTCTTTATACAATCTAGAATCTGATAAAGCAAGTTTAAAATGAAAATTGACATTTATGGAGTGGATGGAAAAAGATTGAAAATCCCAAAGCAAAATGTAGTTAGAAATGTTGCAGTTTTGGTGCTAGATAAAATTTCGTAATTTTGAGCCGATTTTCGTAGCATCGTAGTTTACTACCCAAATTCGTAGCAACTACGAATTATTCGTAGCAGTTGGCAGGTCTGATATATATAAAGTAATGAATAATTCTAATAAATTTCCCCATACAATAACAGGGGATTTGGTTGCCGTCAGAGATATCCAGACATGCCAAGTCTCCTGCTTTTGGGAGGAGTCTCCTGCTTTTTGCTTGTTTTTCTGTGCTCCTGCTTTTCCACTCATTTCTCCTGCTTTTCTGATGTAATTTTTATCCATCCCTCTTAGCATAATTTATGCTTAAAATTTGTGGGATTGGGTAAAAAAATTTGAAAGAAAATTGAAGTTTATCTTGCCCTGCAATTTTTCAAGTTCAGTTTGAATGTGAATTACTATACAATGCTTTGAAACTAATTTTTGCTAAGAATAAATTTTTAACTTTCATTTTTGCATAATAAAAAATGTCTTATTACCAAAAGATTTTTTTTTTTTTTTTTAAATACCATAACTATTGAAAACTTAATTCAAATTTCATTAGAATATAGCTGATATTTTTATTTCTTTACCTTCACTTTTACAAAGATAATTAAGATCCTTATTGTTTTATATTAGGAGCAGAATGATCAAATCTGTCTATTTGACTTAAATTTTAAACAACTGTATGTCTGAGGTTTTTTTTTTTTTTTTTTTGATAGTTTTACAAAAAACATATAAAATTCATTTAATTTTAATACTGATGCTTTGTAAATACCTCCTAAGCTTATAAAACTTTACTTAAAATTTAATTGGCATTATTTTACTCATTTTTCTTACAAAAAGTTCTTACACAAGTTCTTCTTGTTGGAAAAAGTCTCGTGATTTCTGTTAAAAAGTCTCCTGCTTTTTTGTCATTAGAAGTTGGCACCTCTGGATATCTATAAACAACCATAAGAATTGTTGCCTGAATATATATCAGGCATGAGATTCTTCCGCGGATCTGCGATTTTCCGCTTTTTGTGATTTCCGTTAATTACACGATTATTATTATTTTTTAAATCAAACTCTAAAAAACGATCAGTGTTCAAACGCTCCACGAAAAACTTTAGATTCTCAATCTTTCTCTATCCACAATATAAATGTCAATATTCATTTTAACCATGCTTTATCAAATTCTATAACATATAAAAGAACAGAATTATTCAATATTTCTCACTCATGTAATTTTTTTTGTCCTGCTTCCCTCCCCCCCCCCCTTTTTTTTTTCCATCTCTAACCGTCACTGATAAAACATTCCGAGGGGAGTCTTATTTTTAAATACTTATCCACCCACAACAAAAATGTCAATATTAATTTTAAATTTATGATATTCTAGAACCCATAAAGAAGTAGAATTGTGTTTAATATTTCTCACTCATGAACTACATGCTAGGTTTTTTTTTTTTTTTTTTTCTTTTTCCCACATGTTTTATTGTGTTGATGTGAATTATACTTTTAGTTCAATTTGCCACTTTTAAAATATTTTGTATAGTTTTACCCTATGCGCATTATTTTTCATTTGAAATTAATTTTATGAACACGTGTGTTTCCTCTTTTTTCAATTTTCTGCATTCTCATGCTTGTATATATTTTATTGAACAAACCTTATACTGGTTAACTCATAAATATTAAACGGAAATATAAGCTGTTATATGAAATCTTCAGAGGTGCCAAGTCCCTTAAACCATAATAAAGTAAAATCATGAGAAATTTTTTTTTAGTATTATATTTTAATATTAATAGTTTTCGAGAAATTGAAATGTTAAATTTCAATGCATTTGTATGCAAATTTTCATAACTTTAAGACAGTAATCTACAAAACAATTTATACTATCCACCATTACCTTAAAGATGATCTGATTACTTTTTATTTTATTTATTTATTATTCATTTATATTTGAAAAAAATATATATATATATTTTAGAATGAAAGTGGCAGACTATTTCTTGTACAACAAAAAGCTTTTATATTAAAGTGTTATTTCAGAACGTTTTAACGTTTTTGTATGAATGTATCAAATTTACAACTTCGTTCCTAAAGAGTGAAGAGTAATATTTTGGTAATACCGTAATTTCGCGCGTATAGTCCGCGGCTATGCGTGTTTAAAAAGCAAATTATATAACCTGCGGACTATACGGTGGTGCGGATTATCTGCTAGTTATTCACAGTTCAAAACCTCAAAAGCATAATTAAACATGCGAATACTAGGAACTGCCGATTCTGACGATCAAATATAAACATAAACAAAAGAATAAGACACACAAAGAAAACATCGTATCGTATCGATAGCGAACCATGGAGCATAAAGCAAAAGATTACTATTAGGATAGCACGTTGCTGAATATTTCTGTACTGTTATTTTTTAAATTATGTTCGCAAAATATCGTCGAAGTTTTACTGCTGAGCAATACCAATGTCAAACTTTGAGATAATCTTCCAAAAAATATATCTCATAGTGCTGAATCACATACAATCAGCCATACTGCATTTCTAGTAGGAAAGTAAAACTCACTCAATGATTTAACCGGGAATTCCGATAGAAAATGTAAACATCAACTTTAAAGGTTTCTTTTAATGTATAATTTTTAAAATATGGTTTATTAATAACAAGTACTTCTTTTCTTTATACTATTTGTTTTAATAGTTGGAATGCTTTAATATTTTCATATAAAACTACATAATAGTGTTTTTACTTGCTGTTTTCTTGGGGTTATATTTTTCTCCTGCAGACTATACGGTAGTGCGGACAATCTGATGCTTTTTAAAATAATTTTTACATAGAACTTCACCTGCGGACTATACGATGGTGCGGACTATGTGCGCGAAATTACGGTAGTTTCCTCAGATATTAAGCACTGTTTTTAAAATATTATCTGTACGAAACTATGAAACTTATCTCCTCTTGAGATTTTATTGTCAGGGGTGGTGCCAGGGGGGGGGCACAGGCCCCCCTCCCCCGTCGGGGAGTCAGTGACCCTCCATCGGGGCATATTTTTAAAATCTGTCGGGAAAAAATTAGGAATGTTTCAGTTTTTCTCCTATTAGAAGCCCTTTTTTCTTTTTACAAATTTTGATCAATCCACTTTTTACTTTCTATATTCAATAGAAAAAAGTATTGGATTCGTAAAACTTGTCGACTTTCAGTTTTCCATGATGTTATACTTTTTGAGAGGTCCAGAACATGTTTTTACCATGACATTTGTAGAAAATATGTCTGTCTATGTGTGATAAAAATTTTTTCCAACTGTATCACAAGAACTACTGCACAGAATTACATATAAATTTTTATTTAGTTGCAGGGTCGGCTCTAACGTTTTTGCCGCTGTAGGCAAACCTCAAAAGTGCCACCCCCCCCATCCCCCAAACTTTAAAACTTAAAAAAAATATATATATATATATATGTGTGTGTAAATAATAGATATCGTAATAAAATTTAATCTTAAAATTTTGCAGTTAATAGAACTAAAACAATAACAGCACACAAAAATATAGAACTGAATTTAACATAGAGGAAAGAATGACACAAAAAGTTGCGATATAGATTAAGAACCAATGAGTTACAATAGTAACTTAAAATACTTACACCGACCTGAATGATAATAAAAAGGACCATTAAACTTATGAGAGAGAAAACAAATAATTAACCACAGAATTAATTGGATATAAATGCTTAAAATTAGAAGTATACTTATCAAGGGGTAAGTATTTCATAAAGCTGTGAAGGCTGCAACGATTTCTTAAAGCGATATTGCTAATCATAGAAATTTATATCATTTCACGCCCCGATCGAAGCAGCAAGAACCATAAAGAATGAGAAGTAAGGGAAATATTAAATTAAAACAAAGATTAAATAAAATCTTAATGGAAACCAAAGTGATAACATGAAAGAAGCATAGTAACCACATGTATAACAGTTAACACAAACTGGAGAAAAGGATGATGCCAAAACTTAAATTGAAATTAAAATAAAAGCTCGACAGAAATCGATTAATCAAATATACTTCAGAGCATTTTCATTAAAGATAAAATACCCAGAGTAAATATTAAATGATAATGTTAAAATATATTAAAGTTAATTAAAATTAAAACTAGTAGAGTTAAATCGTACCAAAAACATTAATAATTAAATCGTTTAAGTAAAGGACTGAAGAATGAATGCATAAGACATCAGAGTGCAAGCGCCATCTTTCGGTTAGCTATAAAAACAATAAGTCAGTTAAATTATTTCAGGAGAAAAAGCCAATGCAATAAGGAGTGTAATTAAGAGGTATTGACTGCAAGATTAAGATAATTTAGAAGTATTGACTGCAAGATTAAGATAATTTTTTTTTTTTTTTTAGCACCGATCAAGTAATAAGAATTATGAATATTGGAACATGTTAACGTTGAACCTAAATTAATTAAGCAAAGAATTCAACTTATATGATTAACCCAAAATTAAGTAATCTTGAAGTCAAAGTATTAAGAAGTATTAAATGTTAAGTTGTAAGCAGGGCCGGTGACATGGGGGGGCACAGGGGACAACTGCCCAGGGGCCCGGGTGTTGGGGGGGCCCGGAACAAACGGAATAGAAGTGACAAAAATTTAAATTTTAAAATATGAAGTTTCACATTTTTTTTTCTTGATATTTTCCACAATTCTAAAAACATGAGAAAAGGAATAACAAATTTAGATAAAAACCGCTTAGCAGTCCTAAATACTAGCGGTGATAATGGGCCCGCGACGCGATGCGGCGGGATTTAGGACCTAAGGGCTAAGGGGAGCTCAACAGGGAAGCGATATTTTTATCTGATGCATTATAATTTCTTTTTTTTAGAAAAGTCCTTTCAAACACTTTATGGGGGGGGGGGGGGGCTAAGTACTGCCACTGGAAGTAGATGCAGGAAGGGACAAATAGACTAGTAGATGTCGAATAATAAGGAAGCCTCATTTCCTTTTCTTTAATCGTTTCTTTAACGCATTTCGCATTTGGAAAAACCATTAGTATCAACTACTCAGAATTGAGGGGGTAAACTGTTGCTAGTAAAATTTCACAATCAATAAAAAAAAAAAATAATAGTAATAATACTTTTAAAGAAATCATTATGGGAAGGAACAAAGCCAAAGCATTCCGAGTGGAATAAGAAAAATATTTCGCATGTGCCCGACTTCCTTCGAAAGTTTCAAAACAACATGTTACACTTCACATGTCCAACCTGATATATTCAAAGAAATGTGTAATTGGGATGGTATTTGTGGTGTTTGGGAATAAGGCCGATTGACTGCACTAGAGTCCAAGGCCTGAAGGGAAATGCCTTCTGTGGAGTTTTTTCTAAGAAGTCTTAGCCTGTATTTATGCAAGTTGCGTAGAAAACTATGAAAACTCCGAACAGATAGGTCGACGAGTGCGACCTAGGATCGAACCCAGCACTAGAGGTCTGCACGGGCCAAAATTTTGAGGTCCAGGCCCGTTCGAAAACTTTGCTTACCTGGCCCGGCCCGTTTGTTTTTTCCCAGTGCATGGCCCGGACAAAAAACGATAATATCAGGCCCGACTCGACCCGATTCAAAAAAATGTAAAATAACAAAAAAAAAAAAAAAAAAAAAAAAAAAAAAAAGCCTGCTTTTCTATGAAAAAGATTTTTAATATGTGTTGCAGCGGTTTTATATGCCAAGTAATAGAATGTTCTTTAACAAAACTGCTGAACTTTTACAAGGTAATTATATATAAACAGAAATTCTTTATTACAGACGTAAAGAAGGCACAAAGACAGACAGAAAGCCAAATCGAAAATATTAGCATTCTAATCCAACCATATTCAATAGAAAAGTTGCTTTTGCACATGCTAAAAATAATGCTACTTTCATCCAGTGCACTGGAGTAAAGAAAAGGGAGCTTTCGCGAGAAAGTTACAGTGGAAGGATTTTTTTTGTCTTCATACCACCTAAACTCTACAAACATATAGGACGCAAACCTTATGCACAGTAACGTACCTAATTTCTTTTGTTTGTACATGTGCGAAAATTAGTAGTGACATGCATACTATTTTGATTAGAAAACCATATAATATTACTTTAAATAAAATATATTAATTTCGAGACACGCTAAAAATATTTGCGGAAAATCAAATTGCGAACAGACAGACTGATAAAAAATATCTAACTTCAATTTAATTGTCTAACAAAATAAAATTTTATGTGACATACCAGCCTGTAAGATTATGTAAAATAATATTTTATCACTTTCCTTTTTCATTGATTAACGAGGAAATTAAAAGAAGATTCGGGCCGACACGGCCCGGAAAAAAAT
This sequence comes from Salticus scenicus, assembly GCA_963930645.1. Taxonomy (NCBI): domain Eukaryota; kingdom Metazoa; phylum Arthropoda; class Arachnida; order Araneae; family Salticidae; genus Salticus; species Salticus scenicus. The sequence goes on from OZ005657.1 coordinate 256,725,337, forward strand.
TCATCCAGGCCCAGCCCGGCTTGAGTATACACAAAATAATTGAACCCGAGCCGGCCCAGCCCGAGAGCAGATTGAAAAATTCGGCCTGTGCAGACCTCTACCCAGCACCTCATGCTTACCACCTGTGAGTGCAGAACCGCTCGGCCGCCGGTGGGCTTCTAATTGGGATGAGAGCGACCAAATCAGTGCAAAAGAACTATAGCTGGCCCGGATATTGATAAAAAGTTAAATAGAAGCAATGCAAGATAAAGATATACTAAAAATGCAAAATTGTTGAGAAAGTATGAAGTAAAAAACACAAATAAAAAATAAAAATAAAACACTGAATTTCATTTACAAAATTTTAGAGGAAAATGTAAAGGCGCGGGAATTGTACAGTGACCACTTTTTCTTTTTACACATATGCAAGATGACAAGACATTAATAATAATTATAATAATAATAATGATAGAAATTCACTAGTTTAATTAAAAATATGCCTAGAATGTATACAAATAGGATTTTATTTTTAGACAAAACTTAACTTGAAATTTTTAATTTAATTGAGAAATAAAGTAAACTGATAAATATATATAATCTGGAGCAATAGGAGGGAATGTTGCACAGGACGGGAGGATTTTTCATAAGTTTTCTGAAAAGTATATATATCTTTTTTTTTTTTTTTTTTTTTAGAGATTATTACGACACCTATCATTTATATATATAATATTTATTTGAAAAAGAAAAGAAAAAAAAAAAGTTTGTTATAAAATATATTTTGAATATCCCTCCTCTCAGCTTTTTATTTATTTTATTTTTTCCCGTTATATTCAAATGTTGATATATGATTGTATAAAATATATTTTTCTAACAAATTAAGAACCTTATAAAAACAAAACGAAGGATTTTTTTTTATTTATTTATTTTTCTTTTAAATATTCATCAATCGCAATAGAAATAGCTAAGTACACAAATATTAACATATCTTAAAAATCACAGAAAAAACTAGAATTTCTATATAGTTCAGCAACTCCTTTTTTTTTTTTTTTTTTTTTTTTCCACTATATATTAGTTTAATAACAAATATTCCAATTTGTAGAGTTGCATGAAAGATACACCCGTAACAATATGGTATTGTCGTGTTTGAAAAATGTATATACACCTTCATTTAATTCTTTCAATCAGATTAAAAAAAAAAAAAAAAGTGATAAAGTACATGTTTATAATTATTCATACTTCTAAATAGTGTATCAATATCTAGTTCTAGTATTAATTTTTTGCAAGCACAAGAAATTAAATACATGTTTAGTTTAGTTTAACAATCACTATTCTCTGAGTTGTGTAGAAAATAATAAAAAATCTCTCTTTTCTTTTCTTTCTTTTTTAAAATAAAGTTTCATGTATCTATACTTTGAGATTAAAAGTAAATCATATGTAAAACTTGCACAATAAATTAATAAAAAAAATATATATATGGCTCCTGTCAGTAGCCGAGATGTTCTCCTCTAGAAGTTGGTAGAGAGGATATGTAGGGTTCAAACCTAGATTTGGTTCATCGGACTAGACATTCAGGTTTTCCTGTTTTTTTTTTTTTTTTTTTCTAAATTTGCATGAATACCATTTCTTTAAACGTTTAAATTTCAGAAAATGATCTAATTAAAATATTATTGATATAGTACGTTTTAAATTATTCTTTAACGTTTTCCTTTTTTTTTTCAAATGTTTTAATTAAAGAAAGATTTTATATACTGTGCTGTATCTATTTAAAAATTCAATCAGTTCATTCCTAAAATCAGATAAATCAAATACAATGACTGAAGGTTCATGTCAGTTATTCATTACTGTAACTCCAAGAGCAAAAACGGGGTTTAGAATCATTTAACTCTTATCTTTTACGCAGATCAAAGGTGTCGTGAGTTGTGTTCCTGCTAAAAATGTTTGGTAAAATGAAAGGAAGAATCTGTCTTGTTTAAGTGACATGGGAAACATTTTCACACATCGAACTTGAAAAAGTAATCACTGCTCATCGTTAGCCACCTAGTCAGTATTCATCTAAAAAAAGGAACAGATGAGGGGGGGGGGCTGCATCTCATTTGGTGCTTTGCTTTGCTTATTTCCCAAGCAGTGCAATCTCATCTGTGCAATGTCCATTGGCTGTTATCAGTGGGAATGGTGGTAAAAACTATGTATTTACTAAAAATCTGATTTAGGAATGCAAACGCTAAACATTGCTTTTAAGTTTTTACATTCAGATTCAGTTTGTAGATTTTAGTGAAAAGAAGAAAATTTATCAATTACAGTATATGTTTATTAATACAGTATACAGTAGAGAAAATCATATATATATTCCTGTTGTGGCCTTTTTCTAATGCCTTGTCAAGATCTGGCTTGAGAGAATTTCCTGTGTGATTTTAAAGTAAGTTCATTTAAGAAAATTGAATTTTAATGACATTGTAAATGATTTTGCAATTAAAAAAGCAAGAAAGAACAATTTCTAAAAAAAATAAACTTAAAAGAACTACTTACTGCTTAAAAAATACAAAAATCATTTATTATTATTTTCTTTTACTGCTTTTTCCTTTTTTTTTCTTTTTCTAATTTTAAATATGCATATTTAATAATAATAATAATAAAAGCCTTTAAATTAATAAAAGACTGATTATGCCTTTACTTTTGCTTGTTTAAAAAATTAATATTTTAAATCTTATTAAACACAGAAAAAAAAAAAGAGACTGAAAAGAAATTATCAGAAAACTTTCAGGCTTACTGTCGGCAGCAAAATTATTTGAGCGCTAGCAATAATTCCTGTGTAAAAAAGTACACTTAATACTGCTTTGTTAAAGAAATACTTGTCAAGTCATGTTTTTAGTCAGTCTAAGAATATAATTCCACAACGATTTATTTAATAAAACAGTATTAAATGTACTTTTTTCATATAAGAATTATTGCTAGCGCTCGAATAATTTTGCTGCCAATAGTATATACTTTTATGAATCTACTCAGCCCACTCGGTAATTATTAATGTTCACTTCATTCAAAAGTTAATTTTTAAAATATTTAATTATAGACCAAACAAATTTTCAGGGGATAGCTTATTAAATAAATAAGGCTCAAGGTTGTCAAAAAGAAATCCAGAATTTCTAAAAGAAATTTTTAGCTAAAATATCATTTTTCAAATGTATTACATTCATATTTCAATCACGATATCTTTATTTTAAAATTTTATATTTAGCTTTAAAGTACAATAGGTAATGCATATATCAATCACTGATTGATAAATCAGTGATAAATCTTTTGTAAATTAATATATTGAGAATGAAATGCAAAGTAATTGTATGCTTTTGTCATGAATGAATGAATCAGCTTTCTTATTTAATCAAATTTCATTGTATAAATGTATAGTACGATAATGCACTACTTACTGTATCACTTTATTTTATTGGAGCTATTTGAAATACCGCAGTACCCAAAAATTTAAACTATTTTTCGATTAAAATTTAATAAGTGATTATGTGTGTGTGGGGGGGGGGTGACTTTTGTTTGCCCAGGGGCCCGTAAATCCTGTCACCGGCCCTGTTTACATAGGAGGATTACTTACATTCGCTTTGTGAAATGAGCTCACTCCTTCTAGCCAACACACAAATTCTGTACCGTAATGAAAGGGGCAATATGTCTGAATCCAGGGGTGCAAACAGTTTTTCGACATGACAAATATATTTTTTTAAATTAACCAAAGTATAAAATTTAAGTGACAACACTTTATTTTAATTCATTTCAGTCATTTTAAAAAGTACATGACTCAGTTTTACGGTCAAAAAATAAGACAAAAATTACTTAAAAATTAACAATAAAAAATATAAATAAAATTTTATAGATTAAAATTAATAGTCCTTCGTACTAAACTAAATTCTGATTTTTACAGAATTTTTATTTTTATTTTTTAAATTTTATTTCAATTTATTTCTATAACCAACTAATGAACATGCATATGTTAATCAATCAACAACAAACTGAAAAACAAAAAAGAATGAAACAAATGAAATTGACTGACATACTTAATAGAATGTAGCATTGTTAAATTCTTTATCTTATTTATTATTAAACCAGTTTTAATATAAATTTTTTAGTGTTGGTATTATTTGTGAAAAATTAAACTATCTGTATTACTGTTTTACAATTGTTTTAAAAATTTTAATTTATTGCAAACGTTATTACATTCTCTTACCCATAGGGGTTGAGAAAGTATTGTTTTAGGGTCAAATTTTCGAACGTGAGTTTTTGTTATATTTACATGTTCTGAGGTCTGACTGTGTGTCTGTTATCAGCATATCTCAAGAACAAATAGTAGCAGAAATTCCAAACTCTATGCTAAATGTGTATCATATAGGGATGCTACACTAAGCTTTTTGTTGAGATGAAGCAAATGGTTCATGTACGAGGACAATCAAAAGTATTCAAATACATTACATCTATGGGAGAAATTGCAGGTAAGTAGAGTTTAACATCTATAGACTGCACTAAACCAAATGAAACGAATATATATTTTGTGTAATAGAGATAGTCAACTGGGAAAAAATGTTTGTGTATGTAGGAGCCTCGCCTCCCCCCTGGGGGGGAAAGTCTTCAAAAGAGCTCGCCAATACCTTTAAAACGAATGGTTGAATCATCAATCTGCGATAACTTAAAATAAAGTTATCGATTTTTTTCATTTTTAGACAATTTTTTTTTTTTTTTTTTTTTTTTTTTTTTTTTTTTTTTTAATGTAATATTGAGAATAAATTCAACTTTTTTCGGATATTTAGTGTTATACTACTTCTCTAATATGGAAACAGTGTGAATTATCATGGAAAATAATTTTTTAAATAATAATTTTAATAAATTATTTTTACTGAGTGAATTAATTAGTATAGGAAAATATAGAAGAAATTTGTGTGGTGGCCACAACACGCTAGTTATTTGTTGTTAGTGGATGTGCTTTACTAAAAATATTTTACCATTTCCAGGAAAACTGTTCGATAATTGAAATAAATTCTGATCACATTATCTCTCAAAAATGCACATAATACATGTAATAGTGAATAATAGAAGCCGTGTGGTTGTTTCACACCAGATTTTTTTTTTTTCTTAAACATGTGCTTCATACGCTTTACATTAATTCTACTATTTGTATGGCTAATAATTGAATTCTAAAAATATTCTTGTATATTTTCACATTATAATATTTTTTAAAATTGTATATGAAGGTGTATATCAAAATTTTTGTTCTTTAACTTGCAGAATAATATATACATGCTTCATTGACTTTGTTCTGTTTTCTAAATGTTAAGACCTTTTTTTTGAGAAATGGCTTGATTATTATTGCAAAACAAAAAAGAAAAAAAAAGGGGGTAAATAAATAAATAATTTATTAAAAGAACAATCTCATTACAAAGTAAAGTTTTATTTCTTTATGTATTATTTTAGGATCAGTTAGTTTACGTATGGTACTTAAATAGTATCAAATTTTAATTCAGGAAAACAATATTAGATCGTACAGAAATTATTGTATTTTTCTCTTTTGATGACACATCTACAGATCAAGACCCTTTTTTTAGACACCTCAACCAAATTTTTACATCTCGCCATTCTCTCAATTTAGTAGATACAGACAAAACACGTTTCAAATTAATATGCAGCAACTATATATTTTAATCTTAATCAAAACTTTTATTTTTATGTAACAGCAGCAATAGTACAACTAAACTTTGAACTCTAATAGAACTGAACTGAAATAAATGTAATGTTGTTCGGTGTCGGTACTTGTATCGCTCGTGTCGCACGAGCTTATCAGCGTGTAACTCTCATCTTTATTATTTTTCTTACTTAATTAAATATGGTTTTAGTAAATCAACTTTATACATTCTCTTTTATTGAACATGCTACACTATCCTGCCGTAACTGGTGACCTTTGGACTTGTTTAATAAGTTGTTTTGCTTCGTCGCGTGCACTGGGCATGTGGTGGTGTTAAGTCTAATCAGTTATCTTCCGTTCCTGCATATTACATTTATTTTTGAGCTCAAACTATCTCTTTACGTACTTTTTACGATGCCTCATGAAGATCAACAGCAAGTAGCGAAAATCGCTCTTCGTATTCCACCGTTTTGGAAAGCTAACGTTCGTTTGTGGATTGCACAGTGCGACAACGCTTTTACGTACAGTGGTATAACCAGCGATGAAACGAAATTTTCTGCTCTCGTCGCTAACATCGATGCCGAAACCTTGTCACACGTGTCCGATATTGTGTTAAACCCTCCGGACACTGACAAATATAAAAAACTGTCTGAAAGGCTGATATCGGAATTTGAGGATTCTGAGCACCAGAAAATAAAGAAGCTGCTTACTGACCTTCAACTGGGTGATGAACGTCCAAGTCATCTCCTGCGGAAAATGAAAGAACTCTCTGGGAACCTACTGAATGATGACTTTCTACAAAATTTATGGATGCAAAGAATGCCAGCTCACATTCAAACAGTTTTATCTGCTTCATCCGAAAAACTTGATCAGCTTGCAGTTATAGCTGATAAGTAAAGGGCAAAATTAACGGTCGCCACCGGCCACATGGCAACTAAATAAAAAAAGATGGCGATTAAAAATTATGCATCGATCGCCACTAAAGTCGCCACTTTTTGTGATCATTAAAAGATTCTAAAAATCGAGCGACGATAGGCAATCGAAGCCTTGTGATTTTCAATCTTTTTCCATCCATGGCATAAATGTCAATGTTCACTTTAAACTTGCTTTATTATATTCTACAACCTATAAAGAAGTAAAATTGTTTAATATATCTCACTCATATAATTTTTTGGACCCCCTTTTCTCTCCCCCTAACGATCTGTGATCACACAGCTTATAGAAAGCTTTATAACTTCTAATCATTCTGCATTTGCCTCAAAAATAAGAATACTATTTTAAACTTACTTTATTAGATTCTAGAATCTGTAAAGAAGTAGAATTGTTTAATATCTCTTACTCATAATTCTTGTAATTCCCCCCCCCCCCTCCTCCAACGATTGGCAATCACATGCTCCACTGAAGCCTTGTGATTTACAATTTTTCTCCATCCATAACATAAATATAAATATTCATTTTAAACTTTCTTGATTAGATTCTAGAACCTATAAAGAAGTATATAGATGTATCCCCCCCCCCCCACAGCCCACACACATGTGCGTTCCATTTCAACTAGCAGTTAATAATCAAATGTCCTGCAAAGCACAATCTTTTTCCATTATTATCTCCATAGTATTTAGTGTATATTTAACCCATTTAAGATATTTGACAAATGCGTGTATTAAAATTTGATTTGGCTTAAATGTGTATTTTTCAAAAATTTTTGTATTTGCTTTCTTTTGAGTAGAAATCGTCCTATTTTTAAAGCTACAAATTTGGCAGCTAAGTAAATTATTTTTAATGAAGCAGCTAAGTTTCCATATCTATACTTTTTAAGAGGAAATATTTTAACTCTATTGAAATAAAATCGTTTAAAAAAGTGTGTCTTTAGAAATAAGAAAAAATAATAAAACTGCTAACTGTATTTACACATGACCATGTAAAAGGTTGTGATGATGATGAATCAGCTGATTCATTTAGTAAAGAATATCAATATGAACTGTGAATGATAACAGCTTATTTCACTTAAATAAATTTAAAAAAAAAAGTACTACTGAATTATCTGAAAGATAAAAGCTTTTGTTGTTATTATTACAGCCGTAAGCAGATTTTAATTTAGGATGTGCAACTTAGGATTTTTAAAGAGAGCGTAATTACAAATTACAATTTCAGGGTCCCTGTGTTAATTTTATTATTATATGTATTTCTTATTTTCATATTTTTCTTGTGGTGATTATAACGGAAAATGGTGACAATGCTTTTTGCTGTATGAAAGAAATAGTCTTATGTGAAAAGTGGCCACTAACTTAAAAAAGTGGCTACTAATGAAACTGACAGTACCGGCCACTGGCCACTAATGAATTTTCCCAGTTTTGCCCTTTACTGATAAGGTTGCTGAAGTTGTACAACCTAGTGCCATTTGTGCCACTTCTGGAATGCCTCTTGATACCACCAAAGTTACAACCAACACCCTTGCCCGCCAGATTGAAGAGCTTACACGCCAAGTTGCTGAACTTACCCACAATCGTTCCAGGACTCCCAGATTCCGCAATCGATCCAAATCACGCTCCAGGAAAAATAGCTCCAGTGATATGTTTTTACCATACCAGGTTTGGGGATAAGGCACGTAAATGTGCTCAGCCTTGCAGCTATGAAAAACAAAAAAACATGTCACTCCCGTCATAGCTGGGATGACGGAGGTATCTAAAAAGCCCAGTCGATTATTCCTTCATGACCGAAAGACTGGCCAAAAGTTTTTAATTGATTCTGGTAGTGAAATTTCAGTGTTGCCTCCTCCTCATCATCACAAAAACAAGTCATGTGAAACTTTTTCCCTTTTCGCTGCCAATAACACTAAAATTCGAGCCTATGGATTTGTGCACCGACAATTAGACTTGGGTCTCTGGAAACCTTTCCCATGGACATTTGTGATTGCTGATGTGACTTCTCCTATCATCGGTGCAGACTTTTTGCAACATTTTAATCTTCTGATTGATTAAAAAAGAAAATGTCTTATAAATCCTGAGACTTCATTGTTTACTTATGGCAACATTGCCCGTAAAAAGCAACCCTCTGTTGTGACTGTTTCTATTAATTCAGATTACGATTCTCTGCTTTCTGAGTTTCCGGATATCACAAATCCTACTCTAATTAAGCAAACTACACCTCATGATACAGTGCATCATATCTTAACTCGTGGGCCTCCTGTGACAGCAAAACCAAGGCGACTTCATCCTAAACTATATGAAGCAGTGAAAGCTGAATTTGAATTTCTTCTCAATCAAGGAATAATTCGTCCATCCAAAAGCCCATGGAGCTCACCGCTGCATGTTGTTCCTAAGCAGGACTCTACAGTACGTCCAGTTGGAGATTATCGTAAGCTGAACTCTGTCACTGAATTCGACAGCTACCCCATTCCTTACCTACAGGACTTTGCGCATTCACTCTACGGTAAGACTATCTTCTCGAAAGTAGACATCTTTAAAGCATTTCATCAAATTCCTATTGCTGAAAGTGACATTCCTAAAACAGCAGTGACAACCCCATGGGGCCTCTATGAGTATACTCATTTATGTTTTTGGTTAGTGAATGCTCCGCAAACATTCATGCGCTTTATGCATGAGGTTTTAAGAGGTCTCCCATTTTGCTATGTATATCTTGATGATATACTGTGTTTTTCATCTGATGCTACTGAACATAAGAAGCATTTACGTGCTATATTTCAATGGTTAAGTGCTTATGGCCTCAAACTGAATGTATCAAAATGCATTATTTGGGGTCACCAATCTTGAGTTCCTTGGCCACCTCATTAGCCCAAAAGGTGTAAAACCTTTACAAAACAAAGTTGAAGCGGTTCTTAATTTTAAGTTACCTGAGACAATTGGTAACTTGTGTAAGTTTCTAGGGTTATTGAATTTTTATCGTAGGTTTTTACCTCATGCAGCAGACAACCAGGCCACATTAAATGAGTTTTTAAAAGGATGTTCTGGGAAGAAAAATTCTAAGAAGCCAATTGTTTGGACCCCTTTAGCAACTGAGGCTTTTGACAAATGTAAAAAAGCATTGGCTAATGCCACATACTTGCCCATCCTTCCCCAGCTGCCCCACTTGCATTGCATGTTGATGCGTCTGATTATGCAATTGGTGGTGCTTTACATCAAGTGGTAGATTCTGAGCTGCAGCCCTTAGGATTTTTCTCCAGGAAGCTCAGCACAGCTGAAACACGATATAGTGCTTATGACCGGGAACTCCTTGCTGCTTACGCATCCATTCGCCACTTTAGACATATGTTGGAGGCTAGAGAGTTTGTCATTTACACTGACCATAAACCTCTAACGTATGCTTTTTGCCAAAAAAATGATAAGTGTTCCCCACGTCAAATAAGGCACTTAGATTTCATTTCACAATTCACTACCAACATACAACCAGACCTGCCAACTGCTACGAATAATTCGTAGTTGCTACGAATTTGGGTAGTAAACTACGATGCTACGAAAATCGGCTCAAAATTACGAAATTTTATCTAGCACCAAAACTGCAACATTTCTAACTACATTTTGCTTTGGGATTTTCAATCTTTTTCCATCCACTCCATAAATGTCAATTTTCATTTTAAACTTGCTTTATCAGATTCTAGAATGTATAAAGAGATAGAATTGTTAAATATTTCTCATTCGTGTATTTTTTTGTCCCCCCTCGCGCCCCACCCCACCCCCTAACGATCGGCAAACAAACGCCTTGCCTTGGGATTCCTAATCTTTTTCCATCCGCAACATAAATGTCAATGTTCTTTTTAAGTTTACTTTATTAGATGCTAGAACGTATGAAGAAGTAGAATTGTTCAATATTTCTCAGTTTTTTTTACCCCCTCCCCCCCCCTTCCCAACAATCGATGATCAAATGCCTGGAGAAGCCTTTGAATGTGTTTAATATTTATATTTTAACATTTTTAATATAATTATCCCAATGATAAGATTATAATTTTTTGCAATAATTATAATTTATATTCAAAATTATACACATAATTAAACACACAAAAATATTTTTATTGATTGGCTAGCATTTTTGCTGAATTTTAATAACTGGTTGAATATAGAAAAAAAGAGGAATTCTGAATTTTTAATAAAATTAATTTACACCTGGTTTCATAAATCGTGTTTGTTTCTTAAACAGTACAGTACAGTCTTTCATTCTATATGAACACTAATGCAAGTTATTTCGATAAAAATAATATCTTTAAAAATATTTAATCTGGGGGGGGGGAGGTAAAAACATTTAACATAATGTGGCCGGATGTCTGGCATCCAGCAGTGCGTATTATCTATAGAAAAATTTTCATCAGGGCTGAAAATAGTACCCCGTGGATTATACGCAAGAAAATAAGGTAATATACATTTATTTGTTTAGGATTTGCATGTTGGATAATAAAAATGAACCAACCAACCATCCAATCCATTTTTTAAATTGGTGTGCTACTAATTGTCATTTTCAAATGTTGGCAGGTATGTACAACACATACCAGGGCTACAGAATATTGCTGCTGATGTCATGTCCCGTATAGCTGCTATAACTATTCCCAATCCTATTGATTATTCTGCTATTGCTGCAGCTCAGGAACAGGATGATGAGTTGAGGTCCTTACTTTCATCAAACACATCTCTACAGCTTAAAAAAATTACTCTCCCAGAGGCAAACATTGATTTGGTTTGTGATATATCGACTGGCAGTGTCCGTCCCTATATCCCAAACCAATATCGCCAGGATGTTTTTGCTTCACTACACAACATGGCTCATCCTGGTATTTGAAGAACACAACACATGATTAAATCACGGTTTGTCTGGCCTAAGATGTTAGCAGACATAGCTAAATGGACCAGATGTTGCATTCCATGTAAAAGGGCTAAGGTTCACAGGCACACCAAAGCACCCTTTGCAATTTTTCAAGAGCCTTCTGAGCCTGAGATTTGCTCATGTCCATTTAGATCTTGTAGGTCCTCTTCCTCCCTCAAATGGTTACTCTTACTGTTTAACTATGATTTGTTGAAGTTGTATTTTATTTTTGTTTCTATGTGTGTGGCAACACCGATTGTAGTTGCTATTAGTTATTATTTCCGTGTTCTAATGTTTGGTTTTTTGATTAAATGTTTTAATGTCTTTCGGAGCTCGTATCGTCACAATTCTTGATATAATCTTCATATTTTAAGTTAAAATAAGTCTTTTAACGTTAACAGGTTATGGGCTTTGACACGCTCGCCGCGTATTTGAGTACATAAGCTAAGAGAAACTTATTTGAGAAACTAAGCCTATTTCTTAGTGCGTATTCTTGCTCATTTTAAGTCTAAAATGGATTTGTCAAGAACAGTGAAGCCTTTATCGGGAGAAAAAGATTTTCCGATGTGGAGATGAAAGATTCGTGATTTACTAGATTACCATGAAGGAGCATTGGAGGTAATAGACGGTAAATTAAAGAAACCAGAAGAGTTACCTGACACGGCCGATGCAGAAGCAAGAAAGATGTATAAAGTAAATGCTGATTTGTATCGAAAAGCCAACAGTTATGCAAAAAGTATGATTGCAAGTACTGTAACAGATTCTGTTTATCAGAAAATAATGGACAAAGAAACGGCATATGAAGCTTGGGAAGCTTTGAAAATGTTGTTTGAAGCAACATCAAAAAATCAGTTATTCAAGATTTGTTCCGAGTTTTTTACATTTAGCTGGTCTGTAGGTGATGATGTTTCAACTCATGTTGCTAAATTAAGCAGTTTATGGAATGAACTTAATAATGGGCTTATAGCAAAAGAAGAAAACAAATTACCGGATTTATTACTAATTTGTAAAATTTTGAATATCTTGCCAAGTAGTTTCGATTCATTCAAATCAAGTTGGATGCTTCTTGCAAAGGATAAAGAAAATACATTTGAGGATTTGGCAGCTCAATTAAGTATGTTTGAAAGAAATTTCACAAATTGTGATGACAATGAAAAAACTGAAGAAGCCCTTAATGCCAAGTCAGGATATAAAATAAAAGAAAGAAAATTTCAAATAAAGAAAAAAAATGTTTGTAACTATTGTAAATTAAGTGGACATTGGGTGAAATCGTGCCAAAAATGGATTGCGGACGGTAAACCTCCAAAGCCAGGTTCGACTTTTCAAAGGAAGCCAAATAAGAGTGGTCAAGGGAATATGCCATCAACTAATATGACATTGATGTCTATTTCTGAAGAAAATTATCTATTAGAAGGGGAATCAAACGCATTCTGGTTAGACAATGGAGCTACAAAGCATGTTACTAACACTTTGGTATACTTTAATCATTTTGAAAAGTTTTCAAATTCAGGTTCTCACACCATTAAAGCAGCAGGAAAAGAAGTTTTGACAGCTTTAGGAAAAGGAAATATCCTAGTCAAAACGTTAATTAGAGGAAAAACAGAAGTAATGGAACTGAGAGATGTCTGGTATGTTCCTGGGATTAACAGAAATTTGTTTTCAGTTCTGGCTGCTCAGGATAGAAATCTGAATAGTGAATTTTATTCTACACCTACTGAATGTTGGTTAAAGATCAACAATGAAGTAAAGCTGTATGGTTTTCGTAAAGTAAGTGGAACTTTGTACAGGGCAGCTTTAGAACCAATACTTCCAAATAAAATAGTTGAAGCGCAAATTGCTGATGTAGACACTAGCAACAGTTCTTTACTGCAATTATATCACAGTAGATGGGGACACCAAGACAGGCGTCATATTAGAAATCTGCTCAAGGAGGAATTTGATATCAAAGTGAAAATGGATAAAGAGCCATGTGAACCATGTATATACGGAAAAGCACATCGACTGAAGTTTGGCACCAAACCTAAAGCTACAAATGTTGGAGAGCTTGTGTCAACTGATGTTTGTGGACCCTTTGACGAATCACAGCGCAAGTATAAATATTTTGTTGTTTTCAAAGATCATTATTCAAAATACCATTATGTTTACTTTCTGAAACAAAAGTCTGATGTCGTATATTCTCTTAAATCATTCATAGCTCATGCAGAAAATTTAGGACATTCAGTTAAAGAGATTCTTAGTGACAATGGTGGAGAGTTCAATAACGAAAAAGTCAGAGAATTTCTGCAGATAAAAGGGATTACTCAAAGACTCACAGCACCATACACACCAGAACAAAATGGAACTAGTGAACGTGAAAACAGAACAGTTATTGAAATGGCCAGAACCCTGAAGCATTCCAATCCAGATATAGAATTTCCAGCATTTCTGTGGGCCGAACTTGTTAACACTGCTATATACATTTTAAACAGAACTGGAATTTCATCAGTGGAAAATGTTAGTCCACACGAACTATGGTTTGGAAATAAACCAAGAATAAGACACATGCGCATAATTGGTTCTCTCTGTTATGCTCATGTACCATCTCAAATGAGAAGAAAGATGGATAAAAAAGCTGTTAAAGGTTTTCTTATTGGTTACAATGGTGATGAACGTTATAGAATTTGGATTGCAGAAGAAAGAAAAGTAATTCTTTCAAGAGACGTAATTTTTCATGAAAAAATTCAGAAATATGAAAAATACAATAAAGTATTATTGTAAAGTCCAGACAATAAACTTAATTCACCTAATCAGGAAGGGAATACAGAGAAAAAAGAAGAATTGGAAAGGAAGAAAATCATTTCAACTGAAACTGAAATTGAGAGTGAAGATGAAGAGAATGAATCAAAGTCTTCCTACAGTATGAGATTGAGAGATCGATCACAGTTAAAGAAACCTGCACGTCTTGATGACTATATCATGGAAGTAGAGTCATTCATTTATGATGAAAAGAATCATGAAACATATCAAGAAGCTATAGAGAGTCGAGAAAAGGACAATTGGAGAAGAGCCATGGAAAATGAAATGAATTCATTAAAAGAAAATTATACATGGGAACTCACAAAATTACCTGTAGGAGTCAAGGCCATACCATGCAAATGGATATATAGAATCAAGAGAAATCCAGATGGTCGTATCGATAAGTACAAAGCAAGGCTTGTTATAAAAGGTTTTGTTCAACGCAAAGGAATCGATTATGAAGAAACATTCAGCCCTGTCGCAAGAACAAGCACTATAAGAACTTTAATTAGTATAGCAGCAAGTGAAAATATGACTTTAATGCAATTTGATGTTTCAACAGCATTTCTATATGGAAAATTAGAGGAGGATGTTTTCATGCGTCAACCGGAAGGCTATGAAGATGGAACTGACAGAGTATGTCACCTAAAGAAAAGCCTTTATGGTTTAAAACAAGCACCAAGGTGCTGGAATAAGCATTTTGGAGGATATTTGTTGAAACTTGGTTTTGTAAGAAGTGAAGCAGATCCATGTTTGTTTATAAGAAGAAACAACTCAGAATTGCTTTTGATAGTTTTATATGTTGATGATGGATTGGTTGCATCATCAAATAAAGATCAGTTAGAAAGTTTTCTCAGAGACCTAAAGAAAGAATTCAAAGTCACAGTAAAACCCGCTGAGTATTAGTTAGGATTTCAAATTCAGCATCAAGAAGATAATTCCATTCAATTATGTCAAACAGCCTACACAAAGAAAGTTCTAGAAAAATTTGGTATGAACGATTGCAGACCTGTATCTACACCCATTATCAAAGAAGGTTCTCAATCAGGGAAAGTAGACAGCACCGAAAGAACTTTTCAAGCTGGCAGACCTTCTAACGAAACCACTTTATAGCCCTAGAATTTTGAATTTGTATAAAAATATAGGACTAACATAGAACTCAGTAACAAAAACAAAATAAGGGAAAGTGTTGAAGTTGTATTTTTTTTTTGTTTCTATGTGTGTGGCAACACCGATTGTAGTTGCTATTAGTTATTATTTCCGTGTTCTAATGTTTGGTTTTTTGATTAAATGTTTTAATGTCTTTCGGAGCTCGTATCGTCACAATTCTTGATATAATCTTCATATTTTAAGTTAAAATAAGTCTTTTAACGTTAACATGATTGACAGATTCTCTCGGTGGCCAGAGGCTCAACCACTCAAAGATATCTCAGCTGAATCTGTTGCAGAAGCATTTTTCACATGTTGGGTCTCTCGTTATGGAGTGCCCACTATTGTAACAACTGACCAAGGACGCCAGTTTGAGGCTTCCCTTTTTCGCTCTCTTACAACTCTCTTGGGTGTACGGAGATTTCGAACGACAAGCTACCACCCCCAGGCAAATGGGTTAATTGAAGAATTGCATCGACCCCTTAAGACAGCTATTAAGTGTCATGCCACTGAACGGTGGACTAAAGTTCTGCCATTAATCCTTCTTGGTTTTCGTGCCGCCTTAAAAGAAGATTTAGGTTGTACACCTGCTGATTTAGTTTTTGGTGCTACACTTAGACTGCCTGGTGAATTCCTAGAATTTAAGCAGCATACTGTTGATCCTACAGATTTTGTCAGCAAGTTACGTGGGCATATGCAGACACTTCGTCCCATACCACCCAAGTGCCACGGGGAAAGTAAAACTTTTTTTTGTACACAAAGATTTAGCAGCAGCCACCCATGTGTTCCTTCGTCAAGATACGGTGAGACGCCCACTTCAACCACCTTATGATGGGCCTTTTTCAGTTGTTCGCAGAACAGACAAGGTCTTTCATCTGGACATAAATGGCAAAATTATACCCGTATCTATTGACCGGGTGAAACCAGCATATATTCTGGATGCACACAAACAAATTATCTTGCCAGCGGCCTCATCTAGACCCCTACAGGATAAGAAACTGCACCCCTTTCCTACTACATCAGATCCTCCATCTGAAAAGTACCTGTCTGATACTGTCTCACCACCTCCAACAGTAAGATTGCAACCAAAGATCACACGTTCTGGACAACATGTTCACTTCCCTGCAAGGTATCGTTGACACTGGGAGGGGAGTATGCAGCAACTATATATTTTAATCTTAATCAAAACTTTTATTTTTATGTAACAGCAGCAATAGTACAACTAAACTTTGAACTCTAATAGAACCGAACTGAAATAAATGTAATGTTGTTCTACGTCGGTACTTGTATCGCTCGTGTCGCACGAGCTTATCAGCGTGTAACTCCCATCTTTATTATTTTTCTTACTTAATTAAATATGGTTTTAGTAAATCAACTTTATACATTCTCTTTTATTGAACATGCTACACTATCCTGCCGTAAATATATAGATATAATATAGTGTTTTTAAAATTTCTTTACACACACGCACACAAAAATAAAAAAAAATTAAAAAGAGAGAGAGAGAAAGAAAAGTAAATTAATCATTACAATTTTTAATAATGAATACTAGTTTTATATATAAATAAAATCTATATATAAACAAATAAGTATCATCTTAGTAAAAGGCAGGGCCGGTGACAGGGGGGGGGGGCACAGGGGACAACTGCCCAGGGGCCCGGGTGTTGGGGGGGGCGGAACAAACGGAACATAAGTGACAAAAATATAAATTTTAAAATATGAAGTTTCACATTTTTTTTTCTTGATATTTTCCACAATTCTAAAAACATGAGTAAAGGAATAACAAATTTAGATAAAAACCGCTTAGCAGTCCTAAATACTAGCGGTGATAATGGGCCCGCAACGCGATGCGGCGGGACTTAGGACCTAAGGGCTAAGGGGAGCTCAACAGGGAAGCGATATTTTTATCTGATGCATTATAATTTCTTTTTTTTTTTTTTAGAAAAGTCCTTTCAAACACTTTACGGGGGGGGGGGAGGTGGGGGTGGCTATGTGCTGCCACTGGAAGTAGATGCAGGAAGGGACAAATAGACTAGTAGATGTCGAATAATAAGGAAGCCTCATTTCCTTTTCTTTAATCGCTTCTTTAACGCATTTCGCATTTGGAAAAACCATTAGTATCAACTACTCAGAATTGAGGGGGTAAACTGTTGCTAGTAAAATTTCACAATCAATAAAAAAAAAAAAATTACTTTTAAAGAAATCATTATGGGAAGGAACAAAGCCAAAACATTCCGAGTGGAATAAGAAAAATATTTCGCATTAGCCCGACTTTCTTCGAAAGTTTCAAAACATGTTACACTTCACATGTCCAACCTGATATATTCAAAGAAATGTGTAATTGGGATGGTATTTTTGGTGTTTGGGAATAAGGCCGATTGACTGCACTAGAGTTCAAGGCCTGAAGGGAAATGCCTTCTGTGGAGTTTTTTCTAAGAAGTCTTAGCCTGTATTTATGCAAGTTTCGTAGAAAACTACGAAAACTCCGAACGGATAGGTCGACGAGTGCGACCTAGGATCGAACCCAGCACTAGAGGTCTGTACGGGCCGAAATTTTGAGGTCCAGGCCCGTTCGAAAACTTTGCTTACCTGGCCTGGTATGAAATCGAAAAGTTCGGCCCGGGCCCGGCCCGGCCCGTTTGTTTTTTACCAGTGCATGGCCCGGACAAAAAACGATAATATCAGGCCCGACCCGACCTGGCCCGATTCAAAAATATGTAAAATAAAAAAAAAAAAAAAAAAAGCATGCTTTTCTATGAAAAAGATTTTTAATATGTGTTTTGCAGTGGTTTTATATAGCCAAGTAATGGAATGTTCTTTAACAAAACTGCTAAACTTTTACAAGGTAATTATATATAAACAGAAATTCTTTATTACAGACTTAAATAAGGCACAAAGACAGACAGAAAGTCAAATCGAAAATATTAGCATTCTAATCCAACCATATTCAATAGAAAAGTTGCTTTTGCACATGCTAAAAATAATGCTACTTTCATCCAGTGCACTGGAGTAAAGAAAAAGGAACTTTCGTGAGAAAGTTACAGTGGAAGGATTTTATTGTCTTCATACCACCTAAACTCTACAGACATATAGGACGCAAACCTTATGCACAGTAACGTACCTAATTTCTTTTGTTTGTACATGTGCGAAAATTAGTAGTGACATGCATACTGTTTTGATTAGAAAACCATCTAATATTACTTTTAAAAAAATATATTAATTTCGAGACTTACTAAAAATATTTGCGGAAAATCAAATTGCGAACAGACAGACTAATAGACAATTAAATTGAAGTTAGATATTTTTTAACAAAATAAAACTTTATGTGATGTACCAGCCTGTAAGATTATGTAAAATAAATGACTGAAGGAATATTTTATCACTTTCCTTTTTCATTGATTAACGAGGAAATTAAAAGAAGATTCGGGCCAACACGGCCCGAAAAAAATTTCATCCAGGCCCGGCCCGGCTTGAGTATACACAAAATAATTGAACCCGAGCCGGCCCGGCCCATGCAGACCTCTACCCAGCACCTCATGCTTACCACCTGTGAGTGCAGAACCGCTCGGCCGCCGGTGGGCTTCTAATTGGGATGAGAGCGACCAAATCAGTGCAAAAGAACTATAACTAGCCGGATATTGATAAAAAGTTAAATAGAAGCAAGGCAAGATAAAGATATACTAAAAATGCAAAATTGTTGAGAAATTATGAAGTAAAAATCACAAATAAAAATAAAACACCGAATTTCATTTACAAAATTTTAGAGGAAAATGTAAAGGAGCGGAATTGTACAGTGACCACTTTTTCTTTTTACACATATACAAGATGACAAGACATTAATAATAATTATAATAATAATAATGATAGAAATTCACAAGTTTAATTAAAAATATGCCTAGAATGTATACAAATAGGATTTTATTTTCAGACAAAACTTAACTTGAAATTTTTAATTTAATTGAGAAATAAAATAAACTTATAAATATATATAATCTGGAGCAATAGGAGGGAATATTGCACAGGATGGGGGGATTTTTCATAAGTTTTCTGAAAAGTATATATATCTTTTTTTTTTTTAGAGATTATTACGACACCTATCATTTATATATATATATATATATATATATATATATATATATATATATATATATATAATATTTATTTGAAAAAGAAAAGAAAAAAAAAAAGTTTGTTATAAAATATATTTTAAATATCCCTCTCAGCTTTTTATTTATTTTTTTCCCGTTATATTCGAATGTTGATATATGATTGTATAAAATATATTTTTCTAACAAATTAAGAACCTTATAAAAACAAAACGAAGGATTTTTTTATTTATTTATTTTTATTTTTATTTTTTAAATATTCATCAATCGCAATGAAAATAGCTAAGTACACAAATATTAACATATCTTAAAAATCACAGAAAAAACTAGAATTTCTATATAGTTCAGCAACTCCTTTTCTTTTTCACTATATATTAGTTTAATAACAAATATTCCAATTTGTAGAGTTGCATAAAAGATACACCCGTAACAATATGGTATTGCCGTGTTTGAAAAATGTATATACACCTTCATTTAATTCTTTCAATCAGATTAAAAAGAAAAAAAAAAAGTGATAAGGTACATGTTTATAATTATTCATACTTCTAAATAGTGTATCATTATCTAGTTCTAGTATTAATTTTTTGCAAGCACAAGAAATTAAATATATGTTTAGTTTAGTTTAACAATCACGATTCTCTGAGTTGTGTAGAAAATAATAAAAAATCTCTCTTTTCTTTTCTTTCTTTTTTTTAATAAATTTTCATGTATCTATACTTTGAGATTAAAAGTAAATCATATGTAAAACTTGCACAATAAATTAATAAAAAAATATATATATATGGCTCCTGTCAGTAGCCGAGATGTTCTCCTCTAGAAGCTGGTAGAGAGGATATGTCGGGTTCAAACCTAGATTTGGTTCATCGGACTAGACGTTCAGGTTTTCCTGTTTTTTTTTTTTTTTTTTTTTTTTTTTTCAAAATTCGTATGAATACCATTTCTTTAAGCGTTTAAATTTCAGAAAATGGTCTAATTAAAATATTATTGATGTAGTACATTTTAAATTATTCTTTAACGTTTTCCTTTTTTTTTTTTGAAATGTTTTAATTAAAGAAAGTTTTTATATACTGTGTTGTATCTATTTAAAATTTCAATCAGTTCATTCCTAAAATCAGATAAATCAAATACAATGACTGAAGGTTCATGTCAGTTATTCATTACTGTAAAACACCGGAGCAAAAACGGGGTTTACAATCATTTAACTCTTATCTTTTACGCAGATCAAAGGTGTCGTGATTTGTGTTCCTGCTAAAAATGTTTGGTCAAGGATGAATCTGTCTTGTTTAAGTGACATGGGAAACATTTTCACACATCAAAACTTGAAAAAGTAATCACTGCATAGTCAGTATTCATCTAAAAAAGGAACAGATGAGGGGGGGGGGGGAGGGGTCTGCATCTCATTTGATGCTTTGCTTTGCTTATTTCCCAAGCAGTGCAATCTCATCTGTGCAATGTCCATTGGCTGTTATCAGTGGGAATGGTGGTAAAAACTATGTAATTACTAAAAATCTCATTTAGGAACGCAAGCGCTAAACATTGCTTTTAAGTTTTTACATTCAGATTCAGTTTGTAGATTTTAGTGAAAAGAAGAAAATTTGTCAATTACAGTATACAGTAGAAAAAAATCACATATATATTCCTGTTGTGGCCTTTTTCTAATGCCTTGTCAAGATCTGGCTTAAGAGAATTTCCTCTGTGATTTTAAAGTAAGTTCATTTAAGATTATTTTAATTTTTGTTATAGTCTTTTAATATTTTAACTAAATTTCATCACACTATATCATTTATTCACTATATCACATTCATCACACTATAATATTTTAAATCTTATTAAACACAGAAAAAAAAAAAGAGACTGAAAAGAAATTATCAAAAAACTTTCAGCCTTACTGTCGGCAGCAAAATTATTCGAGCGCTAGCAATAATTCCTGTGTAAAAAAGTACACTTAATACTGCTTTGTTAAAGAAATCCTTGTCAAGTGATGTTTTTAGTCAGTCTAAGAACATAATTCCACAACGATTTATTTAATAAAACAGTATTAAATGTACTTTTTTCACATAAGAATTATTGCTAGCACTTGAATAATTTTGCTGCCAATAGTATATACTTTTATGAATCTACTCAGCCCACTCGGTAATTATTAATGTTCACTTCATTCAAAAGTTAATTTTTAAAATATTTAATTATAGACCAACAGGGGCGCGCCGACCCGGTGTGCAAAGTGTGCGGCGCACACAGGCGCCAGGTAAAGAAAGGCGCCAGCCGAGAATAAATTATTTGAAAAAAAAAAGAAAGAAAGAAATGAAATATATATATATATATGTGTATTGCTTTATTAAATCTGATTTTATAATGCCGGTCTGAAGTCATGCCACTAGTGTGGCTAAATGAGGCGCCTTGAAATATATACTGGCAAAACTTGTGGTTCTCAACACTTTAGGTGTTTTTTGTGAAAGGACACACTAAAAGTGGAATAACTTTTTAAAGGTACGTCTACCTTCAGCAAAATTTTCTTTGACTTTTTTAACATGTCAAAGCATTCTATTAAAATTTAAAACAGCGCCTTAATCCCCCCCCCCTCTTCTTTCGGAAAAAGGCCACTTAAATTAGTAAAAAGACAACATAACTGGTTTACAAAAGGGAAAATTAATAGAACCGGAGATTTTAGTAGTTTTTTACCTTTTGCAATATCGATGTAACATCTATATTAATAAAATCAGATTTTTGTCAGTAAATGTCTCAAATTCGAAAAACATTGCGATATCTTCATGTTTCACACATCGTGAAAGCCAAATCCGATTTCAGAAAAATTTCTCTGTGTGTGCGTGCGTATGCGGTCGTTGTGTCTGCATGTTTAAAACATTTTTATCTGGGTATCACGTGAGAACAGCTGGACAGAATACAACAACACTTGGCAGGAATTACCCAACTTAAAATTATATCTATGAACTTTTGTAAATCGCCCCCCCCCCCCCCCCAATCAGGAGACAAAAACACGTTTATATGCATAACTAGGCTTCAAAATATTTCACAGTGAAGAAATTGCATATGAATCTAGATTTGAGTACAAATAAATAAATAAATATAATAATCATTGCCTACGATTTTGGAATTTTCGATTTTTAAGAAGTGAAAAAGAAAATCAATTTTCGGGGGGATATTTGTAAATTTCGGATTTTTGAGTGGAAATACACCAAAAATGGAACAAAAATGTTGAAAACAGCCATGCATCTTTTTAAGGATATTTCCATAAATTCATTTTTGGTGTTTATGATATTCGATCTTGGGGAGTTGGGGGGGGGGGGGGGGGTTACGAGAGAGCAAATTCGAGACACTCTTTTAGCGCTAAACTGGTGCAGGAAAATTTATGGGAGTTCCAGTCAAGAATTTTGGTGCGTGCATTGTTTAGATGCATTCGATGCCTATACTGACGGGATTTTACGAAATTCCCTTTCACCTTTTCCAAAGAAAGGAAACAAAAAACACGCTTATAAGCATAACTCGACTCCAAGTTACTTCACGGTGGTTAAATTGTGTATGGGATAAATAGACTTGAGTCCAAAAAAAAAAAAAAAAAAATGTAATTTTGGAATTTTTTATTTTTAAGGGGAAAGGGGGGAATTCGCAAATTCCGGATTTTATCGAAAGAATTCTTCTAAAAATGGTACAGAGATGTTGAATTGTTGAAAACAGGTATGCGTCGTCTTTAGGATTTTCCCCAAAACCCTTTTTTTTTTTTTTTTCCCGATTATTATTATTATTATTTGGGGGGGGAGGACGTAAAGATGGTAGGAATTTGAGACAACCCCCCCCCCCCTTTTAGTGCGAAATTTGTCATGTAAGATCTATGGGAGCTGCAATCACAGATTTTGGTGCGTAAATTGTTTCTATGTATCAAACACCTATTGATTTTACGAAATCCCCCCTTTTCTTCCTTGATCTCAAACATGTTTTTAAGCGTAACCTTACTCCAAATTATGCTATCATTAAATATTTTGGAGATTATTCTGTCATAATTACCAGTAGCATCAGTGGAACAATCTTTTTCTAAATTTAAAATGATCAAAAAATACTTACGCTCTACAACGGCATCAGACAGATTTTTAAATTTTGTAATTGCATAGATAGCATAAGATACTTTGGATCAAATGGATATATATTATTCCAGAATTTAAAAAAAAAATTAATCAAATGAATTACATTTCACTAAATGATATTATCTGTTTAAATGTTCATATAATCTACTTTAAAACTTAATAATTTTTATTATATATTCATATTTTATTTACTTATAAATGTACCTATTATTTATGTCTGTGCAACGTACAAACGTGGCGGAAAAATAGTTTAAAACAGATTTTTGTATCTTACTACTATATGGAAAAACACATATAAATTTACATACAAATTACATAAAAAGTTTAGATAATGAAAATGGGCAAAATTCCTTTCAGTAGATGTTTTCTTTCCCTATTAAGTATTTTTTTCTATCTTTACCAAGTAATATTTATTATATACTCTTATTTTATGTATTTATAAATTTATTTGTTCCTTAAAAAAAAAGAAAAAGAAACCTTCCATAATTAATCAAGTCAAATCTTGTCTTTATATCGATAGTCATACATTAATTTGATGTTAAGAGTATTTTGAGAGTTTTAAACAACGAAATTGAGAAAAATAGAACTCACTACGGGATTATTATTATTATTATTATGAGTTCTAATTTTATATACTTATAAATTCCCTTTATCTGTACTAGTGCAAAATGTTAAACTCATTTATATGTGCAAACGTACTGCAATAGTACGACTAATCAAAAATTTTGTTCATTATAGTATTGCAAAGAGTTAAACATACATTCAAACATTTATTTTTCCTAAATAAAAGTGTTGTTGCAATAAAAGCAGATTTACATTTGAAGTGCAAATAAAGAGCAGTTCATACAATTTTAACGGGAGTGGAATAGGAGGTGATTGTCAACCTTGGATACAGACTTGGCAACTTAGCGATGAATTTTGCGACATGGCGACCAAACTTGGTGAAAAGTAATAGTTTAGTGTTTCCGAAGTTTAGAAGCTCTACCTTCAATAAGAGCCGATTTCAGGAATTTTCTGGGTTCGTCAACTGGCTTCTGGCGCAGAATAATCTCGAAAGTTCGCCAAATCACGACAGAAATTATTCAAACAGAAGAGACACACCCAAAGATCAATTGCATTCGGACATCTGTTCTGAACGTTCGTTTCCGTTTAAATGGTTTATATTTTTTCTTAAATGAGCGAAATTCTACTCTGTGGTGTTTTTAACGTTGTTTTACGACCTTCTTGAGGTATGAATTTGAGTATGATAATTAACTGGTTTTTTTCGAAAACAGTTTGAATAAAATGTATCTTTCGACAAGAAACTGTCCGTTTCTTTACAATTACAGGGATGGAACACGGGCGCAGAATTCATACCACTATCAATGTAAGAAAATTTTCTACTTCTTAAATCAACGATATTATAGGTAGAGAAATTTGTTCAACAGATTCCGGTATGAATCCTGTGCCCGTGTTCCATCCCTGCAATTACTTTTTTCATATAAGAAAATCGACATTTTGGTAACAATACGGATAGAGACGGATATATTGGATCAGTATAATATGCGTAATACTCGCAAAAGTTGCAATGAAGTGAAGGAAGATTTAGTTCACTAAGATTTTTTTTTGTGTGTGAGTGTGTTTAAATATTTACTTAAAAGTTAGACCCAAACAAATAGAAACGTTTACACTTAAAGCTTTCATCTAAGCCATCTACTGTAATGCCTCAACGCATTTCTGCACCCACATTAACACTAAATCTGCCTATTTTAATTTCCTCTGTTTACCTTCAAAATTGCACCTAGAATTTTTGCAACTTCTTGTATAAGGGAGTTTTTCTCTTTGTGCAAGATGCACTTTTTACTTGTTTCTTTTCAAATTTCATTTTATTTGATACATTTCTCCTTTTACTAGCCATTCAATAAACTCATTACTATTAAGGTTCGAGATTCAATTGACTAGCTAAATAGTAACATTTTATAAAATGATTTAAAAAAAGGGGGTGGGTAATATACGGCGCCAACTGAAACTCTGCACACAGGCGTCTGACAATGCTGGCGCGCCCCTGTAGACCAAACAAATTTTCAGGGGATAGCTTATTAAATAAATAAGGCTCAAGGTTGTCAAAAAGAAATCCAGAATTTCTAAAAGAAATTTTTAGCTAAAATATCATTTTTCAAATATATTACATTTATATTTCAATCATGATATCTTTACTTTAAAATTTTATATTTATCTTTAAAGTACAATAGGTAATGCATATATCAATCACTGATTGATCACAAGTCTTCTTTTGTAAATTAATATATTGAGAATGAAATGCAAAGTAATTGTATGTTTTTGTCATGAATGAATGAATCAGCCTTCTTATTTAATCAAATTTCATCGTATAAATGTATAGTACGATAATGCACTACTTACTGTATCACTTTATTTTATTGGAGCTATTTAAAATACCACAGTACCCAAAAATTTAAACTATTTTTCGATTAAAATTTAATAAGTGATTATGTGTGTGTGTGTGGAGGGGGGGGGGCTGACTTTTGTTTGCCCAGGGGCCCGTAATTCCTGTCACCGGCCCTGGTTGTAAGAAGACTCAATTACAAGCAATAATGCCAAAGAGCACACATATAAGGATAAGCATTATAAGGCAGTCATCAATAATTAAAATTATAATTTAAAATATTTTTTTTTTTTTTTTTATAATATAAGATCTTATTTTTGTTATGCAAATAGATTGATTGTTCAAACTTAACAAGGGAAGCCTCAAGTAGCCAGATGCACATAATTAAATTTAATGATAAAAGAGTTCAAAATTCATAGTATCAACCAGAAAAAATAATGTAACATATATATATATAAATCATAAAAACGGTCTAATAGAATTGTCCTAAGTAAATAAAACTCATATAGTATTTACTACTATTTCTTTTCTTTTTTAAGTTAAAAACACAAAATCATTGGAACTAATACTAGTACAAACAATATTTTCTAAACAGCAAAGAATAAAGAATGCTAGTACAATATACAAAATTTAAATCTGAATAAAATAATTTCTTTCTAACCTTTTTTTCTGCAAATCTCTAATAACATCTTGTATATCTAATTTGTTAGTCAATTCATGTTCAAAGGCCAACATTGCTAACCCATTGAGTCGATTTTGACTAGACATGGTTTTAAAGTATTTTCCCCAAATTCTTATGTACTTACTGTCATTCACTACAGTATGTTTGTGAATCTCAAGCTAATAAAAAATGCGCCTCCATTTTAAGGTAAATATAAGCTTTTTAATTTGTCTCCCCGTGGCTGAGGTATTTAGAGCGTCATGTTAGTAACGCGGTGGTTAAGCGTTCGATACTCCAAAGGTCCTGAGTGTTAATTTTTGCAGATAATTAGTAGAAAAGATGTCAATTGATAAAAGAAAATTTTTCGTTGATTACACAGTATCCTAAGAATTTTTGAAGAGTTTTATTAAGAAGCCTTTTTTTTTATTTTCGAATGCTGAAATATAAGGCAAAAATTTAGTATTCAAACATAAAAATGTTTTATAAAAATTAACTCATCGATAAATTCACAAAGTAGTACACAAACATATTTAAAATATTTTTTAAAACTCAAAATGAAACAGTTGTTTGCAGGAAGCAATATTGTATGCATATTTTTAGAATTCTAAAACAATTATAATTTACAAGAAAAAGAAATGAAAAAAAGAAAAGTTTTTATGAATATTTACGCTTGTAATGACCGGTAGATGGCACAACCAGAACAATAACTGATGGCCAACCATAGCAATGCATTGGTCAATGAATGAAATGCCCGAGAAATTTTTTTTGAAACTGGGTCAGGAGTGTATTGAATCTTTGACTGCCTTACTGCCTAGACATTCCTTGGTTTATAAAAGAGTACAAATTCTTTTCCACTGAAATTTATCATTTCACATTAATACAAAAAAAATTGCAAAATCATAACTTCGAAAAGATTTATGTGGTATGATACATTAAGAATTTGGGTTTTAAAAGTTTTTTTAAATAGATTATTTTATCATTTTTAGTTTAGAAAAATACCTTTCTCCATTAGCAAAAGTTATGGGCAAGGTTAACAAAAATTTTAAAGCAATGCTTAAATTCGGCCCGATGTTAAGGAAGGTAATGAATTTAAGGACGTCAACTGAACATTCTTTTTTTTTCAAAAGTGAAGAAAATAAAGTATATTTTACCAGCCAATTTTTAAATGTTAAGATCAGAAGAATCACAATCTGTTAAGTCGTTTCTCAGATCTTTACAGTGTGTCAGTAATTCATTTTTGCACGTGTCTTTAAGTTTGTGGAGATTGCATAAAAATTCAAAAGAATGATTATGATTATTCAATAAATTTAATGTCAGCTTCAGTGCACTGATCGCTTGATCGCTGAAAAGAAAAAAAATCTATTTTATATTTCTCTTTTGAATTTTTTACAGATTCATCTACACTTTCATAAGAAAATTTCATTTTTAAGATTGAACATGATGGCGTGATGTTGTCAATTAAAAACTTTTTTTCTACGTCTATTACATTAGCTAATTTTTCAGCTTCTAACATAAAGTTTTCAAAGGATTCAACTGATCTTAATTCTTAAAATAATAATAATAATAATAATAATAATAATTAATGAGCTGTTAATAAATCAGTGGCTTGGTATAAATCAAAAACTTTTGTTTCACGTAGCTTGCTTAATTGGATTAATATGATTCAAAATTTTGTATAAAATGATGATCAAACATAAAAAAAAAACTTCAATTGTTTTATTGTACAGACGACAACAAAGTTATCGAAGCACACATCCACACATATATATATACATTTTTTAGTTTTATCGCTTCTTTTTATTATCAACTTTCTTTTTTATAAACAGTATAAGACTAAAATTATCACTCGACAAATATTTATTTAATAAAACAGTATTATGTGCGCATATTTTAAGTAGGAATTATTGCTAGTGTTTCAATAATTTTGCTGCCAACTGTAATCAATAAATAACTGCCTCATTTTGAATCATATTATCTACATCTACATTTTGATAAATGCTTAATAACGCATCATGAATATTTTTTATTTTAAGAAATAAAGATAGTAGGGAATCTATACAACATTTCCAACTTCGCAGTCATTCATTAACTACTAAGTTTAATAAATGGCTGCTGCAATGTACGTGAAATGCTCTGGAATTTAAAGTTTTAATCTTTGATTGCATTCCGAATTTGCCGCCTCTCATATCTGAGCAATTTTCATAACCTTGACCTCTCATACTATCTAATTTTAATTGTATTGTCTTACCCTATTTTCGGAAATCCAGTCAAACCATAGATAAAATTCTCAAACAATATAATTTTAAAATAATATTTTTGCCTTCCAATAAACTCACCTTTTCTCAGTTAAAAGATCCATTGATATGCATAATTCTTGGGGCATTTATAGTATTTCCAGTCAGCGTGGTTTATCATATATTGGCCAAACTAAACACAGTCTTAAATTTCGTCTAAAAGAACATATGAATTACGTCCACAAACACGAAACCAATAAATCGGCTATTTCTAAACATTTCTTGGAGGAAAATCATAATTTTAAATATAATTCAGCTAAAATAATTTGCAGACCTAAATCCATTCATGAACGCAATTTCTTTGAAGATTTTCATATTTATAAAAATTTTAAAAACCTTCTAAATTGTGATTTCGCTGCTCCCTATTTGTCCGATTGTTGGAAATTTTACATTCAGTCCACATTTTCTTAATTTTTCTACTGTTTACACAGCTAACATGCCTAAATTCTTATTGGCCACACACTCCACCTTTCCCGTAATCCTACTGGTTGAACTAAATTCGGCCCCTCTCCTATATATACGAACACTTCTCCAGATTCAGAATTCTTTTTGTACTGAAGATGGTACGCTTAAGGCTACCGAAACAGCTGTATGCATCACAAATATTTTTCTTTTGGCATTTCTGACGTAGTAGTTTATTTCTGGTTTTGTCTATTCTTGTCTGCATTTCAAATTATATGAATGGGCAGAGAAGCCTGTAAATTCTTGTTGTATTTATTTACTTGTTTATTTATTTACTTATTTTTTTCTATTTATTTATTTTCTACATTCAATAATCGAAGTATTTTATTTATTTATTTTTTGTAGTTCAGCTGGTTTTGCCGCCCCTAAATTTTGCCGCCGTAGGCAGTTGCCTACCGCCTAGAGCCGGCCCTGGTAGTTGCCCCATGTCATAAATTAGTGTCTTAACTTTTAGTCCAAATCACTCAGTAGGTGGTACAGCCATACAGCAATTTCTTTCATTTAAGGGAAGGCTACTTCTCAGGATCTATTTCGTATAATCGAACAAAACTTGATATATGAGAGGGCCATTATAAAATATTAAGCTGATTTAATTTAAGTGCATATTGGCAGATGAGTTGCATTGCTCTGCTGTCATTTTCCCCGAGATTAGGAAGGCTATATCTCAGTTTCTATTGTATAATATTGCAAATAATTTTGTATATGACAGTGTCATTATGAAACACTATGTGGAATCAGTTTGAGCGCATATAGCTAGATATGTGAGGCTCCTGTGCTTCAAGTTTTCCCGTGAACGGGAAGGCTATACATTAGATTCTATGCTATATAATTGCATAAAACTTGGTATATAAGAGGGCCATTTTAAAACATTGGGTGCATATGAGCCAATAGGTGGTGTTGCTGTTATGTAATTTACTCTATGTACAGGAAGACAACATGTATTAAAAGGCCACCTCTCTGGATAGAGAGCCAATTTTCTACAGTGTGAAGTGCGATAGGTGGCCTTAGGAAAATTTGACTGTATTTATGATCAATGGATACAAAGATTAATTTTTTAAAGAATTTTCCTTCGTGTACCCTGTACATATTTAATTCTATGGAACAAAAATAGCATACACTCAGAGAAAGGCACGATGATCTTCAAAACCACGAATGGAATGGTACAAATATTAACAGTAATGTTATTAGAAACAATATTGCTGTTTTTAACGAATAGTCATATAATAAACTCTCTCTATACAGTGCCCCCCTGTCGGGGAGGGTGGTGTCCCTCCGTCGGGGAATTTCTGGTGCCACTACTGTTTATCGTGTGGGAAAGGTAAAAAAAAAAAAGAGAAGGGTAAACAATAATTACTACAATTTTTATTAATCAAATTTATTCAAGATTCTCACAAGCTTTTCCCTTACATAAGGTGATACTTCACATACTTTTAGACTTTCATAAAACACGATGCACTGTAAAATTATTACATCATTCAGTATGCAATGAATAAGTGATATTTATCAGAGTACCACATTATGTAAAAAGAGCAATATTTAAAAATAATTATTAAATAAATGTGAATACGATGCCATTTACAATACACAATTTAATACAAAAAAATTTACTGAAGACACTGAATGTATTTTAAATAACATTCAAGCTTAGAATACATGAACACAATGCTGTAAAAATTTTCTTTCTTAAGTCCTTCATTAAGAAATGAGTAAATGTTATTGATTGCAATAACCATTTTCTATAAAAGATAATATTTAAAAGAAACTTAGAAAATATATGAACATGATACATTTACAACAAATATCTTGACTGAAGACATTAATTTTTCATCCAATATCAAAACATTACTATATAAGTTTAACATACTGTTACAAAATTATAAATAATTGTGTTTATTTTTGTATAATTCTCTCAAAGAGGCTTAGTAAGTTGATAAAGTACTAATTTTATGCATTTCCAGTTGTTTTAGCGTTGAAATAGCCTTATTTTCCCTTAAAAACACATAAAAAAGCCCCAATAAGGCAGGTAATGGATTTGGCAACTTTTTCCCACTTTGGTGATTTTTTTGGCGACCTTGGCGAGAAAATCCTTAAAAAGGATATACCAAATATGGAAGCTCTAATCTCATTGGCTGATGAGATACGGAAATTTCTGGAACCTTCCACACTTTTCTACAGGGGTACATAACGAGCGTTTTCCCGCCAAGGCAGTCAGTCAGTTCAGTTCTCATTCAGCTTCCGCTAATGCTTGCATTGTTTTGAGCCTCTTTGAAAGAGACTTGCTTCAAGTGTTATTGCTATACAGTTTGTACTGTGGATTTGCTATTGACAGTAAATATATGGATTTTATGCTCATCATTAAAAAAAAAAAAAAAAATCTATATAGAAAAAGAACTTTTATACTCAGGAAAAAAGTACAATGTTATACAAGGAATCAAATCAATACTCTCATAAATATGAATTATAATACTTATTATTTTTTCTTATAACCACTGACAGAAAGTATTAATTTGAAAAATTGAGTCTTTACTTCATATTTTGTGAAAATTTCTTCGCATTAAACTTTCAAATGAGAAAATAACCATACAAAATTATAAACACAATGACCTATTGCAAATTTTATTCCAAATCATAGTTATTTTAAAGGTTAATTTATAAACATTTTTTTCCCCCTTAAATGAGGTTTGTCAGACTTTTTATGAAATTAAATTTATTTCAGCACAATAGTGTATTAATTCATCTTTGCTTATCTCACTCATCATGTAATGTATATGGTTTGTGTTAGAGGTTGAAGACTGTAGTTTTTTTTTTTTTTTTTTTTTTTTTTAACTTCTCTAGAATTTCTTGATAAAAGGAAAAAAAAAAAAAAAGTGGAAATAATGTAATTATTTCAAAATACTTTTTAATTATAAATATTTGTTAAAAGGATACATGAATTGTTTATTTTATCAACAAACAAATGTTAAGTGTGAAGGCTAAAAATTGCAATAATTGTATATTAAATAATTTAGGTTATTCCAGTTACTGCACTTCTGTCAAGAACTCTGAGTACTCAAAATCAAATTGAAAATAAATTTTGAAACAGATTAAGTAATAAACTTGAGCAATTCCTTCTGCATTTCTGATGAAAATTTTGATTCAGATTATTGTAGCAATCTGTCCTTAGCCACAAAAGGGGAAAGAAAATAAATTAATTAATTTCCATTTTTAACATTCACTTGATTATTTTTTTAATTGTTTAATTTGCAGTTGTAATTATCTAAAAAGAAATGTGTAAAATGTAAGTTATGTAATTTCTCACTTAAGGGCCCTTTTCACTCACCGCCGCCGGAAGCCAAAGCTAATGTTATTCTATCGGAAATTTTTCTTTACAAATAACTTATTAACTAATATATATTTTTGAATTCTGTTTTCACATTCTGAAAATTCCCAGCTGTTAAATTGACGGACCTTTTTTTAAAAAAAAAAATATTATTTTTTATATTTTATTTTGAAGCTGCAAAATACGAATTTTCAATGTGTAAATTTTTTTCATTTTGCAATTTCAAAATAAAATATTAAAAAAATACATTTTTAAAAAAGGTCCGTTAATTTAACAGCTGAGAATTTTCTGAATGTGAAAACAGAATTTAAAAATATGTATCAGTTAATAAGTTATTTGTAATGAAAATTTCCCCATAGAATAACATTAGCTCGGGCTTCCGGCGACGGTAAGTGAAGAGCGCCGTTAATTCAGAAGATCCCACTTGACTTTTTTGTCAGATTGGGAGAATCCCACTCAATATTTTTTTCTGGTGCGAACCCTGTATAATCAATATCATTCACGTTACATAAAAAGTAATGATATTTAAAAAATACTTATAAAGAAACAGAACTTGACATGCATACAATGTACAGGGTGGGTCACATAAAACTAGCCACATAAAAAAAAAAAAAAAAAAAAAAAAAAGTGATTTCTTCGAATGGCATATCCATTTAATCTAACTTTTAAAAACAGCGAAGTTTGTAATTCAGTTATATGTTGGAACAATTTAAAAATTTAATCTCAAATTTGTAAAAAATTTTCCTATTTAGAAACTTAAATCTCTTAATGTACTGATATGAAGATATAGTTGACTGAGGTTATACTTGCTGCAAACAAAAGGGAAAAAATGTGAAAATCAATTAATGGTTAATAGAGGTGAGTTCGGGCTCTATTTTGGCAATCCGAGCCCGCCCGGGCCCGAAACATTTTTGAACTGAGCTCACCCGAGCCCAAAAAATTTTGTGTGATCAGAGCCAGAGCCCGATATTGAAAGTGGTACGCTATGCAACGCATACACAATAGTAAAATTAAATACCGTTTTCATTTTTAAATTAATTTTCTTATTATCAATCCTCAATTAAAATAACTATAAATGTTATTATAACAGTCTATAATGTTGTGTCCCTGTATACATGTCTATATTTATATAATATATATTTATAGTGCAGCCCATTGTTTATAACGCACCTAACGGGGGACAAAAATTTATCCAAATGAGTGATAAAATGAGGCCCAGTATAACGAAGGAGGAAGGATTACTGTATAAAAGTATGACATAATATGCATCCCGTTGAAAAAAAAGTTCTATTTAGAAAAAGGAAAGTCAAAGCTACTAAGGTTTGCAAGATTATTTTGTGACTTAAAACTTATCATGACTATTATGGCATTACTAAAGGTGCCCTCAAAATGAATAAAATTTCTTTTTTTTTTCTTCTTGCATTTTCCAGTTAGTGAAGAATAAAATAAACGGAACTTTTAGCTTGAATCCGAGCCCGCCCGGAGCCCGAAGACTTGTGTAAGATTTGAGCCCGATCGGGCTCGGTCTCGGGCTGAGCCCATCTCATCTCTAATGGTTAATGACTACTAAAATCAGTTTTTTTTTTTTTTAATTATCAATGATAAAAACAGCAATATGTTTGAAAAATATGCTTATAAAATTATACAGTTAAAATAAATATGCTAGTATTAATAAAATTATAAATACTTTTATAAAATTATTAAGGTACAATATTTCACTGGTAATTGATATTCATAAAGCAAAACAAGTATTTTGTTAAATACTACTCAGAAAATGAAACTTTCAAAATAACCCTTTTCTTATTTGTCTTTTTCTGTTGAATTCAATGATATAACTGAAATGCGTAAATGATTCGAAAAAAGGAGGTAAAAAAATGTTTAGAAATCTAATACTTTCTTGTAACATACAAACAAGTAAAATTTATCTCTAATTCTAAATAACTTAAACATTTCTTTCAGTTCAAACTTTTAGAAAGACAACACATAATACAACTTTTAACTTAAAGGGGTGAAAAAAAAAAAGCCTTTAAAATTAGATTTAATTAATTCAACATTTAGTTTCTTATTGAAAATGATTGTATCAAAAAATTTTTACACTGTTTTATTTAACTTGGTTGGACATTTTTCTACCTGTCTGGGTCAAATGTTGTAGTCAAATTTAACCTGACTTCCATCATTTTGCTCAAAGCATCATACAAGTTTACAGTCGATAGCAATATAATATGCAAACATTTTCAAGGATTTATTGCACCAGGGGCAGGTTCCAAAGGCAAAAATCAGTCGGCCTGTGCAATCTTGCAATTTCTTTTTAATGTACCACTGCCGAATCGATTATACTGACACCAGATAAGGAAAAATAAAATGCGAAATTAGTGAACGTAAAATGTAATAAAGTGAGGAAAGAATAGTAGGCATAGTTACCAGAGCCCAGAATAGAAAAGGATTAAAACTAAAGCACAATGATAAGTATGAAAAAATAAAATGTGAGTAGCCCCACATAAATGAATAAGATAAATAATAGAATAAGTAAATATAATAATATAAGTAACAATAAAATAATAAATATAATAATAATAATAATATAAGTAAATAAATAATAAGTTAAATAAGCATAAAAAGGGTTGTTAGGGTATGGAGCATTTTAATTGATGTATTGGAAAGAGTTTTGAACATATAATTATTTGAATACTAATATAAAACAGTTTATGTATATATATATATATATATATTTTAATGCAAAATACATTAAAAGAGTGGCGATATTTAAAAAAAAAAAAAAAAAAAAAAAAGAGAGAGAGAGAGATTAGAATACCATAAAAGAAATTAGAATACTATATTATTTAAGGTAGGGAAAAAATGTTGAATGTTTTTAGGTCTGAAGCATTAGATGATTTTGACTGGAGGAAACTGAGGAAGATTTTTTTAATGCATACTAAAAACAATCAGAAATGAATATTGTAAAGAACCTTAGTTTGATACCTTTTACAAAAACAAAATAAAAATAATTACATTTTTATGATTTGTTGAATTCTTTAAATTATGGCTTCGTAATCACCTTATAGTAATTAAATACAGTACAGTCAATGTATTTTTTATAATTTTACTTTATTCTGTGAATAAATTTTAGGAAATGAAAGTTTCAATTGACATTTCTCAATATTCTTTAAATGCTCTAGAAAGATTTAACAAATGTATCTAATTTTTCTGATTTCAATTCATCATTTGAGGCAATGTAATTTTCAATGGAAAGAATGATTGCATTTTTGACGAAGAGAGCACACTCAAAAAATTGCTCTGTTTCTGACAAAGAACCAGCAAATGCTGAAAGCTTTTCAAAACTTTTAGCTATTTTTCTCTGTCTACACACAGGTTTCTTTTTATAGCCTAATATTTGTTTCATTGTATACCATTTGTTTTGTGATGACAAACACCAAAATAAAAAATCTTGAATGTTATCAAAGTGTCTATCTCACTTTTAGATAAAAATATGCCATCAACAAATTGATCCAACAATGCATATTCAATATCAAATATCAGATCCCAAGATCAATTCTTTGATTAGTGTTTGACTCTGCGACGTGCTAAATGTGGATGATTCAATATTTCTTGTAACATACATTGAAGTGGACTAGCATAACCATTATCATAATCTTCTCCCATTTTCTTAGTGATTATTTGTACAAAATTATTGATTGTTTCATCATCTTCTGTAATGTATTGCAACATATCATTAAACACTGGTATTAAGAGTTCATGCCATGGCCAGGCAGATACCAACATTTTAAAAAATACAATTTTTGCATTGAATCGTATGTTTCTTTCCCTAGACATCAATGGATCATTAAATAATGCTTTCCTATCAACTATATTCATTTGGTTTATAAAATAAACAAACAGTGTTACTAAATTATCCTTTATATATTGACCTTTAATTGGTTTTTCAGATATCTGATCAAGACGCCAATATTCTATAATGGAAAGGCGAGCACAATTTAACAAATTCCTATTTTTCTCCTCTTCCTTTAATGTATCCCAAAAATACAAAGCAGCCTTGTTGTTCCTAAAAAAAACTGATAGTTTCAACATATTCTCATTTATGGAATGCTCTGGATGCACTATTCCCGGTAACACTAAATTAAATTCAATAAATAATGGTAACAACTCAGATGTTTTATTACATTTATAGTAGTGCCAGTAAAATAACATATTATACTGTGCATCATAAAAAGGATGTAGATGTGGATCTTCTATATTCTGCTGTACTTGATTCCCGAATTTATCAATACATTCTTTTAAAGCAAAATCACAAGCAAACTTGTACACAATAGCAGGACTAAGATATGGATTATGTAACCAAAATGTTTTTAGAATCTTAACTTCATGCACAGTGCCATAAGGGGTCCAGTATATTTTATCAACAAAGTCTATTGCTTGTCCCAAATCTCTACTGTCAATTTCAGTCTCAATGTAGCAAAACCAGGCAAATATTCTGTTTCCTATTTCTTTTACCAAATAAATTAATACATTTTTCAATCTGGATGGTAATGTAAAGTAAATTAAATTTTCAGCTACTTCTTTAGCTAATCTGTTCCACTCACTTTTATCATTTCCCATTATGTGGTAATGTGCAAAAACCTCTTTCATTTTTTTTTTTATATCTTTGTTTTCCCAGAGGGATATGGCAATAGTTATTGCAGCCCTGTACTGCAGATTTAACTGTATGCTGTATGCCATTCTTCACACTTTCTGAAAAGAAAAAAAAAAGCTCTGAATAAAGAACTTTATCAAGCATAAAAGTACAGTAGAACTTGGATAATTCGAAGCTAAAGGGACCAGAGAAAAATTTGAAATATCCAAAAACTCGAATTACATATACTATTTTGTCAAAAAGAAGAGATAAATTAAAAATATAAAACTCTACGATCAAACATTTAACACATAAACTTTATATCTAAGAATACTGCATCATTAACCCCCTCCCATTAAATCAATATTTTTTTACAAGCTTAATTATTCAACACTTTTTTAAAGTAGTCAGATATTTTTTATTTCTTCTTTAAGTACAATCTTTGTGTCGTAGCATATGACTTCAATCTATCAATTTATACAAAAACAGAATCTTCTACATTAGACATGACTTTCAACTCGAAGTTCATGTATATGGACCATATCTTCTGATGCACTCACTGTAAAAAATATGTCCTATTTGCTGCCAGAAATTCTCTGTAATTTGAGAAAATACGTTCAGACAACGTAACTTTTTCGTAAATTATGCATATTTTCTCAAATTACAGAGAATTTCTGGCAGTAAATAGGACATATTATTTACAGTGAGGTAGGAAATACTCTTGTATTTTCTTATCTTTTTTTGAAAGACTTTTAAAACACATAATGCACTTTAGCTGAGAAACATCTTGGGAACAAATTTTACTGTAATACACTGCTCAAAACAATTAAAGGACATTGTAAGTCTTATATAAAATAACGTATAAACGAAATTTTTTTTTTTGCCGAAAATGCAAGAAAAGGGTCACAAATACAAATTTTTCTCGTTTTCAAGCTTCGGGGTATGCAAATGTTGAGTTTGACCTCAAAAATGACGTTTTAGCGGCAGCGAATGAAATTTGGCTTTACACTAAATTAAAGACAAAGCGGAAAAGAACGGTCAATATTCAGTAAGTGCGTTGTTTCGATAATTGCAATGTCTTAACGAAGTTATTTAACCGATTCAAAAACTTGGGGGAGTTGTTTGTCCGTTAGAGGGGGTCCAAAGACAAACCGAACTCACTGGAGTTCCAGAAAAGTGAGATTTCCAGGATCTGAAACCCGTTTTTGGAGATTGAAAATGTAAGCTGAAGGCCAGGGTAAGATCGTAGACGTGCAACAACACTCAATGGAAATCAATATTTAACGCTAACGGCTTGGAGACTTCGAAATATGAATGCCACTCTTCTACAAAAACAACTTCGCTCAGCTACTGGCCCAACAGTTTCGACTCAAACTGTCCGAAATCGGCTCCACGCTGCAGGTCTGTATGCTCACAGACCAATAATGTGTGTTACGTTCACAGTAAAAAAAATCGTTATGACTTCAACCTATCAATCGATACAAAAATAAAACCTTCTACATTAGACATGACTTTCAATTAAAAAAAAAACTCTAAGTTCATGTATATGGACCATATCTTCTGAGGCACTAGGTAGGGGCTTCTCTTGTGTTTCCCTATCCTTCTTTCGAAAGACTGTTAAAAAAAATAATGCACTTTAGCTGAGAAAAATCTAGGGAATAAATTTTGCTGTAATATTTTAAAGGTAAATCGTATGAAAAATTCGAATTATCCAAAATAGAATTTGAATTATCCATAATTTTTTAACATTATTTTAATACAAAATTCAAAAGGGACCAAGTAAAATTATCGAATTATCCAGAATTTTTAATTAAACAAGTTCGAATTATTCCAGTTTCACTGTACTACATGAAAACACAAAAAATACATATGACAAAATTTACATACATATAGAGATAGAATCTGTAGCTTATAAGAGAAATAAGAAATTTCTTTTATGAGCGCAAAGGAAGGTTGGGGATGCTTAAAAAAAATGGCGTAAGCTAAGAAAAAAACTGAAAAATGACCCATGTTGGCAGAAAAGCTTTTTTTTTCTTTAGCAACCATCGTATGAAATTCCCTGACTTTTCCAGATTCTGGCTAAAATATTCAAATTCTCTGATTTTTCCCTGACTTTTATAGCCAATTTTCAAATTCCTTGACTACTCCAGGTTTCTCAGGCTCCCCAGATAGCATGGCAAATGCAACCCTGATAATATGTTATCCAAATATAAAGAAGCATCAATCAATTTATTTATATATATTAACATTTTCATTAAAATTTGATGGAACCAGTACCACATCAGAACTTGTCATTTGAATTTGCCTAAATTGTGAAACGCGCCTAGTTCTTTAACCTGATGAAGAGCCCTGCATATCTTCTGACTTGAAAAATATGTTGCTAGTTTTTGCAATTTAAAGTCTTCATTCAAAATAATTTATTAATTAAATTCCTTATATTTGAATTTAATCAGGTTAAAAATGCTATTTTAAAAACTATTATTTGTCTATGATTAACTGTGCATAACAGCCTTTTTTTTTTTTCAATTGATTCAGCAACTTTCAAAAGGAAAAATTTGTAGAGAGCTTTAAAGGTTTAAATCAAATAATATTGAACAACACAGTCATTAGTATTATATTCAGTTGAATCGGATGATAAATCTGGAATAAACAGTGTATTCAAAATGGTTCGAAATACCTCATTTATTAAAATTTTTCTTCATCTTAGATAAATAATCTGTACTATATAAACAGAATTCTCGCTTTATAAATATTTTTTATACTTAATATTGTTTATATACATGGTGGTCCGAAAAACATGATAGAAAGTAAGTGATCGTTGTGGAAAAAATAAAATATGCAAGAACATGAAACCTATGTTATTGAATAAAGATATGAATGACATTTAATATACAAGGTGCTCAAAATGTCTACCGTCCCTGACTATAGTGTTATAAAGCCAGTTCCGAAACTCTGTCATAAAGCGCTGGAGTGTGTCGGAATCAAGTGCATCAATCTCAATTCTGATGGTCAATTTCAGGCCCTCAAGTGAATCAGGAGGTTCCTATAGATTATGTGCTTGGTGTAAACCCATAAGAAGTCGTTGCACGGATTTAGGTCCAGACTGTATGGGGACCCCTCTATCCCGTGCCCCGTGAATTTTTCTGCATCCAATGCAATCAAACGCTTACTAAATGTCGTTTTAAGCCACAGGAAGACATCAGCAGTTCTATGGGGACGAGCCCCATCTTGCATGAACCAGTACTGGCACGTCATGTTGAGACAGCCCGCTTCAGGGCCAAAGTGACACTCTAGAAACTCTCGATACTTCACTCCCATGATCATACCGTCAATGAATATTGGACCACTCATCCGCTTCGATGATATGGCACACCACACCATGACCCTTTGAGGATACAGTCGTGAGACAACACTGAGATGAGGATTTTCCATACCTCAATGGCACCTCAAAAAATATTCTTACGACAGATAATCATTCTTCCAAGGTCAGTGATTCCATATTGGTTATTCATTATTTCCGGTAATCAAGCATTCACCTTAAATGTCAATATATGTGCAATTACATACTTGCCAACCAATTTCAATAAAAAAAGGGAAGATTTTTTTTTTTTTTTTTTTTCTCTTTGACATAATAAACAATACAGTTTTACAACTTTAATATTTAGAAGTAATCTATAAAAACGTTTTACTATAGATTGATTATACTAAATATAAAAAAGTTTTAAATGAAGTTATTCCTCTTCAACATATAAATATCTACAAAACAGAATCTGTAAGAAATTTACTTAACAATAGAGAAAAAACTTATAGTTAGGTTAAAGTATAACTAATTTTTTAAATAAATAGAATATGATTTTTGTGTATGTACATTAATCATACATATAAAAAAAAATAGCAGTAGTTAATTATCAGTTTCAAGCGTGCATAAAACCAACTGAGTATAAATTTTCTTAAATTGATTTGGAAAAAATTTTCCTACCTGAAAAAATTATTCTTCATTTTTTCCTCATGTTTACACATTTGGTATAAATATGACATACAAATATTTAATTTAATTGAGGAAAAATAAAGATATTCATTAAATTCAGCAATAAAGATCTAAATATAATTACATACGTGAGAAATATTGAGCACTTCCATCGTTTTATTGTTTCTACAATTGATCATTGATCACAATCCGGGGAAGGGGGGGGGGAACACAAAAATAATTACAGAATAAGAAATATTAAATTCTTTCAACTCTATTTCTAGAATCTAATGAAAGAAGTTTAAAATTAATATTATCATTTATGTTGCAGATGAATAAAGATTAGGAAACAAAAGACTTCTGCAGAACATTTGATTGCTGATCACTAGTTGGAGATAAATGAAATGGGGGGGGGGGCAAAAAATAATTACATCAGCAAGAAATATTTAACAATTCTATTTCTTTACATGTTCTAGAATCTCATAAAGCAAGTTTGAAATGAATATTGACATTTATGTTATGGATGGAAAAAGATTGGGAATCGGGAGTTTTCGTAGAACATTTGGGTTTTCTTTTGAAAATGAACGATATCCGCGACTTTTTTAAAAACGGAAGATTTCATCATCTGTCCAGAAGACCGGAAGATACGTTAAAAAAACGGAAGTCTTCCTGGAAAACTGGAAAAGTTGGCAAGTATGCAATTACAATATGGAAGAATTATACTTATATCAGTACATTTGAAATCAGGAACTTAAAATACTTTCTATCATGTTTTTTGGACCACCCTGTACATTATTAATGCATCAGTATATAGTAAAACAAGATACCTGATAACTTTTGCACAAGATAACTTTGAATCGGCTCAAATTTATGCGTATTTAGCAGTTAAGTAATAACGTTTTTGTATTTTATTGCTTGCTAAACATAAATAAATAGAAAAAAAAAAAATCACAATCAAAAATAAATATTTGAATGTGAAAAAATCTTAATAAAGTAGTTAAATGTTGCTTGCAATTTAGAATTAATTAATACGAAACAACTTTAAAACATCATTCAAATATAGCTTAACAAACACTGAATCATTAAAACTAGAATAGTAACTAATTTCTCCACTAAAATATGGAACGGGAAATGGCCAATAGATTTATGATAACTGAGTAGTATTATGTATAAAATAGTTAATTTTACCAAATTAATTATGATGAGAAAATTGAAGGAAAATCGCAGTTAGCCCTAATGGAACAAAGTTATCCTGACTCATTGCATACATATCTCCAAATGCATGTTTATGTCAGTTGTGACAATTTATTTTGTGTAATCTAACTGCTAAATCAATTAATAAGAAAGCACCACAAATCTGGTGTTGTAAATTACTTACAAAACTTAAAGAGCACACGACCCTTCATCAGGCGAGCAAAGTAAGCACGAGTGCTGCAGTCAATGCGGCAACGCACAAAAAATTTATTATGTGCGTTGTTTTATTTATTTAATAATATATTTTGTAATTCATTCAAATATTTATTTGTGTGTTGCACTTTGACTGCAGCACTCGTGCTTACTTTGTCCGATTATCTGATTTTTTGTTGTTGTTTTTATATAGAAGGCAGACAAAAGTCAAATTTTGATGAAACTTTTTTTCACAGAAAACATTTTAAGCTTTTCAGCTATTAATTTTCAGTCTAGCGCAAGAAG